>QLNU02014176.1:53603254-53633448 GCA_006491805.2 Dysdera silvatica
TCTTTCCGTTCTTCTCGGAAACGTATCTCCGCCATTTCTTTTGGCGGGAAAAAATCTAAACGTACAAGCCCACGTGGTTTGAAAATGATAGAACACGTCCAGTTCAGTCGACATGAATTCTAATCGCTGGATCATGTATTTGTCCGGATTATGAATGCCCACACATACATATAATTAATAATGAGGTTTTTATATTAATAAGATTGTAAACGCAATAAAAATAATTGTTAGACGAGTGAATGGAGCATGATGGGAAAATAAGTGAAAAAAAGAAAAAAATCAGTATAAACGATAAAAATGATAATTAACATTAATAATGACATGTACTGAAATAATAGATGTATATAAAATATATATATAAATGTAATGATAATATGAGATAGAAATATACAAATTATATTGAAAGTATAACTTTTATGTAAGTCATTATTAATTTTAATTATCACTTTCTTATCGTTTATGTTGATATGTTCTTTACTTTTTTTTCCCTTATATTCCATCATACAATAGTTTGTCATCTATTATTTTCCGTCTTATCTATTCACTCATATAGACTATATTTCTATCAAATATCATTTTTTTCTCCACTCTATAAAATCAGATTTAACTTTTCCCTTTTTAACCACTATTTCTATTTCTTTCACAATCTTTTATTGATATTAAAGCCTCATTATTAATTTTTTTTTTTGTTTCTTGTATAGCTATGGCATCTGCGTGTTATATGGACATAAATTCGTATTAGCACACCATCTAATTCCTACTAAACTTATTTTTCTTTAGCGTATTCTTTTCTTAATGTTCTATTTACTTTATTACATTCTTATCATTTATTTATCTTTATCCATTTCTTCAAAATCTTATCTTTATTTATTTCTTCAAAATCTCATCTTTATTTATTTCTTTAAAATTTTATTTTGCCTTTATTTCTTTAAAATTTTATTTTGCCTTTATTTCTTTAAAATCTCCTCTTTCTTTATGTCTTTAAGATCTTATCTTTCTTTATTTCTTCAAAATCTTATCTTTCTTTATTTCTTTAAAATTTCATCTTCCTTTATTTCTTTAAAATCTTCTTTTTCTTCATTTCTTTAAAAACTTCTCTGTATACAGATAAAGTATCACCTCTATGTGATACTGCTCCTATATGCATAGCGGTATACAGGGGCAGTAGCATGTAGGCGCGACTTTTGATATATATTCAGGAAAAGTACGAGAATCCCTTTAATGTGACTATGTGTAAAAAAATTTCCCGGTAGTGACTGTGGTTAATCCCCAAATATTAACTCAACTGGTTTCTCCAGATATAAATTTTCACTTTTAGGGACTTGGCGCAGTATAGCCCAGATGCTCTTGCGCCATAAAAAAGCCAAACAAACAAACTTTTAGGGACATTATTGTAGGTCGCCCTGTAAGTTTTCAATGTCAATGGTCGGGTCTGTTATAATTTTTCGTTCGGTTGGGAATACACCGGTCAGGTTTGCGATAACACCGTTTAATTTACTGTGCTCAACACTAAACGGTGCTTAATTATGCCAATCTTCATTTTACGGACAAATTAACCTTATAAGGATTAATGTATAACATCACAACGACGTCACAAAATTTAACGACAATCGTTACAATTTTAAACGACCAGTGGTTAAGGTCATTACTAGGGACCGGATGTTGACGACATTTGAATTTTTTTTGCTTTTTTTTTTCTGTTTTTAGGTCATTTTAGGCGATTTTTCTTCGTTTTAGGTCATTTTCGCCAATTTTTACATAGAAATTAAATTTTCGTAAAAATTACAAACAAGTTGCAATAACCAAAACTAGGATTTCTAGAAAAAAAAAAGTTTCAACTACTTTCATTTTCAATCAACTACGTATATCAATTTCAACCTTTTTTTAACGTTGCTTTTAGCGCCATTCCCAACTTTTATTTTAACCTTATGCTAACTATTATTTCAACCTTGCGATCACATTTCCCAAATGTTACTTTATATTAAGTATTTTATTGAATTAGGAGGTACTTGAAAAGGTTAATCATTCAACCATTGGTTAACTATTTGAGAAACCTTTTACTTTTTTTGTGGCCAAACGGAGTGAAATGTAACAACGTTTTGCTCTTTTTTAACGGATGCTACGCCAAACATAGTAAATACTGGAAAACAATTAAATGTTTTTATCCAAAGCTAGTGCATGTCACTTGCCTTGATCATGCCTTACATAGGGTTGCTGAGGAAATTCAGGCAAATTATCTGGATGTAGATAGATTTGTAGCTAATGCTAAAATTTATTTCTTGAACTCTCTTTAACCCGTAAAAGACTTCAAAACGCAAGCATCTATTTTATCTTTGCCACCAAATCCTTTGACAACGCGTTAGGGAACATGGTCGTATGCTCAATGGTTGCATATTTGTTACAGCGGAAATTTTGATGCTGTAAAGGCGACAGTAAATGATTTTCAGCCGGAGTACGTAGCATCTCTTCAAATTGCGCGATGTCTGTTCTCTCAGGAAAAAATAGAAGGAAATTTGGCATATATAAGATCAAACTTCAGCATTTTACCTTCCATTATTAAGGGCTCAGAAGCACAGAATGGAACTTGTTGATTCGATTGGTTGCATCAATAAAGAAAGCAGAGTATTAAAGAAGGCCAAGGGGAAGACTGGACACTCCCTTGTTGCAAAATTAAATTATGTTTTAGAAAAAAAAACCCTCCGAGTTTCAGACTTTAAAAAATTCTGGTATCTTGACTGGAGAGGCAGAAATATTGGAAATTGATGGAGAATTTTTCATAAAATTGAATACGTTTTCTTCAAACGTGCTCCAATAACATGACTAAGCTTCTTTCTGCGAGTTGTAGTACCAACATGTAAGTGTTGAGAAGAGCTTTTCAAGGTATAAGAATTTGCTTTCGGAAAATAAAATAGCCTTTTTACAATGCTAAAAAGCGCATAATTATTAAAGTGCAATTTTAATACTCTTGCAAGAAATTAGATTACACATCATTTGTAACAGGTATTTACTACCCTTTTCCTTTTCTTCTGACATGTCACGGTGAAAGAATGAAAACTGTAGTCTCTGAATTGTCTAAAGTTAAAGTTATTTAATTTACAACTTGGGGAAAAATATAATACAAATTGTTTTGGAGGATTTTGTTTTTTAATATTAAGAGCATTTTTTCGACTTTTTAGGTCATTTTTCCATCTTTTTAAGGGCATTTTTTAGGAATTTTTAGGTCATCAAGATCCGGGGCCCTAGTTATTACAAATTTTCGTAAGGAATAATGTGTGAGGCTTCCTCTTAAGACAGACACTTGTAGTTCTTCCACAAAACAGCCAATCTGAAAGGTGCTGGTGAAGTAAATGACAGATTAAGATCTATTCTGAGTCTTTGTTTCAGATCCTTTTAGGAGAGTTCAATCGCTAACACCAGTGGTTCTTAAAGTGTATGCCTAGGCGCACCAGTGTGCATGGTAACATTGCTAGGGGCGCCCTAGGAAATCCCAGATAGATATGTGCAGGGTTATTATTAAATTGATTTTTAGTTATATAGTTGAATACAGGGCTATATGGAAGTTTATGCACCTGTAGGAAATATACGCCCCTATATAAACTTTTTGCATCTTGTTTATAAGCATTTTGTGTATAGTGCGCCTGCGATTTTTTTGTAGGACTTCAAGTGAGACACGACTTCAAAAAGTTTGAGAACCACTGACTTATACAAACGCCGTGGAACGAAAATGGCCTGAATAATATATGATAATTCAGCGTCAAAGGAATGTAAATAAAACTCTTACCTCCGGCCTTGTGGTACAGATGGTTCGACCAGCAACTGGGACCCCATAAAGGAGTAGCCTGAAATCAAAATATAAATTAATAATAATAATAAATAAACAATAAGTTTTTAAACCAAACTTTGTTTATTTCAGTTTCTTTCTGCGAACGCGAACGGTATATCCCCATCGTTAGCGCAAGCAGAACTTTCATAAATGGGGGAAGGGGGTCGCAGGTTTATAAGGAGAGTTATGCAGATATATAAGAGCTATATAGAGATATATGTATAAGAGTTACAGCTCCATATGTTCATATGCACGTATATCAAATTGCAATGCAATGAGGAGGGAGTGGGGTTATGACCCCAGCACTTTCTCTTGGGTATGCCAGTGGGAAATATATATTTTGTTTTGCGTGTAGTATATAAATCTGAGTAAGCTTATTCTGCATGGGTAATCATAGTAAAGACTTCTAAGCCCATGCTGCTCTAAAGACAGTTTTAGTTTAGGTGTGGAAGGTATAAGTTTCTATTTCCAAAAAAAAAACAAAAAAAACTGCTCTTTAATTTGGTTATGCTTTGATAATTTATTTTTTTATTAATAATAGGAATAAACAATTACAATTATTGACTTAATAAATATTGAAAAGCAAATAAACCTAGGTCTAACTTAGATGTTAAATCACTCGTAAAAAAAATAATGATTTTCCTTATGCCAAGTGAGACCCGAACCCACGACCACTTGATTGCCGGTCAAGTGCTCTACCAACTAAGCTACAGGCGTCAATCATTTCCTCCCTTACGAGCATATATAAGGCTTTCTATGGACAAGCTCCGCTATTAGTGTAGCAATGCTGTGACTACTTTGTAACCAAAGCGAAAAGTCAAAGACTTATCGCTTTGGTTACAAAATAGTCACAGATCTTTTTAGTTTCTTTACGAGTAATTTAACATCTATTGTTGCCACATCATCGGCTAATATGAAAAAAAAATAGTTGATTTAATAATATTATTTTTAGTTCGTCCTATTCGATATACTTTCTTCTTCGACTTGTCGCTTTGGTTATAAAGTAATCACAGCACTGACATGCTAATTAATTTAGTGCGGAGTCCCTGTGTATTCTCTCATCTCCGGCGGAGTATATGTTTATTAGATCAGAAGTAATTTTAAATTTTAAATAAAGAGTTTCGGAATTGTTAGCGTAAAAAAAAAAAAAAAGATGGTATACAAACTCTTATGATTTGCATTTGGAGTAAGTGACACAATTAAATTGTAAACCTTTCTAGCAAGCTACACATTAAAAGAGCAAGAGACAAGAGTGTAGTAACAAGTGTAGTTGCCTGGCTCGAGAGTGATATCCGCAGAAATGTTGACCTGCAGTAGCAGTGGCGTACACAGGAGGATGTCAGTGGGGGGTTCTAACCCTGATAAAAAGAAATTTTGTATATTCAACATAGGAATATATGTGAGTTGTAACTCTCTACCCCCCCTCCCCTACAAACTTTCTGCGCATTTGTTGCCTGTAGCTTGTTAAGATAGATTTTTCGTACATTATACCATGGTAATTTAAGCCTTCGACCTTTTGCTCCTCAAGTGCTCGGCTTACCTTTTAGAAATTCTTGCTTTTATAGGCATTGCCTGTGAGGTTCTGCAGTCAGAGGCGGACACAGACTTTCATTTGGGGGGTCAAGGACAGAATTTGCCATGGTCTTGGAATAACACCCTTCATTTATCATGAAAGTTGGAATTTTTTACAGTGAAAAAATATATTTGAGGGTGTCATGACCCCTGTGACCTCCCCCCTGCGTCTGCCCTTGTCTGCAGTGCCCTTCATAACCAATACTTGGGCGTGTGTGCTCCCTCATCCTTTCTTTGATACGCCCCTGGTCGTAAAAATTTTAAACGCCAATACTGGCAAAAAAACTATTACAAAGAAGTATTACACGTTCTAATCAGTGGTGTAGTTACCATCGAACTCTGGTGGGGTTCTATAGCTTCTAGCATTTGTGATTTCGTTTCCCCGAGCTAAATTTTCAGCGGGCGGAGAAGCCAACCCTTAACCCCCCCTCCCCCAATTACAAATGCGATTCTAATAGTGAAAATGCTGCTGCATTTTCTGATACGGTATTTACAGGCTATATAGTTCAGCAAACGAACCGAAGAAAAACACAGTGATGCCAATTTAATTCAAGTAAATTAAGAAATAAAATATAGGGGAAAATTATTTCGCAAGAAGGGATAATTGAGGATGTTGACTAGAGAAGAGATAATTAACCGTTCCTTTATTTGATTTATTTTTTCAAAGGGGAAGACGGATTTTAAGGTCAAGCGTTTTGCTTGAGTGAGATAATTTTTTGGAAAAAAAAATCCGATCGCCATTGGATCATGGTTCCTGTATTATCCATTCATAAATCTTGGTCAGCCACACAAAAGAAAATATTTTGCTCAGCGACGACGATAAACAGGCATGAAGGACACATCGTCCGTGGAGTAGATTTGCCACAAGACTTTACCAGATTCTTTGTTCCTCCACAAAACTGGTTTGTGAACGGTAATCTTATCACTGACGTCCAAAAACTTGTGTCCAACTGTAAGCTTCAGAAATGATAAGATTAAATTGTGCCAGCTTTAGAGATGATAAGCTCGGTTTTTGGAAACATACAAAACAGATGTTCTTTGTTTTAAGAAAGAGCAGGACTCATTTAATTCCTTTTATATATGCATAACGATGATAAGGCAATTCCAATCAAATTATCAAAACTGTGTAAGCTTTTTTATCAGTGAAAAAATTATTATTATTACATATCATCTAATGATGATTGAAAAATCTTATCAGTGACTATGCAGAACTTCCAAATTTGAATACTCTGAAGCTCGGCCAAGATTTCGTAAATGGTGAAAATTTAAAAGGGGGGATTATGATGACCTTCTCGGGGTCGGGGGACAGGACCTACGGTCCCCCAGGTAATTTTACAGATAAGGTCCCGCAAAAAACACTCCCCCCTCCTTATAGGTGTACGCAGAAAGTTCGTAAGGGGGGTTATAGGCTCAATGGGGGTTTACAGATCTACAACTCACATATTCCTATATTAAATATACAAAATTTCATTGCAATGGTGGGTTACAACCCCTATCAACACCCCCCTGCCTACGCCAATGCCCCCCCTCTCCCCCCCAAACAAATTTTTCAAATTTGTGTCTTTACAGTGTAAGGATGGTAAAGGTTAGCAGCCATTTTTTAAAAGCTGAAATTCATGTAAATAATTTAAAAAAGGGAAGACGAAAAAGTTTCGCACTAGGCTCTTGGACATATATCCATCCCTGTCTTCTTTGTTCCCGTTCTGTGACCACCTTTGTAAACGGGCACTTCTTTTCAGCTGCTGCCTCCTTCTGTCATTACCAGAGTTTAAGCTGCGTTAGTTTTTTCCGCATTTTGCGAAAGGATATTGCATTTTCCGCAAAATTTAAATACCACTTTCGCTAAAAAGCGAAAGCCCTGAAAATTAAAAATTTTCACAGTTTTATGTCCGCGGCCGCCGTCGATGACCACGAACATAAATTTAAAGAAAACGACGTAAGTAGGGGGAAACTGTCTGTTCTGCCCCACTGGCGTGGGGCCGCACTCTCCATGCAACCCCGTTGGAGCGGGGTTTTTTCGATCGAAAGTTTTTAAATTTTTATTTTAATCAAAAGTTTTTAAATTTTTATTTTAATCAAAAGTTTTTAATTGTTTTTTCCATCGCGAGGTTGTTTTTTTTCCGAAAGTTCTTAAAATTTTTTAATAAAAAATTTTTAAATTTTTATTTTAATCAAAAGTGTTTTTTTTTTCAATCGAAAGTTTTCAATCGAAAGTTTTTGGTACGTTTTTAATCGCAGAAGGAGTTTTTTTCGAATTAATTAGAAATTTTTACCATTTTTATTTTAAATTTGTAATTGTTTTAAACTTTTATAATTTTTTCTTTTTCTAAGCTTTTCTTTTTAATAATTTTTTTTATATTTTTAAGCTTTCTTTTTTTTTCAATATTTGTTTAACTTTTTTGTTTAATCTAAATTAATTTTTCTTGAAGTTCACGAATGTTAAATTCATGATTACGCGTTGCCTAAAATAAATAAATTTAACACGGAATTAAATCCGCCAGATTAATTTTAAGATTTTGAGATTAATTACATGGCAAAAGCGGCTAAACGTTATTGTCTTATTATGATTTTTAAATAATTACAAGTTTGTAATTAGATAATTTCAATCACATTCAAATTCTTATTTTAAAGTATACTCCATGATTGATGATTTCATTTCAACCCCAGCTCTCACTTTCGTTCCTGACAACTATAAGCGTTTTCCAACCAAGTAAGTCTAACGTGAATTTTCACGTTGGGTTAGCTTCCAGACATTTTGTTAGCAAATCAATAGTGGGTACCCTACCTCCAAGACGGGGTTCGAAGAGATACAGAACAGGTTCTAACACAATTTCCTTGTGTGTTCTTTTCACACTCAAATTTCCCACAACGTTAATTATAAGGCAAAAGCAGCTAAACATGCACGTGGGGTTCCTCTAGCGGCGGATTTTGGAATTTCTTTCGATTTCTATTATTTCGAGGGACATTCCTCTTGGTCGTTGTATCTGTGCATATGACGATCACGTGTCCCCTTTGAGAACGATCCTAGCTCCCCTAATGGCCAATTTTGGAACTTTTTCGAATTTATTCGATTTCTATTGTTTGAAGGGATATTTCTCTTGATTGTTGTATATACCTATCTGATGGTCATATGTCCCTTTTCAGAGATCCTAGCTCCGTCTAGCGACGAATTTTGGAACTAATTTCTCTATTTCTCTTTAAAAACTCTATTTCTCTTGATCGTTGTATGCATGTATATGAGGGTCACGTGATCCCCTTCTGGGCGATCCTAGCTCCCCTAGCGGCCAATTTTTGTAATTTTTGTAAATTTTTATTTATCTTAGCCGTTATAGGGGGCTACGATATGTGCATCTGATGGTCACGTGTTCCGTTCCTCAGCGATCTTAGCTCTTCTGCTGGTGAGTTTTGGAACTTTTATCAATTTTAATGGAAAAATAGCGCTTTTTCGTTAACTTTATTTATTGGCACGTATTTTCTTCCACTTTTTTCTTCTCCTTTTTTCTAAACTTTTTTTCACTTTATATTTTTCTAAGTTTTGTGTTTTTCCTTTCTTTTTTTTTCACTTTTTTGTTTTCAAAGTTTTTTTTTTATTCGTTTATAAAATCCTTCTTTTGAATGTAATTTTTTGTTTCCTTTTTCTTTTTCTTTTTTTAACTTTTGTAATTTTTTTCGAGTTTTTCGATTATTCAGTATTCCTTGCGATAGGCTTCTAACATTATTGTCGGAAAATACCCAAGAAACGAATTTTGCATTCGTATGTGTTGCCACTGTTACATTGCTACCTCCCGAAGTTCCGGGACTCTGAGGATTATTCATATTTCTCGACGTAAGAAACGCAAAGATCATACATCCTCAGGAGATGCAGACAAAGGCCGTGCGGCTACCTGCCCCAGTACTTATATTTCTTAGTTGAATCCGAACTAATCCCCTGCACAAACAAACCCCAGAGAACAGATCAGCAGACAAACTGAAAGGATGGTTATCATCGTGTGAATTCAAACTCGAATTTCGTAAACGGTGGCTAAATACAAAATTGTTCTACATATATGATTTCTCCTAGTTTTAAAAAAAGCTCAGAGAAATAAAAGGAAATTCCGTGTTGAATTTAATTATATTAGACAACGTGTAATCATGAGTTTAACATTCGTGAACTTCAAGAAAAATTAATTTAAATAAAATTAAATAAAAAAGTTAAACAAATATTGAAAAAAAAAATGGAAAGTTTAAAACAGATAAAATGAAGAGTTAAAAAGGTTTAGAAAGAGAAAAAATTATACAAAATTTACAAATAAATAAATAAAAAAAAAAAACACCAAATAAAAAAAACGTGCCAAATAAGAAACGCGCCAACGGGGTTGCACGGAGAATGCAGTCCCACCCCCACCCCATGCCAGGCCCGCCAATGGGCAGAACAGACAGTTTCTCCCTACTGATGTACTGTGAGAGTGGAATATTTTCAAGAAATTTGTATGTGTCGGACATAAAGAGTTTTCATTTTTGCAGTTACAGTTTTTGAATCAAAATGAAATGAATGGAGAATTTCTTTCACTGCGCTCAATAACTGAATATGCGGCAAATATACCTATGCATACTAGAGATTGTGAAAGGGCTTTCTCCCAAATGAACTTGATTAAAAGTGACTTGCAAATTCGTTTAACAACGAACCATGCAAGCAAATTGCTAATGATAAATATTGAATGACCTGTTCGAAATAATTTTGATTTTGAAAGTGCCTACCAACTATGGTGTACAGCATACATAGCCAAGGATAATTGTGCAATAATACTGTTAATTGTATAATTTTGTAAAAGCTGAAAAGTTTAATTTGTGGTCGAAATTTTATATATGTTATTTTGTTTAGCGTTTTCAAAATTTGTAAAAATATCGGAAGTATTTAAATTAGAAAAAAAAAAGCTAAAGAAATTTTAAAAATGCTATTTTTTTTTTTTTTTTACATTTCGTTGCTAAAGCTAAAAAAAGCTAATGCCAAAAGGAAAGAAAAAAAAATCCAACTTAAACCCTGGTCATTACTCACTAGGAGAACATCAGTCCTTCACAAAAGATTTCCATTTTTTTCAGTTTTCTATATCTCTTGATCTATCCCCATATTTTGCGCTCTTCTCTATAATTTCGTCTCCTGTAATTCTCTTCCATGGTCTACCTCACTTCCTCTTTCCTTGGGGATTCCAGTGCAGGAATTGTCTACAAGTATGGTCTGGTTTTTCACCTATAGTGTACGTCAGACCAATCTATATTTCCTTTTATGCAGCAATAGCTTTTGTAGTTAATTGGTAGAAAATTTCTATTATAACGGACAGAGATACATTTTTAAAAGATTTAGTTTAAACTTCATTATCTTTTATCGTCCGAAAAGTCATTTGAGCTAGGGACC
This sequence comes from Dysdera silvatica, assembly GCA_006491805.2. NCBI lineage: Eukaryota > Metazoa > Arthropoda > Arachnida > Araneae > Dysderidae > Dysdera > Dysdera silvatica. Next base: position 53,614,042 of record QLNU02014176.1, read on the forward strand.
AATAAATAATAAAGCTGAAAATTAAAATTGCCGATGATTTTTTTTCCTTTTATCAAAAATTCCTCTTTTTTACCAAAAAATTATTTTTTGAACTCCCGTACATGGACCCGCGGATGTAGCTTATATTAAGGGGGCCCAACTTTTTAAAGCAAGGGAGCCTCACATCAAATTAAATTCCCCTGTCATAAATTATAGCGCCTTCATTGTATTTAATATGTGCAATCATTATATTTAATTAAACAAATATTAAATACATGATCAAATATGTGATTAAATACATGATTAAATATGTGATTAAATACATGATTAAATATGTGATTAAACACATCATTAAATGGATTAAATACATCATTAAATATGTGATTAAATACATCATTAAATATGCATTAAATACATCATTAAAATGTGATTAAATACATCATTGCTTATGATTAAATACATCATTAAGTATGTGATTAAATACTTGATTAAACATATGATTAAGTACATAATTAAATATATGATTAAACAGACAATTAAAAGACTACATATATTTAATTAAGAAATAAATTTAGAACAAATACACTGATATATGCGTTTTCGTTAATAGTCATCGCCTTTGACACCGGTGCCCAAGGTATTTGAAGAGTACTGTACTTATATTCTTTCCAGTTGTTGATTTCGTTACTTTGTGGCATCGGAGTACGCAGAAAGTTCGTAAGGAGGGGATTATAGGCTTAATGGGGGGGGAGTTACAGAGCTACAACTCACATATTCCTATGTTAAATATACAAAATTTCATCGCAATGGGGGGTTACAACTCGCATCAATACCCCCCCTGCGTGCGCCAATGCTTTGTGGGCTCCCAGGATAGAAATGTTCGCTTCGCAGGCTTTCTTAACTGTTGCCACTTAGAAACGCAAGAAAATAAACTTAAAAAGTTCAATTTCTAAAATTGGCACCATGCCAAATCGTGTGCTTTTATTTCATATTTTTCAAATATTGTATAATTATATTTTTACTTTCTATATTTGGCAACGGTATGTGCAATTGTTTTCCGAATTCTAAAATCAAATCAGTCTTCCGTTTACCATTGAAGTGTGCACATGTCAGTCTCGAAGGCTCCGCCAAAAGAAAGATGTACTGAATTCTTTTAACATTGTATTTAATAATTTATTTTTTGGGGTATGTTAATGAAATAATCTAAACGTTTAAAAAATTAATAAAGTACTATTTCGACTAGATGAACCACTGCATTACCTCCTATTTTTCCATGAACAAACGCGTACACGTACAGCAAAATTGTTACTTTTAAGAAAACGTATACAAGTAATTAAACACGTATTAAAATTAAAAAGGCACATAAATTTTTAAAGCTTTGGATTTTTTTTTTTAAACAGTTCTGAGTTCTACGAGTTGAACTACCTTAACTTATCAGTGGTTCCCAACTGGTAGTCCGTGGACCATTGGTGGTCCGCGAAAGGGTCTCAAATGGTCCGCGAGACGAGTCATTGGGTATTTAAAACCAATATTTATAAAAATTATTATTATTAAATATTAAAATTAAATATATAAATGAAACTGGTGGCATATTTTTAGTATCTTGCCCCCCCCACCCACTCTCTCTCTCTTGAAGAAAAGTTAACTATGCTTTTGAACGTAGGAATGTTTTAGTGAAATCAGGATTTAAGCTGCAGTCGCATTTTTCGCAAAATGCGACGAGTTGCTCGAAAATGCGAAGAAAAAATTATTGCCCATCGCGAAAATGCGACAGGCATTTTTAACCACAGTTTATTCTCTGAAAACAGGATTCCTCGATTCCAGAATATCCGTTTTGCACTTCAGCGATCTTTTCTTGTTCCTTTTTGTTTCCTCTTCAAAATTCTTAACAGCACCTGTTAAGCATCGTTGATATAAATAATTTCATTGATACGATTTTTCGAGCAACGAAAGCAACTAATATTTTTTAGCATTTTGCTACAACTTTTTTCCCATTTTAGCATTTTTGCGACAGCATGTTTCGAGCCAGCTTACCCTGGGTGAAATGTAGAGACTTTCTATTGCTGCCACTAGGGATTTCACCTTGACAGCACTGCTTTGTTTGGCTTCACTGTTGGCAACACTGCTTTGTTTACTGTATACATCTATATCTCCCCCAAAACACCGTACTTTTTTTATTGTTCGATCCGTCCTGTTCAGGATCGGATGCAAAGGTCATTCGGGGGGCGATTAATGACTTGATTTTTGAAAATGATACCTCATTGGACCTTTACCTTGTATCTTTTCAATGTTAAATTTTCATTCAAGTGGGGAGGGGGCGATCGCCACCCTCGTCCCCTAAATCCATCCTGAACTTGTGACGATTTTTCAAAGTGGTCTGCGGGTAAAATTACAGTGGAAAAGTGGTCTCCGGCTTCTATTAAGTTGGAAACCACTGGCTTATATAAATACTACTTATTATATATGTACAATTATATAATGATTGATGTAAAAATTGATTAAACAGTAATAGTGAGCGTTTCAAATAGTGTAAAGTAATATTGTGAGCATTTCAAATAATGTAAAGTAATATTGTGAGCATTTCAAATAATGTAAAGTAATATTGTGAGCATTTCAAATAGTGTAAAGTAATATTGTGAGCATTTCAAATAATGTAAAGTAATATTGTGAGCGTTTCAAATAATGTAAAGTAATATTGTGAGCATTTCAAATAATGTAAAGTAATATTGTGACATTTAAATAATGAAAGTAATATTGAGTGTTTCAAACATTACAGCAGTAATACTGGTGAACGTTTCAAATACTCATGCACATATCAACATTATACTATTATAAAGCAATACTATATCAAATACTATAGCAATACTATATCAAATACTATAGTAATACTTTAGACAATACTATAAAGCACACTATATCATTAGGTGCAAAGCAATACGAGATCAAATATTCTAAGGTCAACACCCCCCTGCGTACGCCAATGCTTTGTGGGCTCCCACGATAGAAATGTTCACCTATTACAAGTAATATTGGTGAGGGTTTATTTTCCCTATATCAAATAAATTTATTTCAAAATAAAAACTCGACTTACAATCGCATGTAAGTGGTGATTTAGGTCGCTGAATAATAATGCTCATCAGTGCAACTTTTCTGCGCAGCAGAAATTTCTACGGTCAATTTCACCAGAAAATTATTGTTTAAAAATGAATTTCTACTATAAAAAACATTCGTTGCTGTATTCATAGCTTTTTGAATCAACAATTAAAATGTTTAAAAAAAAAAAAAAGTTAAAATCCCTGTAATAATAGCTTTTGTATCCACAATTAAAAGTTATTATTTACTAGTCTTATAATAAATAGCAGTCACAATGATGTTCTAAAACAGAGGTCGGCGAAGCGGGATCACATGTTTTCTGGCAAATACTTCTTCGTTTTTTTCCTTCTGTGGGCTACATACAGTTTGTAATTGGAACATTAGAAAATGCGATCGACCAGGTGAACATCAAAATATTTTACGGCTTTCTCAACTGCGACAGACTTGGAAACAAGCGAATACTCTTAAAATTTCGAAGAAAGTATATTTTTAGAAGTACGTGCGATTTTTGATGTATAGTTTTATAAAATAATTACGGTGTTTTGGAATTGAGCGAATACTTTCTCTCGTAGTTTTTCCCAGAAGCGCCGAGAGCGAACGCGGACCCCCAAGCTCACTTTGACCCCTTCACTCCCCCCGCATAGGTCATTGCCAGAGCCTAGACTTCATCCAGGCCCCCCAGGCTGCGCAGCCTCTGCCCCCAAATTTCGTCGGCTCGGTTTTGCTTCGTACAACTCAGAGCACCAAACCACCACTTTAAAACGCTATCTCAACTCCAGTACAATATACTTTAATACACCATCACAATTCTACTATAATATATTTTAATATATATATATATACACAATATAGTAAATGTACTGGTGCAATTAGGGGGTGGGGCTAGGGGCTTATTCTTCTTTCGAAAAAATTAGCCCCGCCCATTGAAAAATAGAAATTACAAATAAATGCTATGTTTCAAGCTTTAAAATGGAAGCTTTGGCCCTCAGACTTTGAGTTTAGTTATGCCATTGGTTAAATACACACACTCAATGGTAATTTTTAAGAGCAGTTTTGAATTCTATAATTCATGTGATCTTTCCGGTATTCATAAAAAAATATATTAACGATTCAAAATATTAATTAGTTCAATAATTTAAAATGCTGATATTTTAAAATAATGATAATTTATGTAAAATATTGACATTTTAAAATAATAAAAATTTAAAATGTTGATATTTTAAAATAACAATAGTTTAAAATATTGATGTTTTAAAATAATAATAATTTAAAATATTGATGTTTCAAAATAACAATAATTTGAAATATTAATAATTCAATATGTCATTAACTTACGATGTATGCATATTTTAAAAGTATTTTAACGATTGGTGATAGTTTGCAATTGTTATTTTATGATTTTCCACATCTGTATTTACAATTTTAGTAATTTTGCAAAAGATACACCTATATTTAGCAATTTTGTAATGTAGGTGAATTAATTTTGTAATATATTTGTAGTAACTTTGAAATGTATTTGATTAAAGAATAATTAATAATATAGGCTATGTGAATATAGTGCAATTTTCCAATACGTACGCCCGTAATTAAGCTTTTAGAATCTGGCAACACAAAAGATCATAGCTTTCATTGTTGTTGATTTTTAAAATTTCAACTTTCACGTAAGCATTGGGTGTTACAGAACCAGAATTGCTGTAAAATTCTTTTTACAGTGTTGTTTTGAAGTTAATAGGTAGTGCAAAAACATGGGGTTTAAGTTGGACCGATTTTCGAGTCATGATTTTTCATGACTTTTCATGGTTTTTCATGACTTTCTATGATTTTTCATGACAAGGTTTGACACAGCAATGTTTGTCGATCGTATGAATTCGACTTTTGGTAATGAAGCACCATCTAAAGCAACAATTTACAATTGGTTTAAAGAATTCAATTTTGAATGTGGGAGTCTCAATTGATGAGCTTCGTGAAAGTCGACCAAAAACCGCTGTGACACCACAAAACATTAATGTTGTGCAACGATTAATCATTTTAGATCAGTGGTTCCCAACTGGTGGTCCTTGGGACGAGTCATTACTTAAAAAAAAAAGTACTTATAAAAATTATTTATTAAATATTAAAATTAAATATAAAAATGAAATTGATGGTATATTTGTAGTATTTTACAATCTGATGGAACTTCAGAAAACGGTTCGTATTAAAAGTAATTCGTCTTAAGCGTGTTCGTCTTAACGAGGTTTGACTGTATTATTATTAGATTTTATTATTTCTTTTTCTGTTTATTTATTTATTTTTACCAAAGAACGATTGTACAAACACATTTTCCCCAAAAAAGACCCAGTTCCCTTTTTTATTAAGGTCTTGCAGCCATCTCGTAAGAATTTTTCAAAGTGGTCCGCGGGTACAATTGAAGTGGAAAAGTGGTCCGCAGCTTAAATCGAGTTGAGAATCTCTGCTTTAGATCGTCATGTCACATACGATAAAACTGAGGCAGCTTTGAACAACACTTTAAGGATCCGAGTGCATTCAATTTTACATGATCATTTAAACATCAAGAAAGTATATGCGCGTTGGATACCAGGCAATTTAAATCAAACTCAAAAGGACGCTTACGTCAAACGGTCATGGGCGGATTTACCATTTTGCCGCCCCTAGGCTATTTTTGCCACCCCAAGGCTACTTTCTGCCACCCCTTCCTACCCATCCACCTCAATCAGTGGTAGGAACATAAAAATTGCTACATTCAATATACGCCAAAAACTTTCGTATTTAAAAATAAATATGTTGAAAAACAAACTCATAAATTGAAACATAAACATTAAACAATATTAACTTATATTGAAGTATTATCTCTTCTTGGTATATAATAAATCAAATTCAATTTTATTGAAATAAATTTTAATTTTAGCAAAAAATAAAAGCCTATCGAACACTGGTATTTAAATGGAAAGCATGACGTCTAGCTTTCTTCTCGGCAAAACATCTGATTATATCATCAGATACCATCAGATATGGTATTGATTTTGTTATATCAGACTCAATACACAAAATTTTGCCGCCCTATTGGGAAATACGCCACTACAAATGGGGGTAAGGAAAATTTGAAAAGATTCAGCTCTGGTGGGACAGAACGTAGCTTTGACACTGTAACAGGTGACGAAACCTGAATTTATCTCTATGAACGCCAAACAAAATAACAATCTACTGTTTGGGCTTTCCAAAGTGAAACAAATCCTAGAAAAATTGCTCATGCATCAAATGTTTTAAAGAAAATGATGGCCTCGTTTTTTGGTAAATCTGGCCATGGTGCAATCGTTACATTACAGGATCATAGAACAGTAAATGCTGATTGGTATACGACAATTTGTTTGCCAGAAATAATTCTGAAATCAGAAAAAATAATGCGAAACTTCGCATGGTTCTTCATCATGGCAATACAAATTCACACGCTGCATTTCAAACCATCATTTATTTGAAGCATAAAAACATTTTTATGCTTCGAATAATCAATAATTTAACAATAACAATTTTCAGTGATTTGACGAGTCATTGCCCTTATTCACCTGATTTAGCACCCAACGATTTCTTTTTGTTTCCAACGATCAAAAATAAAATACGTGGTCAACGATTTAACAGCCCATAAGAAGCAGTTGTAGCTTATAAATCACATGCGTCTGGAATACCAACCTCTGAATGGCACCTTTTTTTTGAAAATTGGTTTATTCCAATGAAGAAAACGTATTGATAGTAGCGAATATAAGATAGAAGGCGAATATTTTGAAAAGTGATAAAACGATTTTTCCATACAGAAATATTTTGTATATTATTTTCTAAAAACTTAAGTACTGGCTCTCGTACATGGAAACAATTACATTTTATATGCACATAAGGTTGCATTACGTAGTGGTATATTATAACGCAGTACATTTTTAGGATGATTTTTATGAATACAAATTAGATGGCAGATTATCTGTGAAATATATTCATTACTATTTTTAATTATATACCTAATTATTACATCGATTACTGTTAAATAATAAGTCATTCTAACATTTAACTGAAGTCAATGACCCTACCGTTTAGTTGAATTTAAACTTCCGTCTGTGCAAATTTAAATAACATTATTTTAAACCGTTTCTCATCTTAAAATCTCAAAAATTGTTAATTCGAAAGATTATAAACCAAATATAATCAACATAGGCGTAATCTCGCTGGGGGTCAGGGATTATATGCTGCCATTTTTTCCTAGAACAGAGGTAAAATCGTATTTTTTTCCCCCCCCCCCTCCGCTTACCCTACATTTAACCCTAAAATTACGCTTATTATAATCAAAATTCATGGTATATGTTTGTTAAACTGACGGGTGTAGTAACGCAGGAAGGTTGATAGAGATTATAACCTCCCCCTGCAATGAAATTTCGTATGTATATATAAACTTGTAGAGGTGTAATCCCTCCAATTTGTGAACTTCCTGTTTACCCCAAATGACGATATTATATAGTAATAATTACAGTCGAAACAGTGTAAGCAGAGGCGGATTTACGATTTTGCCGCCCGTAGGATGATATATTTTGCCGCTTAAGCTTATCAAACGTAACTAGAGATATAACCAGTGGCGGTTTTAGGCTAGGGGCCATAGCCTCCCAAATAACCGTTTTTTTTAACCAAATAACCGTTTTTTTTAACCAAATAATCGGATTTTATTATCCTGCCTATGTGCATAGGCGCCACCAGAGGCACTCGTGCATATATGCAGGAATTTGCGTCCCACAATTTTTTTGCCAAGAATCGCCATTGCATATAATAGAGATTTTGGTGCTTGTGTCCAATTATTAATTTGACGCCACTGGTGGTCATTTCAAATTATTATTATCGCCAAGTATTCGGGAATTTGGCGCCATTTAAGCTTCCCTCTATCGAGGCTGCACCCATGGTAGCTCTCTCTTTACTAACGCCTGGCTTCGCTTATGAACATAAGAATTTAAAATTGTTAATTCAATCGGCGCCCAAAAAATTAGTTTCCGCTTTTGGAAACTTTTCACCGAAAAATGCCGCTGTATTTATTCTTCCTTCACGAAAAGAAGTCTGATGGAACAGTTAGAAATAACCGGTGACGTCACTAACGGGCTATTTCATCACAGCAGAGAAGGAGTCCAATTTCAGAACTTTATTTTGGCGTCGACAAATGTACACCGAAATCAAGTTTTGAAATTGGAGTCCTCTTCTGCTTCAATGAACTAGCCCGTTTGTGATCTCACCTCCCGTTATATCCGCTGAGCCATATTGCAACTGGAGTGCAGATTGAGCGGGCCGTTTCCGAAGGACCGCATCACTCCTTTATTTATACGCGGTAGGCAAACAACCAGCTTCAATGTGACTTGTGATGTTAACGGATACTTTTAAGGATAAAAAATAAAGGAACTATTTCATTTTAAGTTAATGTAAAGCAAAGAAATAACGCAAGACATTTAGTGAAAATGTCTTTTATTTTCAAATTGTATTAAGAAGTAAGAATAATTTGGATTTTAGTTGAGAACTATATATTCCGTTAACAGGCCGATATTCAACGCTAATTTTTGTGTTTTTCTACAAATTTATAAATTAATGATCATTAGTGTATGCTTTAGTTAACCAACTTTCAACGATTAAGTAATTTAGAAGATCATTAAAAATTTCTACGGCACACACATATGGTATATGAAAGTCGAACTTATAATTTTCGAATTTAAAAAACAAATATATATCACAGAGTATATAAAAAAGCTAATCTAAAACACACAAAGTCACAGGCATAATAGGCGGGGGGGCACTTGTCCCCAATTTTTTTTAGAAAGGAGGCAAAATCATACCCTTGCAATTTTAGGTTTTTGTTCCTCCCCTCTCTCCAGTTTACGCTATATTTAACCCCTAAGTTACTTGTGATATATTGTATCTTTAAATGTAAAATTTTAATAGCCGGTATTATTAAAGGGATTAGGTTTCAGTATCGTTCACGGATTGTTTGCCTAACTCGTTTACGAAGTGTATCCTTCCGCAGCAAAAAAACGGCTTCAGGCGTCGCTGGGCTGTTGAATAGGGAGTCCACACTCCCGTTGCAATTTAGCTCAGTGGTTATATCTAACCGTTCGATCGGACCCCTTTATGTTTCGAACAGTAGGTTGATTGATTGATTGTTTGGCTTTTTTATGGCGCAAGAGCATCTAAGATTATCCTACTTCATCTGTTAGCAAATCGGCCACTACATGTAAGTGCACATCGCTTCCGCAACAAAATCCAGTGTAGTTAAACGGTTTGTTGACACATTCCTATTTATAAATTATGTACGGTATTTATGTTAATAATTATGCAGTAATATTATATTTTATTCATAAAGATAAGAAGTACTGCAGTACTTAAGTTTGATTTTAAAATCTCCAACTTTTGATCAAACCCTTTAAATAGAAAAGTCAGGGAACGAAAAAATTTCCGGTCGCCAGCTCGCCATTGGCGACTGAAAATTTGTCGTTGGCGAGTAAAACTTTTCTCACATTGAATTACCGCAAAAAAAACAAAAAAACAAAAAAAAACGATTTCAACGATTTTCTTACAGTATAAATATACAGCATCCGAATATTAAACATCACTCTTCCCATCCCTTCTTAGCGTATGTAGCACGAGTGCCGTTAGCGGTGGGGGACATGGGGACCCGTCCCCTCCGATGTTTATTAGGGTTCCACGTCCCCCCTCCAATTTAAACAAAATGCCTTCTGCTGGTATATTGTCCCCCACAATATTTTTATGCCGTCGGCGCCTATGCACGTGAGAACGAATACAAGACGTAGATCGTAATTAATTTGAATACTGGTTCTTGTCTGCGCTTTCCGCAATCACTGAACGTGGAGAAAAACCAGTATACACTCCTCGGCCAGGGTTTGAAATTAGCGGTCGTCAGTCGTATTTTGCACCTAGAAATTTCGTTTTGGCGACCGAGATTTCTGACCCAGTAGTCATTTTTAGCGCCTCACTTTTTCAATTTTTATTGTTTATATGACGCGAAATTTGACTGCTCAATCCATTATTTTGACATCTACCAATAACACCGATGCAAATTGCAAGATCAGAATCATTGTCGCTCTCGTTAGGGTAGGAACCCATGGTCTGTAGTAATCTGGTGAACTGTGGCCAACTAGGATACCTCGATTCACTCCTACCCCAGCGTCTCAACGTATTCTTTTCTACCCACGAGGAAGATCTTTAGAGGTGGTTTACGTTTAGTGATAGCCTTTGGCTTCGCGCTCATTTCCGATTTTTAAATTTGCTATCAATTTTCGATGACGATGGCTACGCAAAACGAAATCGATAGCAAAGTTTCTTTGGCGAAGTGTCCACATGTGTACAATATTTTAAATTGTGATTGTGAGCGATCGAAACCAAATTTATATAATAGGCATGGTGGGATTGATTGATTGATTGATTGATTGATTGACTTTTTTATGGCGCAAGAGCATCTGGGCTATACTGCGCCAAACATGGTGAGCAAATGCCCAAGGCATTAAATTTTAGGAGGGCAAAATTTCAAAAGACGGAAGTTTTTTTTTTCAAATTGCGATCTATCTTTGACTTCTGTCGAATTTGCTTTCTCTGGAAGGCATCCACCCCCTCCCCTCGACCGTAAACACCGGGAAAATTTTCCCGTCATCATGTAAAATAAATAATTAAAAAAAATTTCGTTATATACATTATAATAACGCACATAAGGTAATCTGAGACCATTAAGTCTTACTTCGTCTAGCAGAAAATTCGTAATAAGCGCCCACCCTACATTTTCCATGAGTTTCGTTACATTGGGGGAGGGCATTCGGATTTCGTATGGTCAAGTGCCGAGAGCACAAAATTTTAAATGGCGGCAGATTTATTTATTTTTTTGTAATCTTAGTCCGCAAAATTCCGTCGATCCGTCTTCCCCTCGAAAGCGTATCTCCCGTTTTTGTCTCAGCTTGAAATTCTGAAAATTTTAGTTAAACAGCAGTGAAATAAAATAAATTAATTCGCAAAAACATCGATACTTTATCTCACGGTAATCATACCTCCACATACTCCGTGATTTTCTGGCGCATTTGATAAGCCGGATCGACAAAATTGTATTTTGGTATAAAATGCCTCGTAAATGACCCTAACGTTTTCCACGAATGTTAACTTAATTTTTTGGGGCGGCGGGAGTTCCACGCTTCTGACTAGGCTCTGCTGTTCAGGGGTGGACGTAAGTTTCATTAAAAGGCAATTTCATAAAAATGTTCAATTACAGTTCATCTCGACAGGATGTTTTTTTTCTAATTACACCCAAGTAAAACGTTTTGGCAACTGAAAGAAACTGATTAGGTGACATTGCCTAACTTTCTGCTGTTAATTTTTAACCCTAGGCACCGCATGACTTTAAAAGTGGTCTATTTCCAATATTTCCATATGGCCTCCTCAAATAAAAAAATTATATTTCATATTTATAACATCGTGATGATATATACATGCATGAATTGTCATGCCAGCCTGCTTGTCAGCGTTCGATGGCAATATATCTATCAGTTTCATTATTTTGTAATTTAGGCAAAGTATTACAATTTATAATGATTCTCCCCTCGAGTACATCTGAAGCTAAAAGAGGCTTTTGTCATAATTTAATTTAATTAAAAGACGAACAAGGCTTCGGTTATCGCTTCCTACATTTCTTTTAATAGGATCCAAACTTCGTATCGGAACACGAATGAAGTGAATGATCTTGTGGATGAAGTGAATGATCTTGTGGATGAAGTGAATGGACCACCACTACAAAAATTTCATTACAGTGGATGCCATTGTTACGTGCTATGTATTTCGATACAGACAGGCAGATATACTAATATTGATTGTTTGGCTTTTTTATGGCGCAAGAGCATCTGGGCTATACTGCGCCAAATATGCTAATATACCAACATTCATTAATGCATGACAAACAAATAGCCTACGGTATATAAACCAAATTAATTATAATGTAAGTAATTCTTCACACTCTAAAGAGTGGCGAGTGGATTTTGTTTTTGACTAGTGCATTAGGACCTGAAATTTCTCCCCCTAGTAAAGTTTTCTCTTTCTGCCATAATTAGTTGAATAATTTATAACCTAACGATAGAGAGAGCCATGCTCGTGTTAACCTATCTTCAGGGTTCCCATCATGGGTGCCCACGGCATAAAAATATTGGGGGGCGGGCGGACAACATACCAATAAAAGGCATTTGGTTTAAAATTGGAGGGATATGGAACCTAATACCAACATTGGGGAGAGTATCCGTGTCCCCGGCTAACGGTAAACTGTGGTTCCCATTCGTATTGAGAAAAAAAATTCCCGACTCCCTCCCCACCGACCTTCCGCAAAATTTCTCGATCTCATTATAAGCAACTTTCAGCTTAACTTTAGTTGCAGGGAAATGGCTTTAACATTTAAGGATTTAACTATTAAATATAGATGTTAAGAAAGTCTCATCTCACACAAATTAATCTTTCCCTGCAAAATTCCCTAACTCATTACAAGCAACTTTCAGCTTAACTTCGGTTAGGGAGAGAATGGCTTCATATTTAAGGGAGATTTAACTATTCAAAACAGAAGTTCAAAAGATTTTCCCTGAGTTTTCCAGGTTTTCCCAAAAAAATCTCGTTTTCTCCTGATCTTTAGGGATAATTTAAAATTCCCTGACAATTTTAGGTTGCGTGGGAATCATGTCTCTTTCCATTTCTAAAAATAAATCCCTTTCATAATCTATATGTGAAATAATAAGGGATAAAGCAGTGTAATTATGAACTGTGCTAAGTAAAGTATACTCGCCGAGTGGTGCCCATATGGGGGGCAGAGGAGGGTTCAAGCCCCCCTCCCCTAGCCATTTAAAAATTTGATTCGCCCGAACCTGCTATGCATTTACTTTCAAAAGTTTTACAGTCACATTTTAAAATAAGGTACTTTTTAGCTCATTACTAATTGTCAAGCAGTATCAATTATTTTTGTAGCGTTTTGGTATCTTGTACATTCACTAAAATTCTTGACAGCTTTGAGAAGGAGGTATTAATTTTTCTCAGCGCCGCCCTTCCCTAGAAGTACTCGTACGGGCACCCATAAACCCGCTGTGGGTATAAACTTAAAAATGCTTAACGAGCAAGGATGTTTCCTACTCAGCAACTTCTTGCAAATGAATGAAATTAACGAAAAGTGCAAGACAGTCACGTGACTCACGAAATATCCAGAATTCCGACACAGGATGGCGGCGGCATTTTTATGGAAACATAAGCCCCATGTCTTGGATATTTCACTGTACACTTATCAGCTTGAAAAGTCCCATAATAAAACACCAGTTTAACTTCAAAAATATATGCACTTTTGACGTTTGTGCAATCATAGATATGCAGTTAACCGGGTTTAGATAACATTAAAAAAATAGGATTTTTTTTTAGGTCTAATGCTTTAAACACTTGCGTGGTGGTTTTTGCAGTTTGTATTTATGAGTGTTTCACTATATTTACTAGCAAAATTAATTTAATTATATCTATTTATCTTTGAATAATTACAATCGTCGACATAAGTTTACAATATTCAAAGGATTCGATCTCACACCTACACACTGGCGTAGGCAGTAGGGGGTGATGATGATGGAGTTGTAACCCCCATTGTAATCATATATATGCAGGGCAAGGAAAGATCTTGGTGGGGTAATATATACAGAATGGAGGGGTTATAGAGTTACAACTCATATATTCCTGTTATATATGCTGTAAATTTCATTGCAATTGGGTGGGGGTTATAATCTCAGGCTACGCCTATGATTGCAATGAAATTTTGTATATTTAACATAGAATATCTGTTGAGCTGAAGATCTGTAATTCTCCCACTGAGCCTATAACCTCCCCTGCGAACTTTCTACGTACGCCTATGCATCCACAGTTCTCCGGGTTAGTATTAACAGCCTGCAGTCCACACCAAAGGGCGAATCCATGGTCGGGGCGCCTCACCAAGGGAATAACAAATTTATACTTATTACTATGTACCCAAACCCGGTAACGAATTTCAGGGAAAGACCTACTTCGTTGTCAAATTTTGAAACCCCCCACTCTGTAAAAATATATGGTTCCGCCCTTAACCCCACCCACCCAGCGGGCTTCGGCTTTTGAGCATCGAAAAGCTACATGGAACATTAAAACAACGAAACAGTTATATAGAATTGCATACAAAATTAATTAATGTATTGTAGTTTTAATTGAATATACTGACCCATCGCTACATTAATGATTCAGTTAAGAAAAAAGCAGACGATATGAAAATAAAATTGCTTCTGTAGATGTGTGTATAACTAATTATGTACCATTAATAAATGACAACGGCTGAACACCGCTTATCAAACATGAGCAAATCAGGAGTAGTTTAACCACTGGTGCAACTTGGGAATGAAGAGGGGGTGGTGGTGGCTAGGAGTGGCTCAGCAACCACTCCCCCTCCCCCCATTGTCGTAAGTAGTTTCAAGGTTTAAGGGATAAATTTATTTTAGGGAGGGCTAAATCATCTACCTCAAGGCTCTGCACATATCATTTGTAATTTTCGTTTTTAATGGAGGTGAGGGGCAAGCCCCTGATGATACGGCGTACACAGAAAGTTCGTAAGGGGGGGATATAGGCTCAATGGGGGCGGTTACAGAGCTACAACTCACATATTCCTATGTTAAATATACAAAATTTCATTGCAATGGGGGGGTTACAACCCCTTTCGCGTGCGCCAATGCATGAATGCTCTCCCTGAAAAACTAAAACTATTCAAATTTGGTTGGGGCCTCACCACACCCTAGAACGAGGCTGGAAGGGAGATGTAGGGGGTGTGCGCCCTCCCTGAAAATAAGAAAATTTTACGCCCATTATTACTTGCACTAAATTAAAATTTGACGAAAATTTTCAAGGGTGAAGTTTAAATTGGTTTTTAAGCTTTGCGCCTCCCACCCCCAGGAAAAAAAAAGAAATCCTGGGTTGGCCTTCAAAGTAAACATTCGGATTTCCATGCGACTGGGAAAATATACTGCTGGTTTCTAACACCCGAAATTTGTTTGTGCAGGTTTGGCAACGGTCGTGATACAAATTTAAAAATCCGTTGGGAAGTAGAATTAGGAATCACTCACCGTTTAGTGTTTCGATCGCCTTGTGGGCAACCGTGGGGTCCTCACACTCAACAAATGCATAGCCGTTTTTCTTCAGCAGCAGGGACGTAGGGGTGGCCCCCGCCTTTTCTACCAACAACTCCCGCAAGTTGTCTTCGTCCACTTCCGGCGGCAAGTTGCCGATGTACAGCTTGTTGTTCGTCATTAAAAAAATAAATAAAACGAAATGGCGTACACAAAAAAGAGGAAGATGAACAAAACAGAAACAGCACAAACACAAAAAACAGCAACGCTAAAACTAAAGGTATGCGAAGCGCTCGAAATCAGTGACCCCAATGCTGTGGAAGGAACAACACGTAATGTGAGGCCCACATGTTTATTAATTTTGGTCACGTGACGCCCTTCCGGTTTTAGGAAGAAATGGAGAAAACAGGCAAGAAAACTCAGGGAAAAGTTAGGACAGATACTTTTCTACAAGTGATTAGATCTGCTTTTGATTATATTGAATGTGTGCGTGTCATTTTTAGTATGTTTTTTGGTGTAAAAATATATTTGGGGTGTGTTTTTAACTGTCACCGATGTGCCATTTTTATTTCGAACGTGGCGTCGTCAACCGCCGGCTATCGCATACATGATGAGACGGAGCTTTTCAACCAATGAGAAAAAAAGGGGACGACTGGATATTGCGGCTTGCCAGCCAATTGGCGTCGTTGGGGCGGAGGATGGTTTGAACCACGGTTCCATGGACGCCGTACTGCCTCCTTTCTACATTTTCTTTGAACCCAAAAAGGGGGAAATTCTTAACAAAGAGCAGACGTATTTTTTGAGTCATTGGGAAAAGATTATGTTTTATCATTTGGCAACCAAAATAGATTTTAAAACGGCTGTGAGATGGATCTAGGTCATGTGGCGCCCAGCGCCCCTCCCCGGCTAAATATTGTTTTCAAAATAATTCCTTTTGTGGCGTAGGTTTTCTTTAATCATTATTATTATTAATATTTTTATTTCTAGGGATTTTCACAATAGGATACCAAACCTTATTACGAAAATACTGAATATTGAATTACAAGGCAGAGCCACGATAAAAATTTAAATTTCCTTACAACAAATAACATGTAACTAAACAACAAGTATTTTTTCTGATGAGCCAAAAATTAAATTGTATTAATATAAAAATTAAAGCCTTACATGAGATTCAATAATCTGGAATGTCCTCTACGCAGTCAAATACGCCATTTTAATGTAGTTCTTATTTCCCAATTTCTTGCTTGCAGTGTCTTGTTGGAAAAAGACTTTTTCACATTCTTACACACTCACTCCATTAAACATATCACAGTAAAGAATAATTTATACAAGCATTAAATAAGGGATAATAATAAAAGGATAATTAATTTATTAAAAATTAAATAAGGTTTAAAACATTTTATGTTTTAAAAAGTTAATAAGGTAAATATTTGTAAAATGTTTTTGCACTGCTGTGTCCCCGTGTCTTGGCGCCCAGTGCGACAGCAACCGCCGCACTGTACATACAACACAGTGCCAACTTGAAGTTTTAATGTGTCCTACGCCTCGAAAGGTAGAATGGACCCCCTAAAAATGTAGCTCCCCCGCAATATCCCATATCAGTGACGGATTAACGGGGTGGGGATTAGTGGAATTTCCCTTCCCAAATCCATAAAAATGCGGTGGAAATCGGTTATAACGAGCGCCTTTTATAACGACCACCTTCATATAACGAAGGAATTTTTACAAAAAGTTTGATTGCTTATTTTATTTTTTAAATTGCTCGTTAAATCCGCGGTTTAAAAAAAGGACTTGTGCGCTAAAAGTGGTATATTATTATATTGCGTTTAATCATTATACCAAACAAAATCCATATTTTCCTCGCTATATCTGGAAATTCCCTAAATGCGATCTCATTATAAGTGGGTCTTACTGTATTTTGCATCCCCCCACCAAAATCACTCTTTGAATCCGCCTCTGTCTACTATATGGAGGACAAATTCTAAATTATTGAAATTCAGTTAAAGACTTTAATTTTTATATCAAAACAATTTAATTTTTAGCTTTTCTGAAGAAGTCCGATGGAATAGTTAGAAATAACGGGAGGTGACGTTACAAACGGACTATCCCATTACAGAAGAGGAGGACTCACATTTCAGACCTTGATTTTGGCGCCGACAAACGTTCACTAAAAACAAGTTCTGAAATTAGACTCCTCCTCCTCCTCTGTAATCAACTGGCCAGTTTGTAACTCCACCTCCCGTTATTTCTAACTTTTATAAGATACTTCTTTTCGTGAAAGAACAGTATTTATGATTTGGTTGCATGCTGTCTTCTTGTAAGGAAAATTTGCCATCTTGTCTACCCGTTTTTGTAACAATACGAAGATTCCTTAAAAAATAAAGGGATCATCAGGGGCGGCCCTAGTTCTTATACCTCTTGGGGCGAATACGTGTTTTGCCACCCTTAAAATTCGGCCGCTCAGGCAGGATCCAATTTTGGCGCTGTTTTTGGGAATCATTCTGCATCAAAAGAAATTATTCTGAAAATAGAGTAATATTTAGAATTGGAAAGCGGCGGCGGCGGCGCCAAATTTTGGTAGGTACAAAGCGCCATATAACCTTTGCCAATGAGGCGAAGTTGTATGTAAATAAACAAACATGCGGACGACATTTAAAGTGGAAACGACATTTAAAGTGGAAACGACATTTAACATATGAACTGACACATACACTATGTAAATAAATTATAAACTCACCTGTAAAACACAAATAACTTATGATTGCAATAAGCGTTTGATATAAATTTATGCAAATAATGTACCAACGTACGTGATTACATATATATATATATATACCACTTAACTTTTAAAAATGGTGAAGAATTTTTTTCGTAAGGAAAAATGATCATTTACGACCTGTAAAGAAAATATAAACTCAACATGAAAATTCATGGACTGTGAGCCTTTAAACTAATTTGCACATGTGTAGTTTTATACACATCATATGATACATGTAGGCTATCATATGGATCCAATGTTGTGATGAAAATTGCGTTTTGTGAGTATGCATTGAGGAAAAGAACCAAATGAAAAGGATGTCAGAAAAATATATTTGCTGCATGGCAAGGGACAGTCAACAAGAGGAATAGCCCGTAAAATAGAACGCTCACAAACTGCTGTCCAAACTGTCATCGAAAAAGGTGATAATTGTGGAACCCAAAAAAGATCAGGTAGACCACCAAAACTGTTACCCCGGAACCACAGGCACGTTCAAGCTTTCCACCCCACCAAAAAAAATAATTTGCCGGATCGGCTCTTAATTGCAAATGACGTACTCCGAAGCAGCGGCGTAGCGATGCTAATGAAACCAATGCAGTTGTATCGGGGCCCTTGCCCTTGGGGGGCTTTGAAAGTCGAGGCTCTTAGATGGTATGATCGTGGACTCTGTATTAGTAGGCCCCATACCAGCGATTGCATTGGGGCCTAAATTTATAGCTACGCCACTGCTCCAAAGACATTGCAGTTCCACAATAATCATGCGAATTTCTTTAATTTTCTGATGTATATGAACGTTATATTAGATCAAAAATCGTGATCAAAATTATGACCTAAATTTTGATACTTAGGTAATTGTAATTGTAATCCTACTATGATAATTGTAATCATATAAACCATTGGCGCTGATTTGGGCTTAAAATTTGGGGCAATATGCCAGTAGAAGGCATTTTGTTTGAAATTGAAGGGGGATATGGAACCCTAACACCAACATTTGGGGGAGGACACGGGTCCGCCCTGTCCCTCAGTTAACGGCGCCCGTGATATAAACCGATTTAAATCGTTCCGAAATATGGCCAAGACCCAGTTAAAACGACACTGTTGAACATACGTTGTTGGGGAAAATGGCGCCAATAAATATCGTGCCATAAACCTCCAACTTGTGAAAAACACAATATTTGCAAAACGAAAAAAAAAAAATGCTTGTAATGAGTGGAGGTCAAAACTCTACCGATGAATTTATATAAAGAAATATGGGTTTAGATCAAGAAATGGATTTGTAATAACCAGCAGATTTATAAGAAGAAGTAATGAATTAAAAATTGTGATTATAGAGCGTTGATGCGAGGTAAAGCATAGTGACGCGTTTCAAACAAACGTCGTTGTTCTTGGTCAGGAATCTATACTAGAGGGAATTCTAAG
>QLNU02014176.1:53633548-53650832 GCA_006491805.2 Dysdera silvatica
CTCAGACTGGAAACGAACCTAGGAAGAAAGGGCCGATGGAAAGAAAGACACGGAAAAACTGGACTGGAAAAAGGGCCAGTGGAAAAATGTCCGAGGAAAGAATGGCCGATCATAGAAAAAGGGGGCTTCCACAAATTTCGTAATTTTACTTGCAATTGAAATAACTGCAATGTTCACAGCTGCAACCCTCTTAAAACGATTATCACCAGGGACATATCGAGGGGTGCCTTTAGCAGGGGTTTATCCAGGATTCATAAACTGGGGGTGTACAAAATGTTTAGGGGGTGTGGATTGGAGATAATCGATTATTACACTGACCGGGGGAGGGGGTGTTTAGATTTCATTAAAGGGTGTCAAACATCTGGAGGGTTGTTTGGGAGGGGGAGGGGGTATATGAATCCCTGGCTTTTATCTCGGATGCTACTAAAGTCACATCTACCAAATTTTATAGACAGATAGTACACATGAGTGTCTTTATACATGACAACATATCAGAGGCGTATCGAAATGTGCCGCAGCCCCCCATTATTTATCTCGGCTTCCATTGAAGCCACGTTTACCAAATTTCATAGACATGGTACACATGAGTGCCTTTAACATGCAACCTATCAGGGGCATATCGAGGGATGCCGCAGCCGACTATCATTTATCTCGGCTGCTATTGAAGCCACGTCTACTAAATTCCATGTACATTTCTGTATCAAATCTTACTGATTTGTGTAGTTATATTTTCATGATAGCAATATGCAAATCGAGAGGGTTTGATAAGGATGATTTCCTTTGATGTACCAACTAATTTCTATAGCTATTAAGAAATTTCATTTAATAATTATGCATTTCCTCAATTAGGAAATTAAAGACCATTACCATACTTCTGTTTCCATAACTATTTTGCCATTGTCTATTTTATCCAACCCATTTTTTCCGCTTACCATGATTATCCAAATTGTATGATATACAATTTAACTGTTAAATGTTCTATTTTTATTGCCGTAAATCAATTTTTTTAACCTATTTTTTTCTATAATGAAGAAAATAAGCGAGAAAGGTACAGACATGAACATAAACATTCACATGGATCGTGCAAATGCTTAGGTTAATGTATTCAGAATGCAGTTAAACCTGTGTAAATCAATATAAGGGCTATATGAAATATTTCTTTATTTCAGCCTCGGCTGAACGGAGTTCTTCCACTACGAAGCTTATTAAAACATGCTTACAAGCAAACATGGCTGGGAAATGCCTTCGTAACTTAGCCGTTATATCCATTGAGCGTCATTTCAGCAATGCCCTCATGATTAATCCTGACACAGTAATTGACAAATTTGCACCTCGAAAGGGATAACGACGTCAGTTTTCGTTGTAAATATTCATTAAATGAAAGAATATGTTGAAAGAAATAGCGAAAATGGAGATAAAGAGGATAATAAATAGTAGGGAATAGAAAGATAATAGGATAGTGGAGAGCAGAGATATAAGAGGATAGTAGAGATTGAAGAAAAAACAGAAATAGAGATAAAATTGCGAAGAAATATGAGAAAGTATTAATTGAAAATATTCACTTTTTCATCATTTCAAAGCCCACATTAGTTTTGCTAAAATATTAAAACAGAAGTTGATTCTGAAGCGTGTTATTTTTTTTATTAGGTATTGTATAGTAGACTTCGGAGTATAACCATGAGATATATGGTGTAATTCAAATATGTATTTAAGTATTTGTTTATGTAAAATAAATACCGAAAACTATTATGCATGTTAAAATAACATACGTTTTCTATCGGAGTGTTTCTCAATTGTCCCAGAGATAGGTTCGTTATTCGGAGGTTTTTGTTCTTAAAAGGTGTCCGTTAATGGAGGTTTTATTTTATATTTGTTAAAGCTAATGTACGAAAATGACGCTCCCCCTCTTCTGTGACACTTACGGTGGACAGCTATCCCTTTTGGCACGCCATTGGGAAGAACCCCCCTTCCCCACTTACGCCAATGAATATCCACCCATAAAAAAATTCTAAAATCGTGTCTGTGCTTAAGTGCAATTACACACATTTATGCTTTATTAAGTTCACTTAATTAAATATAATAAATATGAAAATGTTTGCATTCGTTGTTTAACAATTGAATACTCGAAAAAAAAAAAAAAAAAAAGAGAGAAAAAAAAGGCTGTAGTTTGTTCTGAAGATAGCAGACCACTGTTCTCCGAAACAATTTTCAACATTATCAACCTTAACTGTGACTATTTGAGAATTTTTCATCTTTAGGTTATAAGCTTTTGAGAAAATTCTGAAATAAATGTAAAGATAAAAATAAGTGATTTTTATTAAGAAGGATCTTCACCGAGTGGATTCCAAACCGTAACCAAGGTAAATAACTTTGGTATTGATAACCACTTACATCCAATTTTCTAAAATAAATATTGATATAGTCTTACATTATTTACTTGTTGAAGGAATATAATAATTTAATTTACTAGATTTTGTAAATACGCACCTCACAAAAAAATTACGAAATTGGGCGCAGTGTTCCTGGCAGATCACTTTCGCTTTTTACATTCACTCAAACAAGTTTGAAGCAAACTGACATATACGTATTCAAACGTCATTAGATAAGACGTAGCTACTCAATAGTACAAAGTATTCTGCCATGTAGAAAGGGAAGAAGGAGATGGATCTATTAGATCCACGTAGATTAGACGTCCATTAGACGTAGAACTATTAGATCAGCTGCGGCCCACGCAAGGGTATGTGAAATTGAACATATCCACATTTATCGTGCTTTAGGTAATCGGGTAATGAACGGACTTCAAAATTCTAACGTTCTGTGTGCATACTTATTGTTCTTTAGAAATTTGAATTAATTATAATCTTCATTAAAATTCAAAGTTTGGGATTATCTGGAAGCAAAGAAAACTACATTCGGTATTATACAATTGCATCAGTAATGACTTTTTTTAATAAACGGTGTTATGCCTATGAGTTAGAAGTGGCTGAATGCTTATTTCGATGGCTAAAAATCGATTGTAAGACAAACAAGCATGTGAAAGAAAATTGCCTAAGGTCGATATTTAAATTTAGCGGGTTTCAATTAACATTAATTAGAAACTCTCTAATTCGTAACTCTCTGATCCACAACTCTCTATTTCTCAACTCTAATTCTCTCTCTAATTCTCAACTATCTAATTCATAACTCTAATCCACAACTCTCTAATCCGCAACTCTCTAATTCTCAAGTAACTCGGTAGGTTTTCAACGTTAACAATAGCCATCATTATTGCATTTAGGAAGTGTTCAAGTATTACGTAAGCAATATTTTGGCCATTTTAACCCCTCCCCCCGGGTAAGCAAAAATTAACATTGGCTAACATGGGAAAATAAGCACAACGGCAACTCCCCACCCCCCCCCACCCCATATAGGTGCTTATGTAATACTTAAAAACTTCCTTATGGAAGACATTTACCTTACCCTTTTTATTGCGCACAGACATACATACATACAGACAGATAGACATGCGGGCGGACGGACAAACATACAGACAGACAGGCAGATTAAAAGCGGGTTCAATGTCTATTAAAACCCTCTATTAAAAAAACAACGTACAGGGTTTGTCCCAGAAGTTCCCGGAATGATTTTTTGTAGTTGGCAACGCTGGCTGACGGAGCTTCGGGCGGAGAAGTTGGTGGGGGATCTGAGCTTGGAAACGAGACCGGTATCAGTCGCCTGCGGGCAGTTGTTGAGGCAGGGTCACGCTCCGCGCAGAGGTATCTACTGCACCCTCGTCGATCAAAAAATGGACCAGTTTTTGGAGCAGCGTTATGCAATCAAATTTTGTGTGAAACTGGGTAAAAACGGGGCGGAGACACTCGAAATGCTTCGGAAAGCCTACGGTGACGGGGCGATGAAAAAAAGCCAAACTTTCATGTGGCACAAGCGGTTCCGGGAAGGTCGGGAGTCCGTCAACGACGACGACCGCTCTGGACGCCCGTCGACATCACAAACGGACGACTCGGTGCAAAAAGTGCGTCAAGTTTTGGACAATGACCGACGATTAAGTGTTCGGGTGATTGCAGAGGAGTGTGGAATACCCAAAACAATCGTTCATCGCATTTTAACGGAGGATCTTCAAATGAGGAAAGTCTGCTCGAAAATGGTGCCAAAAGTCCTGACGAGTGAGATGAAGGAGCAGCGTTTGTTGAAGTGCCAGGAATTGCATGAACGCTACGAAACGGACCCAGAATTTTTGGACAGAGTGATCACAGGGGACGAGACGTGGATTTTTCAGTACGATCCCGAATCAAAGCAAGGATGAGCAAATCGCGAATCAAGGCAATGCTCATTGTGTTTTTTGACAGAAAAGGTGTAGTTCACAGTGAATTCGTGCCACAAGGACAAACAGTCAACAAGGAGTTTTACTGTGAAGTGCTCAAACGGTTGCGCAACAGGGTTCGACGCGTCCGAAACGAAATTCGCGACAATTGGATCTTGCACCATGACAACGCGTCAACCCACACCGCGCTCATTGTCTCCGAGTTGCTGGCCAAAATGGGTGTGGCAACGCTGCCCCAGCCGCCGTACAGCCCCGATCTGGCACCAGCGGATTTCTTTTTGTTCCCAAGGATCAAAAGAACCCTGAAAGGAACTCGGCATGGGACGCTGGAGGCGGTAAAAGCAGCCGCGACGACCTCACTGAAGGAGATTCCCGTTGACGACTTCCAGGGCGCCTTCAATGATTGGGTGAAGCGTTGGCAACGGTGCATCGAAGCAGGGGGAGAATACTTTGAAAAGTTCTGAAAAGATTGTAAACTGATATTGAATAAATGATTTTAAAAAAATCATTTCGGGAACTTTTGGGACAAACCCTGTATATTTAAACAACAATATAAATCAACGTTTATTGGCGTAGTGATACCAGCGCCGATGTTATGGCGTGATTAGATGGTGAAACGTTCGAAAGAAAAATGTTTCGATTTATATAAATAAATAAACGATATATTTGTTCAACGAGAAAAGGGAAAGAGAGAGAGGGAGAGAGATGGCTTTTTCTTCTCTTCATCGTTGTAACAATTACTGTATTAATCGTATAAGTTTCAAAACAGAAAATGAGCTCGTGAAAGCAAATTTTCTTTTATTGAACTTGTTGAAATTGTCTGTTAAATACTCGCATCTCTCTCTCTCTCTCTCTTTCTCATATAAGAGAGGGGAACAACATATTTACATGATTTATAGGTATATTTACATTTATTAAGCTTTACATCGACATATTAATCATCATATTATACATCATCATATTAATCCAATATACATTTATATCCAAAAAGTAGTATGGTTACCTTAGTAACGTTACTTTGCTATGGTTGCTAAGTTGGTTGTTGACAAATACCATAGAAACATTACGACAGTTACCAGAATTCCGCATTTTAACAGAGCGGATATATCGGAAAACGCACTGCTCTCAGAAATTAGCCGAAAATATCGAAAATGTTGTCCAATTTTTAACTTTCCAACATTCAAATTCATTTATTTTCCATATACCTGTCTTTTGCCCTTCTAAAAACAAGGATTTCATATATGGCGGAAGAGAGGAGGAAGAGTTTCAATGAAGTTCTTGACGAACTGAACACGGATCACTGCCTGACTTTTGTCAGGTTTCTTGGAGAAGGTTCTTTCGGCGATGTAGTGGAAATCAGGGATGCATTTGCTGATCTTAATCGTGCAGCAAAAATTGTAGCAAAGGAGCGCGTTGTCAATGGGGAACTCGTACTGTGGCCTAATCTACGGCATGGAAATATAGTTGCCGTTGATGAAATTATCCACACAAAGAATAGGGCGATTGTTTTTCTTATGCCTTTGCAGCAGACCTCCTTGTTTAACATGATTAATAATTCAGATTTTCGTAATTTCAAGGATAGTGTGAGCTACATCAAGGTTTGGTTGCGGGATGTACTTCAAGGTTTGGATTACTTACAATCGCATCTCTACTGCCACTTGGATATAAAGGTAGACAATGTTTTGATCAGCAAGGAAGGCGTCGCCAAGCTCTGCGATTTCACGTTTGTCAGCGAAGCTCTTTTGGTTATTCGGTCCAACGCTATTGGACTTCCATTTTCGTACAGACCACCAGAGGCATTTAAACGTCCCATATCCACAAATCCTTTCATCTGTCCGTTCTCGTGTCTAAACGGGCCCGCTGTAGATTCTTGGGCTTACGGTATTTTGGTTCTTGAAGTATTTTGCAAAGCTCTGTACAACCAAACGGCAAAGGCCCGATCTTGGTACTTTGAAATAGAGCCGGTAATAAGAAAACTTCTAAAACCAGAACTTTTCGCAGAGGTCTTGTGCTAAAGAAGGATTGGAACATAGTTTCTTAGTTGGTTGTAAGAGTGTGAAGGTACATATGGAGCATATTTATCCTTCTCAAAACCAAAATATAGAGGAGGGTTTCGGCGACTGGCGTCGTCCGGAGGATCAACAAGTTGTTCAACAATTTGAAGACAATTTCGTCTCTTTTAGTGAAGTTGAGGATATTCGGGAACCATGTTCTCATTCAGATGAGGACATTCAACCCGCTATAAGCAAATTAAAGAAAAAGTCCGTAAGACATTGGATAAGGAAAAAAATAAACAAAGTTAGAACTAGGTTTCAAAATTTTTTTAAAAAATAAAGATTATTTTTTATACAAAATAAAATAATACAATTCAATTTCGCTTTGCTCGAGATTTCATTTTATATGACACGTAGTTTCTTCGCGATTTTAGATCATGATTATACATATTTAATGAATTTGCATTTATTTTTACGCTATAAAATCATATTAACACTTTTCACGACAAAACTTATTAGAAATTTTAGTAAATAAAAGCTCCATATGTTGATTTGACTTCGCATTTTTATTTTATTTCAGGTATATATTTTTGTACCATGGAAAATTTGTTATAAAAATGTGTTTTTCTTGGTTTGCATAAACTGATTCTAGTTGTAAATGTCAGATTTAGTTTTAAGTAATAATCTGAACATCCAAACATTAATACCTGTGGAAAATTTGCTTCCCTACTAATTTTCCCAACAAATGTTTTCTTCCCGTTGTCATTCCGAAATCTCCGTGACTTTTGAAGAGTTGTTTAATTTCTATCGTATATATTGTAACGGGGAATTTCCTCTGAAATCGCGAAGAAGCACGTTTCCCGTGTGTTTGGCGCAGTATAGCCCGGATGCTCTTGCGCCATAAAAAATCCAAACAAACAAACAAACGTTTTCCCAAATAAGCCACTGTAAATCCTGTTTAGAATACATCGCGAACTATTCAATGATTCACTGCGTATTACGTAGAGCCGTGGTTTTTTGCTTATTTGTTGTATATAAGCTGCATGTGTGTGTGCAATATTTGGATGGAAGCATTCAAATTCAGCTGGATTCAGTTCGTTCGCTGGGCATTCAGGCAGTTCCAAAGAGCCCCTAGAAAGAAGTGTTTGAGGTTGGGTCAGCGTTCGGTTTCAGTTTTTGCTCTGGATTAAATTCCGTGGTCAGTGTGTACTAGGATTCTCGTGTTGTCCAGTTGCTTGTTCTGATGTAGTTGTAGGTGTTCCATGATAGGTAACTGTGGAAGTCCTATAGTGTCCTTATCATAAGTAGTATAATGTTCTTGTCGTCAGTAGTATAATGTCCTTGTCATAAGTAGTTTATACTTGTTGGGAAGAATATACTACTTTCGGATACCTAGGTATCCAATTAAGGAATGAAGCCGGAGAACACTATAATCAGTGGCGCGCAGATGTCCTGCACGGGTGATTATAGTGGAGAATGTCTATATAATCTGCGTGTGTAAATAGGTCGCGTAGATTTCGCGCGATGTTGCGTATAGTATTGAGTTAATAGTGTGTAAGTTAATGTAAAGTATAAGCATTATAGTATGTGATGAACAGTATTGTAAATTGTTGAGTGTGCATTCAAAGTTTTCATTAGGCTCCGATCTTGAAATACATGCTACGAATGGAGGATCGATTATTATTTAAACAGGAGGACTGACCGTTGTTTCTGCGTTTATAACTATTCGATTGAGTTTTAGAATATTTCGTGGGCTATCTTTTTGTTGCATTTGGCGTTGAATTTAACTGGTGTTGGAAGGACTACCAGCAGTGTATTCGTTTTTATTGATGATGATGATGCGGAAAACTGGCGATGGAGATATGTACACCAAGACAAGTAATTATCAAGTGTATACAGGGTATAGTCCTGTGTACACCAAGTAATTATCAAGTGTATACAGGGTATAGTCCTGTGTACACCAAGTAATTATCAAGTGTATACAGGGTATAGTCCTGTGTACACCAAGTAATTATCAAGTGTATACAGGGTGTAGTCCTGTGTACACCAAGTAATTATCAAGTGTATACAGGGTGTAGTCCTGTGTACACCAAGACAAGTAATTATCAAGTGTATACAGGGTGTAGTCCTGTGTACACCGACAAGTAATTATCAAGTGTATACAGGGTGTAGTCCTGTGTACACCAAGTAATTATCAAGTGTATACAGGGTGTAGTCCTACAAGAAAGAGGCATGGGTATTTGCGTTACGTCGTTGTATTCAAGGGGGCAAAGCCACCGCTTGTATCGGGAGCTAATCCGTGTTACGTACAAGTTGCACTTTTTCTGATAAGCGGCAATTGACCACACTTTAGAATTGAAAGTCAGAGCTAGAGTGATACGTTGTTGGATCAAATGTTTGCTTGAAGCAATTTTTTCGGACCGTAATTAGTCGAACTAAGGTGACAAGGTAAGTGTCGCTTATTTCTACTGATCAGAACACAAGGGTGAAAGTGATGTGATGGATGTAAACATTAAGCTGTCTTGCTTGACAGTTGTTTCTCATACAATTGTAATGTCTTGGAGAGAGTTTAAAGTTAAATAATAGCTCTTGTGATCTTATATCTGTTGTTCTTAGTAGCGTTTCTATGAGATGGTTTTGTGTGAATATCCCTATTTTTTGTAAATCGGCTAAACCTGTGTTTTGTGGCTTACTAGTCGTGTGAACAGATTTTTAGCGAGGAAGAGAGAGTGCCGAAACATTGCAGAAAAGAGGCATAGTACCCACAAGCATGTGCCTGTAACAACTTAATTTTAAACAACTCTATTTTGCGAATAAACTATTTTGAACGGAGATTAACCATAGAAAGCTATTTACTAAAATGTTTATTTGTCTTTCAAGCATCATCGGTGACCGTACAGGACTTGGGTATGTATCTTCAATCATAATCCGTTTGAGGGACAGTGAAACTGTTTGTATGACGCAATGATATTTTGCCTTAAAGAACCTCTGAGATATGTGCTTATTATTCGAATGTTGCATCGTGTTTGTGAGTGGATGGACTTCATTTCGTTGACCACTACGTTTGACCATTACGTACTACCATTACGTTTGACTCCAAGTAAGTTGAGAGCAATGTTAGTAACCTAACCAGATCTGGACAGAAGTTTCGGAGGTGAGTGATAAAGTTAGTGCTGGCTTGAAGCTGGTAAAGCTTGAAACTGATGGCGTTAGGGAAATAGAGCTTGAAACTGATGGTGTTAGGGAAATAGAGCTTAAGATTGATGATAATCAAGGAAACAGAAGCTTGGTATCTGGTGCTGAAAGATGGCCGTCATGTTGTTCGTTTGACCACCTGACGTTATTCGTTTCTGTTGGTAGTTTGCAGTATGGGCTGTAGCGGGATTCGTATCAACTTCTGTATGCTGATATATATTGCAGGGCTGGCTTGTAAACATCGTCTTCATGAACTAATTGCAATTTCTGTCCTTACGTCTGTTCAACTTTAGCTAAGGTCTGCGTTCTCTGGTTAAATAGGACAACTGGCGTTGCGGTCTTGAAATTTTATATCAGTTGTATTTATTTACAATGTAGAATTTTGATGCAATCAATCAAGATCAATCAGATCAATCGCATAAGTGGTAATCTATTTCTTGTTGAGTATGCAAGCTATGATTATACAATGTGGGCAGATACTCCGAAAAAGTACCAGGATAATCTCAACACAGTCAAGGTATTGTATAGTACAATTCGGAGTATAACTATGATACACATGGTGTAATTAAAATATGTATTTAAGTATTTGTTTATGTAAAATAAATACCGAAAGCCATTATACATGTTAAAATAACATACGTTTTCTGTGAGAGTCATTCTATATTGTCTTAGAAGTAGTTTCCTATTTGGATGTTTTCGTTCTTCAAAGATGTCCGTTAATGGAGGTTTTACTTTATATTTGTTAAAACTAATGTACGAAAATAGCTCCCCCTCTTCCGTGGTATCCACTGGGGACAACTGCCCCCTTTTGGTACATCCTACTGATTTTATATTTGTTAAAGATACTGTACGAAATGACGGCCCTTCCAGTAACCCACTGCTGATTTTTACTCCCCCTTTAGTACGCCACTGAGAAAAACTCTACCTTCCCCCAGTTACGCCAAGTTTTCGTAGGGTCTCTTTTTTTCCTAAACCAAAAAATTCTAAATTGAGCTTCTTATACGTGGCGTCGAATATTACTAAGACCATCAATATCTTCAAAAATTGTGAACCAATCAGAGGTTAAGCAGCTTTTTGGCAGCACTCACTCAGAGTAAAACAACCACTCTCCTACAAGATCATATTTTAAACATATTAAACAAAAAATCACTCAACGTCCTGGGAACTAAAGGAATATAATTGGGCGATGAATTCATAAGAGTACACAAAAAGGTTCGTAAGGGGGAGATTATAGGCTCAATTGGGGGGAGGGGTTTACAGAGCTACAACTCACATATTCCTATATTAAATATACAAAATTTCATTGCAATGAAGTTAGCCCCTGCATAATGAATGAATCCATGTGCTATTACTTCGAAATCAACTGCCAGACAGCAATCGATTATGAATAAATACCTCATGGCCACTGGCGTACGTAGAGGGGGTGTCGATGAGGGTTGTAAAACCCCCACTGCAATGAAATTTTGTATATTCAACGTAACAATGCATGGAGTTGTATCTCTGTGACTCCCCAATTGAGCCTATAACCACCTCATGAACTTTCTGCGTACGCCTATGTTCATAGACAGTATGTCAAACAGCGGTTTTGAAAATTGCTTTCTGAAGTAAGTCATGTTCTGAATTTTGCTCAAGTTTAAATAATGAATTTACACCACTGGCCGATGAAGTAAAAGCAGTTCTTCTCTTATTTTGCCCCAAGTTGCTTGTCTGAATCGGGATTTTCTACGTCTGGGGCAAGAAAACCAAATGCTGAAGCTGTCTCGTCGCTGACCGTCGTTTGAGGCTATTCTTAATAAAGCTAGACACTGTTGAATCATGCAAAACTAAACAACCCCATCCATCTTATTAATTACTATATTTTGTAATCATAACTTACATATAAGCTCCCAGAGGCGGCTTAACGGCAGGGCGAACCGGGCGGCACCAAACTGAAGTCATGTTCAAATTTTTGCTATTGACCCAACATTAGAAAATTTCTCTAAAAAAAGACAAGTTTAAAGAAATTTTTAGAGACATCTTTAGAGAAATTCTTTCAGAGACTTTTGGCCACTGTTATAGGGCATATGGCTCACTGTGCATCTGTGAAAATCTCCTGTTTTCGCCGGAGGGGGAGGGGCATCAAAAAGCAATCCGTGCCAGCTGCCCCTGGAAGCCCCACTTAAAGAACGCATATTAAAGATGAAAAGGGGCAAAAGGCTCCATGACCACTTTTGCTATTAAAAATAACTTTGAGAAGCAAAAAGTTTGAAAACCACTACGCTAAACAACGGACATTTAATTGGCTTCCTTAAGCCCTACGTCAGACCTTCTGAACGCTTATTTTTTAATCGCATCTACCTGCATTAAAACTAATCCCAAACAATATATAGAGAAGCAATTAAGCTTACTGATCGCCGTATAGAAACCCTATCACGAATTAATGCAAATCTCGCCAATCCGTTAGTTGGCGCCTTCCTTCGGTTACCCATTTTAAAAATGAGATTTTGCGGTGTATGCGAATTGCTCAGAGAAATCTTATTATTCAGCTAATTAATGCCAATGCCCTTGCCCTTTTAATATTTAAAGAAAAGCGAAGAATTTTAGGAAAATAATTTCGAATTTGTCTTCCGTAGAAGTCCGATTCTTTAAAAACGAATTTTTTAAAATTTTTAGGCTTTTTTTTAGAGTTCACGTGCTCGTGTTTTCTAAAGATGTGCGGCGACGACACAAACGCTATTTTAAAACGTTTTATTTCCATTTTGATCAGTAAAGCATTCTGCATGTTTCGAAGACTCTAGCACCAAAAAAATGTGCCGCCATATTCTTATTTTAATTAATTTGCCGCCATATTCTTATTTTAATTTTAAAAATACTGCCGGAGGATCCGCAAAACCCTGATAAAACAAATCCGCGGGCAATCCGGATTTTTTGTACTTTTACTGTATACGTTTGTATGTATAATAGTGTGTGTAGAAAGTTTATAAAGAGGAGTTACACCGAGCTACAGTTCAATCAAGTAACTTCATTTATTTCAGGCAAAGCGAAAATGTACGTAAGTAAAATCTATTGTAAAATGCATAATTATTAATTATTTACATTTTACGTGGGTAGTGAGAGGCAAAAACTTTAACTTTTGACAAAGCCTGTGCTACCCAGGTTCTTCGCAAGTGAATTCCGAAGTAGACATTAATTTATTATTTATGCAGAAAAAACGAAATAAGAAAAAGAAAACTATAAACTATTTATTTAAATATGCAAGCGCTTTCTAAATAGAGAGAGTGATTTAATTTCTTTCAATTCGCTAGAGAATGTGTTCCATACTCTAGGAGTCAACCACTGAGTGCGAATGAGACGTTTCGATCATAATAATAAAAACTGGACATTACTGACGTAACTACAGGCAAACTTACAAAAATCGTCTTACTGGGCACCGTCTACATATTAAAGCTATATGGACACTTCTCAGATCTTGGGGGCGAGACTTGAACTGAACCAAGAACTCCAGATCAAGAAGATAGTGATTATCTCCTTGTTGCTGTGGAATACAACCACTAGCGTACGCAGGGGTGTTCATGAGGGTTGTAATCCGTTTCAATGAAATTTTGTATATTTTATCATAGGAACATGCGAGTTGTAGCTCTGAAACCCCCCCATTGAGTCTATTACCCCCTCATGAACTTTCTGCATACGCCTATAAATACAACAATGTATAACGAAAATAGCAATAATATTGATATTATTAAAAGTCATTATTTTCAATTGGTCATCGTAAAAACGGATGAAATAGGATAGTTGTAAGGAAGTAATTGGCTCTCCTTACAACATCTTCATGTTATCTATTACTTACGGAAGGGCTGAGGCGTAGCCAGGGGGCGGTTTTTGGGGTTGTAACCCTCCCCCATCGCAATGAAATTTTGTATATTTAACATAGGAATATATGAGTTGTAGCTCTGTAACCCCTCCCATTAAGCCTATAACCCTCCCCTTATGAACTTTCTGCCTACGCCACTGCGAAAGAGTGGACAATTTCTTAATTAAGTGGCTCTATATGACGCTTATTTTTTTTTTTTATTATCTTAGCTCCCCTCCTCTTCCCTGATTGAAAAACTTCGATATCTTTCTATGTCCACCGCGCTGATTCGTCAGTATGTGAGACATTAATGACTAACTTTACATTAATCATTTTACTCTTTCTTAGATTAATAGGATGATTGCTTTGGCAATCATCTTGCCTCTTCAAGCTACTTGATCTGCTCTCGTTCAACTGGAAATCTCGGTTGAAAGAAATGTGGTCATTGTACGAGCAGGATTTGGTGTTTTTGTACATTGTTGAGTTTTCGTGAGATGTTGAAGCCAGGGTTCTAATAGTTTCTCTCTTATCTTGGGCTCCTCTTTCGATATTTTGACCTTTGAAGTGAAATCACACACATCGCCGATCGTTATGGGTTGAGCGATGAGCTGGCCACAGTTTATTACCTACACTTGGATGGAACCCGCCTTGGGTTCTTTTAATCGCACTTCTCTCATTAAGCCTCCCACCCATTAGGGTGCTTGGTTTAGAACCACCTTATTGCAGTAGCAACCCTTTTCTGGGAATACAGTACCTCTCCTTTGACCAACCTTTCCAAAGCATCGATTGACTTGAACAATTTATCATTATCGTTAATGGCAAAGTTGTAAAGCTTAGATTTTAAACTCGAGTAGAGCATATTTCAGACAGTTCTTGCTCTCTTTCGTCGGAAGTCATCTCAGTAATGAGAAATTAATTGGTTCTTCCATTTACTATTCAAATAACGTTCGGTTCACAGAGCAGGTTCTTGCTACATCAACTTCGAGACGAGGTAGGGTATTAAACTACTGAACTGAACTGGCCGGTTGGTTTCAGACATTTACAACTGGTCCCGGCATTAGATTCGTTACTGTACTTTTTTTCGTGCTTTGGGATTACGGCGCTGCCTTCAGCAGCCACCCTTCCTAATTCTCTTGTCCTGCCTAAATTTTCGTTCGCACTTTCCGCTTTCCTCACTGGAAACTTTTGCTTTCATGGCATATAAATACGTATACAGTGAAACCTGTCTAAGGGACCGGAAAAAAATACCGTAGTATGCAGGTTTCCGCCTTATGGAGGTTACATGCAAAACAAATACATACATAGTTAAATTCAGTGGTAAGAGATGACTGGATATGCTAATTGTTTTTATTTGTCTTATCTTGCGAACTTTAAAACTAAATTTATTTTCCTTTTGATAAAAATATTTATTTTATCACTGCATTTTATTTTTATTAATTTTAATTTTTGCACTATTTTGTGGTTTTAGTAATTACGATCAATATGGTGCAAAATTTCATGCAAACTATACAACTACATATAATATATTATATACAACTATATATAACTATTCCATACAAAAAGTCTTACGTAAGCTTAAATTGTAACGATAAAGTACCTCCCTTGTAAAGATAATGATTCCCTTGTATAAAGATACTCTCCCTTGCGGTGGGTTTATCCATGAATTGATAAAGTCGATATGAGTGACTTTTCGTTCTGGTTAATAATGAACGTTTTTATTTAAGAAGTGGGTGGCACTGGCATACGTAAGAGGGGTCGATTATGGTTGTAACCCCCATTGCGATGAAATTGTGTATAGTATACATGTAAATAGGTGTTGTCTCATTTGCGTACGTCTGAGATATGTACATGTCAAAATTTGTCCCAGATGCGTACAAGATGAGAAAATGAGCTCATAATTATGGTTACTATAATTTGGCTACCAATTTGGCTGCCAATTTGGCGGCACATAAATAATAATCCCTTATTTCTATACTGTATTTTTGTATAAATGAAAATTTTTACAATTATTTTCCGTCACATTTTTATCTAGGTCTGGCAGCAGCTTATTGCTATTTAAAATTTACATAGATAGTACAGTCGAACCTCGTTAAGACGAGCACGCTTAAGACGAATTACTTTTAATACGAACCGTTTTCTGAAGTTCCGTCAGATTGTATAACATACTATGCTTTCTGGATAAGGCGAATTACTCTTAATGAAAACATATTTTCTGTTCCCTTTGGTGTTCGTCTTAACGAGGTTCAACGGTATACAGTATATTATACATTTATAAGGAAAAATTACAAAGTAAATTAAAGAACCGATTTTATTAAAAAATTTCAAAAGGAACGCCGAATATGTCAGACCTTACTGTAAGCTATACACACATTAAGCTAAAAGTTAAGAAAGATTTCCCGCATTTTTTAAATTTTAACGTTTAAAAAATTATCAAAGACTATTTTGAATCATAATAATGTTATGCACAGATGCTTTGCTTTAAAAAAAAATAGGTATTCAAATAAACACTTCGAATAGAGACTCATTTCACTAAGTAAAACACGCGCTAAATCGCCAAACTCACATTCTCTAAAACAGCTTTTCTCCCCCGCCCCCTTTGTACGTAGGAGGAGGAATTGTGCAAGGGTTTCATTGGGAAGGGTGGCCGCCGGAGGCGGCGCTGTAATCCCAGCCTTTTGTACGCAAGTGAGACAGTTTTTGGCGCAAATGGGCTATAACCATGTAAATACAATGGAGTTGTAGCTCTGTAACCCCTCCCCCCCCCATTGTAAGCCTGTAACCCTCCCCTTATGAACTTTCTGGGTATTCCTATGGCAGGTGGATGGTGTGCAAAATGGTGGTCATACAAGCATGTGCGTAGGCAGAAAGTTCATAAGGGGGGGTTGTAGGCTTAATGAGGTGGGGTTACAGAGCTACAACTCATATATTCCTATGTTAAATATACAAAATTTCATTGCAATGGGGGGTTACAACCCCCAAAACCACCCCGTGGCTACGCCTATGCGGACAAGGGCATTCTATATCTGTAAAATGTCTTTTATTCGTCATCCCCCACTTTGCTATTTGCATTGTATTACAACCCTCTTTCCTTTTTCTGCTGAGAAAATTTTCTTCCTACTAACGATTTTCCGCTTTATGCAGGTTTTTCTCTTTGACGGGATTAAATAGTGCTTTCCGCTTCCGCGTTAGACAGTTTCTGTGTTAGCTAATGTTAACTACCATTGACTTTTGAAGGGATTGCAAAAAAATTCCGTGTTGAGCAAGTTTCCGCTTTGTGCAGGTTCCGCCTTAGACAGTTTTCACTGTATTCAGAAATAATAGTAGTTATAATAATAATAGTTATTATCTTTATTATTTTAAATTTTTGAGGGTTTAAGTTGAAACGCATTACAGAGTTTCTTTAAATCAAAGGTCCTAATTAACTTTTTTTAAATAAAACTAAACATTTATTATTTGTATATGTCAGGGTTGTCCAACCTTTTTTGGGCAGTGGGCCACTTACAAAATTTCCATGAATCTCGCGGGCAAAAGGTTTCAGCGAATTTCGTGAAGAAAATGAAGAAGAAAAAAATCTTCAATGTTATTGAATATTAGAACGTTGAAAATGTATTCAATAACATTGACGATTTTTTGTTTGCAGTTTTGTCATTGGTGTGGTGAATAAAGAATAACATTCGAATTTAAGCGGAATAGAAAAACGACGTGTGTACCCATTAAAACTTGAATGAATGCTAATAAACAAAAAGAGAAAAAGCGCCCCCTGGCATTTCGTGCCTTTCGGGTTACCATGATAACCAAAATTAAAAAGTAAAGAATTAATCACAACTAACATTTCTTTGTTTAGCTATTATTGATTCCACCAGAATATAGTGGCAACAAACATTTTTCATTGGTTTTAACACAAACAAGCAAGTGAAAGAAAATTGCCTAAGGTTGATAATGAAA
>QLNU02014176.1:53660763-53671026 GCA_006491805.2 Dysdera silvatica
CCATTATAAACTTTCTGCATACGGCTATAACATGAATAGATAGAATTTGTAAGATCTGTTATATATTTATATTGGTATTTTAACGTTCTCTAAGATTTTTAGGCCTCAGTTGAGAAAATTACAATAAAGGCGTAGAAATAATAATAAATCGATTATGGCGATAAATGCGAACTATTTTCAAAGCAATTAATGTCTTAAATAAATGTCGCATATAAAATATGCAGATGTATAAAATATATAGATTCAGTTTTATAGAACTTTAGATTTGTAGAATATATAGATTCAGTTTTATAGAACTTCAGATTTGTAGAATATATATTAGTTCTTGGAACATGTCTGTATGTTGAAATGAACTGAATTGGAAATAGTATTATATTTTCAAAAGAAATCGGAAGTCCAGTGTGTTTGTAAAGATATAACTCCTCCCCGTTTTCTCCCCCTTCTGGTTTAACTCTGCCTCTTTTTATTTTAGCTCCGCCTCTTTCCATTCTTTCTTAACTTCTTTATATCACTTCTCCACCTAACTATCTCTATTGGTTAAAAATATTTTACGGTTGCAATTTCTCACTCACCAACCTACCCTTTGGCGAACATAGCTTCGCCAAGCTTTACCGTTGGCGAAAGAAAAGGGGTCTTATGGAGCAGATACCCAATTTCTACCCAATTTTGTATATACATATAAGGATTTGTAGCCTCATAACATCTTCCCCTATACTTTCTGCATATGTCAATGACGGAATCTCTGTAAAAAAAATTGTTTTTCAAATCTCACAGAATCCTGATTAAGAAATCCTCATCCAATTTGACTTTTGAAAGAAAAAATGGATTTCTTTCTTTCTCCACAGTCTAACCGATCAGTGGATAGGAGGACAATGTTCACGTATACATACAACTCCAAGAACTAGATATCATGCAACGCACTTGGGCACAAAATTAAAAGAATAATTTGTGTTTCAAAAACTATCTACAGAACACTTTACTTATTCTATTCATTCCCATTTAAATAATTCACACAAATACCATATCAACAGCTGCACTCCACTTGCATATTCTGAAATTATGCATAATCATCACAAATTAATTTAATTTCCAATACAATGTACCGTCAATTATACATTCAATTTTGTAGATCACCCTATACTTTTGAGAATCAGAGTTTGTAAAGACTATAAACATTTTCCATAAGAGAAAATGTTTTTATTCAAGTTAGTTAAAAATATATATTCAACATACGTCAGGTTTTCTTCATGAGCTAGTAGCTGCACACATAATGATTGATGAGACTGCAACCTGAGTTTTCTACATGGAAAAAAAAAATAAAAATAAATCAAGGATAAAGAAATTCTGTTTCATAATGAAAATCTCTTCATAGCACTAACGTTCATAGCATGTATGGTTAATGCATTAGTGTACACCCACGGTTTTCGATTTTTTTACCCTTGCCTCCCCCTTTACATTTATATGCAAACCTCATGATCCCCCTCCCCTCCAGCTAGATGTAGTATATGAATAAAAATATAGGGAAATATTGTTAATGGGCTTCGCTTAACATGGACCTCTCGTTAGTGCAGGCAATTTGTTTTTCCTAATCTTAGACATACGTATGTTCAATGTTAAAGATTTTATTTAATGCACATGGCTCATCAGACAATGTGGGCAAAAATCTTCTATACAAAGAAAAAATCCCCTTTTCTGGAAAAACTTTAGAAGGTATTGAAGACAGTGTTGTCACTTTCTTTTCAAAAGCAATCTCTCAAATTCTTTAATATTTTTTTATACAGCATTAACTAAAAATAAATGAATTTCCACTGCACGTAACTACCAATGTTTTTATTTTGCTGTAAATTCTTTCAGAGCACTCATTCATAATATAATATTTTGTTTAAGTAATTTATTCATGTACATTGTCTCCTGCATTATTATATTAGTTATTGCTGAATAGCCTGAAGTTTTAGCTACTGAAAATTGACCTCCGTTTAGTTGACTTCCATTTGCACAGATAAAAATGGGCATCCCATAACGATTGGCATTAACAAGATTTCACTGTATTGCGTCTACTTAGTGTATGTAGGTTGGTTGTATTTTTATGGTGCAAAGATAGCAAGGGTCATTCTGCACCAAGCAAGGTAAGATCACACATACGGTATTTAGTGTATGTAATTTTGCACATATACGTATATTTTACTATTTTGTTTATAGGAAAAGGAAAGGATATATCGTTCAAAGCTTAGAACAGTTTTATTTAAATAAATTCAATATCTAATTCAACGCAAAATATCATTGTAACCCTTAAATATATCAGTCATCATTTAGTTTGAATGAAAAATAACAATTTCATATACAACAAATGTTTTGCACCTCCCCCCCCCTCAAGCACTGGCGTATACAGGGGGTTGTAACCCCCCTATTGCAATGAAATTTTGTATACATATGAATATATGGAGTTGCAACTCTGTAACTCCCTCTCCTCCTTATGAACATTCTGCATACGCCTTCGCCCTCAAACTAATGCACCCCACAGTTTGAGAACCTCTGGCATATACAT
Source organism: Dysdera silvatica (assembly GCA_006491805.2). NCBI lineage: Eukaryota > Metazoa > Arthropoda > Arachnida > Araneae > Dysderidae > Dysdera > Dysdera silvatica. The sequence goes on from QLNU02014176.1 coordinate 53,663,309, forward strand.
TAGCCTTTTTCGTTTCAAGATCGTAAGACAGTTTGGGTCAGCTGAGGTGCAGGAGTTCACTGGGATTTCGAAGCTGAAAATCGAAAAGAAATTATTTTGATATGCTACACAATTGTAAATGCGGAATAGGTGCGAATACTTTTTACCTTTATTTCAAATCCCACAACCGAATGATGGTATCTAAGGTGCAATTAATAATGGATATTATAATCTTTGAATTATGATGAATTCACAGACAAACCCAGGTGCTAAGGTTCAAATCTGGCGCGTACAAAGACAGTAGAGGTCATCATCAAGTCACTATGCGCATAAGGGAGAGTTCAAGTACCACATAAGCAATATGTTGACCATTTTATACTTCTAACCCCCCTTGGTAAACAAAAATTAACATTAGCTAACATAGGAAAATAAGCACAACAGCAACAACCCCACCCCAAAGGTACTTACGTAATACTTGAATACTCCCTGACAGATGGTGCCGAAAACATTGAATTAGTAAGCAATGGCATTTCAGATTTTCCAAACTCAAGATGTGACAAATGGTCTAAGGTGACTTCTCAAGCTCAACAAAAACAACGAACTTGGATTTGAACGCTTACTACAACTTAACTAAAATTGGAGGTTGAAGTGCTTCACAGTTTAACTTCAGTGAGCGAAAAGTAATCATTTTTGCACAAAACTATCCTGTTGGTTTTATCGCTTGCATCCCATGGCTGCACAACAGGTAAGGGCAATCAGGAGTGGAATCAGTGGCTTCACAGGTCTGCCAAACGTCAATACTTTCATACGTTATACAGGGTGTCTACTAAAAATAAGAAACCCAATTCCTTGACTTTTCCTTGACTATTTTTGTACATTCCTTGACCTTGAAAAAAGTTTCTCTCCCTGTTTTTTACAACTGATAAAATAGCCATATAAAAAATAGCTAAAAATCCATAAACATTGCCGAAATATCACGGAAAATAGCTGAGAATAAATAAAAATTGCCAAGCTATGACAAAAATACGTAAAAATAACTAAACCAGTAAAAACTCATTAAAATATCGTACAAAAATTACAATTCAACGCATGCGTAAAATTGAAAAAAACGACCGTAACTTACAATATCAATTTAGTGCTCTTTTCTTGACTTCCGTGACCTTTTACTCATTTCTTGACCCTTCCCTGACTTCCATGACTTAGTAGACACCCTGTCATACAAATGTGGTCATTCCTTATGCATGTACACTCTTATTTTCTATTTTTCATATATATGCTAGAAAGCCTCGTTATTTGTCCGAAATCTTCACAAGTGATCATATCAAGGTATGGAGCAGCACGGCAACAATACTGTTATGATTTGATGCTACATAACTGTCCCTCGGAAACAGGTTATTTGGGACTGGACTGGCTGTTTAACATGACCTTTCGACCTTACCCAGTAAATCTCAAGGCTGTGATGATGGCTTATGAAATAAATATGTCATGATGGGATCAGCTTAACAGGATATACAAATAACAATAATTTTATATTCAACCACACTCACTTACCAGTCATAGCCAGTGAGCCATTGTTCGTTGTTTTACAGTTCAAAGACTACAATGGTCATGTTTGTTTGTGGTTTTGCAGTTCAAGGACTACAATGGTCATGCTGCATCGGGACTTACTGTTTTCCGAGGAATCCAAACCTCTGGACCTACAATTTTCCGAGGAATCTGAACCTCTTAAGGCCTAGGGAACCAAACCCCGGACTACAGTGAGCAGTGTGATCTTTATGAGATCTCTGAGTAAAGCGTTCTTTGCACTGCTGGGAGTCGAACCCGGATTAACGGCATACTAGGCAAGTGTCACCACAGGGCAGCGAGCCATTGAGATACGCATTGGTTGGTTGTTGCATTTAATGGCATATAAACAGTAATGGACATGCATGTTCAAATACCATTTTTGATAGCATCAAAATAATATCAAATACTCACTTCAATGTAGTAGAAAGACCTCTGATGACTTTGCTAGGCCTGCTACCCTCCAATGACCGTACACGTAGGAAATGGATATTTGGCAACTGAACGGCGGAAAGTAGTGGAAGGGTGAGAATTAATTTTTTCAAATCACAAACAGTGGAGTCGCCAGATATTTCAATATCTCCTATCTCGACGAGATCACATTTGTTCTTTGCCACAAGGGAAATGGTTTGGTACAAATCTAGGACAAAGAAAACACTTTTAATAAACATGTAATTTTTTTTGTAAATTTTTGTATTTTTTTTTTTTTCACACTGACTGCTTTTTAACCATTCACAGAACCAATATTACCCAAGTAATGTTTGGTGCTGACCAATATTTTATTTTTTTGGACACACACAATGGCTTCTCCTCAATGGGATTTGAATAAATACTGTTAAGCCTCCCAATATATTGCATTTCATGTGCCTGATTACCCAGTTCCATACACTACCTTGCATCCCAGAAACTCCATTACGAGTCAACACATTCCCATTGGAGGTCCACCACCCACTACTGTGTTTCAACGAACATACTTCAAAAATTTACTGTTCGAGTGGATGTATCAACAATGGGGTGAACATAATTTTTGGTAAAAGACGAATGTTCAGAAGAATGTCACTTCAATGTCAAATGCTTCTGTTTGCCGTAGAAGGTGAATGATTGGTGGTTTCCTATTTTGTTACAATCCTCGATGCTGCCATGCTCATTACACTCTCAACAAAATACGTTTGTCTACACTTCCTTCACACATGTGATGTTTCCTTGTCCACAAATCATTCCTTCTATAAGATTGATGGATGCACACACACACACCGGTTTAAGGAGATTATTTGATTACTTTGCCAACAGGGTCACTTTCAGTGAACCAAGACTTCTTATTTACATACTTTACACAGGTATGATATAAATTTTCGGGATGCGCTATTGCCTCATCACAATAAAAAATCACTAAAAGGTTTGGCAATTGTTCATGCATGGTTAAATGGATCCTTAAGGGCACAGGTAAAGTGGTGTATGAAGGGAAGTGTTGATGGGGGTTGTAACCCCCCATGGAAAAGAAATTTTGCATATTTAACATAGAAATATATGAGCTGTAATGCCCACATTGAGCCTATAACCTCCCTTATGAACTTCCTGCATAGGCCTATGACTTCAGCTGGAGGGGTGAAGAGGCGAGATTAATTCACTCGTTTAATTTCACAAGATTTTTGGCTAAAAAATTTTAAAATAGCCTTTTCAGAATTGATTGATTGAACGAACGTACGTATACATATGTACAATTTAGCCCTTTAAAATTGTTCATAGAGGTGGGGAGAGGAGTGGATAGAGACCCTTTAGTCTCACCTGGCTAAGCATTTGCTCAAGGGACATCGTATAGCAAAGGTCTGCAAAAAGGAAAAACATGGTCTCGGACAAGGCTTCACTCAGCAACCCTCAGTCTAAAAGCCTGGGCTATTTCTTCTGCCCAACCCCTGTATATGATGTACCTCGAGTACTTGTATTCAGGGAACCATTTGTGGCTAACTTCTTGTCAACTTGTTTTGTGGTAATTACGCTAATCCTGGGAAAAACAATTACATCCGAATTGTAATATATGGATCAAAGGTTGAGATGAGAAATATATATATATCAAAACTAGATTAATTACCCTGCAAATCGCAGTCTAAAAAAAATGTGCTACAAATTAACGATGAGGGACCCTGGTAAACTGAATCAGTGAATATGTAGCGAGAGCATAATGTGATGTATCAGAACGGCAGTCACAATTATTATAATTGTAAATAGAAGCACACAAGCACTTACTGGCATATTGTAAAAGGATGCCATTTACATGAGGTTGATTGGAGTAGCCTAAATTTTCTTGGGTAGGGTACATCCAAATTTTAAAGTTCATAAAACCCTTTGGGGGAACGTAACTCGCTGTCAAAAGTAAAAAATCCCCATGTTGGATACCCTCTTCTTCGAGGGTAGTTGTTTCGAGGTAGAGAGTTTCCATATCGCCAAACATGTTCATTTTCTGAAGTTTCCAGTTATCACCTGCAAGAAAGAAATGATGGATTATAACAATTGTAAATTACAAGCTATTGAAAATAGCATCTTATTCCTAATTTTATGGCATAAATATGTATATATATATATTTTTTTTTTTAATTATAAAATACTATAAATTTGCATTTCATGAAGAAAGGACAACCATGCTGCACTAAGATCTGCAATTTTACGAAGGATTCAAATCTATCACACCGAGAACTAAACCGTAGAATACAGAGAAGCACAGTGTAAAATTCCAATTTATTGCAAAATTACTTGGGGAGGGGGGGTCAGGCCCTACATTTCTAAGATCAAAGTTTTAATGCCTTTCCGAACAGATTTATATGATATGATCTTGTAGCTCATGTATCACAGTTGATCCGTAACTTCTGGACTGGTACTTGGTTAAGTGCTGAAAAGCAGGATGCGGTCACATCACAGCAAGTGTTTAAAAAAAGCTGTGGCAGCCGGCCATTTCGGTTAATTGGGGTTAGTGCAGGATCAGCTCAGCTACGACCCATATTTCTCTGAGAATCATCTGTTGTCTACCTAGGGAATCAAATTCTGGCGGGCACTAGTTCTGCGATGCCATTGAAAATCAAACAAAGTGGTGCGATAGATGACCGAGTTACCACCATGCATGTCACGGTATGGCAGTGGCAATCATTTTCTTGAGGAAAGCATGCCTTTTAAGGATTAGTGAATCAATACTGGGATTATAGTGAGCAGTTAATTTCTCAAGTTTATTTTCTTAAAAGCAGTGCAGAGATTTGAACCTGGGTTAAATTGAACCACTGCAGGGTCATGGAAACGGAAAAGTCAAACTTCTGCGCATGATCAAATGCACGCAGACTATAACTATAATATTTATAAATCACAGTCAGGAACCCAGGATGGCGAGTGAGTGGTCACGTTACTTTGGCCTCCTCAGTTTTGATCATGTTTTATTGAAAAGATTGATAGATGTTTCTGCCGGTGTGATTTTGGTGATCTAGTAAAACATTAGTGTTGTTTTGATGCCATGTTTATTGAAAATAATCGAGTCTTAACAAACTGGTAAGGATTTTGAAATTACAATACCCTAGTTGCTGAAACTTCGTTACAGGAGTGGGGCGAGTTCAGATTAAATAGAATTGTTTCTCCTCATAGTGTCTACTATTAATAGTTAAATCTGTGGCAGAACTTTCGAACCACTAAAAAAAAAAATCTTAAAAAGACGTTGTTCTTCACGAAATTTGGAAGTAAATATTAGGGTTTGAAAAATGTACACAAACGGCCATTTTGTATGCGTTACGGGTTACTTGAGCCTGACTAGCTTCGCAAGGCCTGGATTTTTGTAATACGGAACTACCACAGAAGACTACCCTTCCCTCATCACATATTGCATAGCGAGAGAAGGGAATTTTCACCTGGCTGAAAATTTTTGTTCTTCTATTGTCGACCAGTCCTTTTTTTGACCTTAGATTGAAGAAAATACTTATAATGAAAGCGGCATTCTGAGCAAAAATGAAAAGAATATCCTGATCGTAGACTTGGCCATTCCCAGGGATCAGAACTTTCCTACTTAGACTGCATACAGAACAATTGGAGACATAGATAAAATCTCATAATTTAAAAAAAGAAAAAAGAGGTTGTAGGAGTGAAAAATACTATCAGGATTTACAAGAACTGTGTAGGAGCTTGATTAAAGTCATACTTGAACAGAATGTTGAGATCTTTCAACTTAGGTAAGTGAGAAATTCTTGGGAACAGGGAAATATAAATAAATTCCCAGTAGAACAAAATTATGTTCAATAAATAAGTTAATTTGCTCTAGACTTGGTCAATGGAAACTCTTATCTTCTATAAGATGTTCGTTCTCCATATTTAATTCCCAAATTCCTTAACGGTTCTTCGAAGCGGGTGTAATGTAATAGGCCTCCATGTGGTGCACCTAGGGTAACGCAAAATCTATTTCAATTTTCGCCATTTTCCAATTATCGCTATTCAATATGAGTAGGAAATAGCTAAATAAATTTCCCATCAGCGTTCATCGATTAAAAGTGCTACAGTGGAATGCCAGCGGTCTTTCTCATGAGAAGCACACACAACTAATGGTTACTCTAAATATTAAGGATGTCGCCTTCATCACTGAAGCGAACCTAACCCAAACTCATTTGGAAAAATGTTCTTTCCCAGGTTTTCACATTCAGCGATTACCAAAATCAAGGAGAAATGCCAGCGGTATCCTTGTTAGAGTTAGTCAGGACCTGTTTTCCAACTTTGAGATTATTAGTGAATTCGGCAGCAATTGTGGAGCTGAAGTGGTGAAAGTGGATGTTTGGAAAAAGTGCAACCACTTTAAAATTCATGCCTTCTATAGCCTCACAGGCAACACCAAATTAAATTTTGATAATATTTCTGTCTCTAATAAAACTATTCTAATAGGAGATTTCAAGGCTCATAATTCAAAATGGGGCTATGGTGACACAGTAACAGTGCTGGCAAAGCTTTGGATCACCTTTTAAATTCAGAAAACATTGAACTTATCTACAACGTTCATGATACTCCAACTTACCTTCATTATAATGGCACAAGTACCAACCCTGATTTAACTTTTGCTTCTGAGGACATTGCGGAGGATTCTAAAAGGGAAATCCTTTGTGACCTAGGTTCGGGTTATCGAGCCATGACATCTTCTTTTGCCATTAACTCAAGCCTAGACAAGGGTTATGCTGACATTAAAAATAGGTGGAATTTTAAAACGGCCGATTGGAAGAACTTCAGTGCTGAACTAGAAAATAATTTAAATTATATTGACTTTTTTAAATTGAGCAGCACTGAAGCTGCTTTTTCTCTTTTTTTGCAAAGAAATATTAAGAGCTGCTAAGAAATGGATTCCTAGAGGTAAACAATTCAAATACAGGCCTTTTTGGTCTTTCTCACTTGATCTTTTGAAACGGAAAAGTATTTCTACTCGCAATTTAGCTGAATACACGAAGAGAGTGGGAGATGTTCAGGAATGAAGAAAATCAGTGGGCAAGCTGAGAAAAGCCATCTGTAAGGCGAAGAGGGACGGTTATGATAATTTCGTTAGAAATATTGACTATCGTAAAGACAGCAAAAGAGTTTTTAATTTGTTGACAAACTTTGTAACGGAGGCTCTAATAAAGTTATACAGCCCTTTATTATCAATGGTAAAGAGATTTTGGATGTAGAGATATAACTAATGCTTTTGTATCCTTTTACTCAAGATCACAGTGCCGTAGCATAAAGCAAAAAATGTTTACAAAAACAAATTAAACGGGTTTTGAATGATTTGCCTAAGGTGCCGCAACTGGACCACATGATTTTTAATTCAGACTTTAATATGCAGGAACTAAAAGAGGCAATTCACCATCTTGAAAAAGTGAGAAGTCCTGGCCCAGATTATATTCACAGGGAATTCTTAATGAATTTGGGTTTGAAATGTACTCATATTCTCTTTGATTTGTCCAATAGAAATTGAAATACAACTGCGCCAGCCATGTGGCAAAAAGCTACTATTATTCCAGTTTTAAAGAAAGGAAATCCTCCTAACAACTTAGATAGCTATAGACCAATTTCGTTGACAAGTGTTCTGGTTAAGACTATGGAACGAATGGTCGCCTCAAGGCTTGAATGGTTTTTAGAAAGTGAGAATTTGATAGTACCGGCACCAGCTGGTTTTAGACAGCATCAGTCCA
>QLNU02014176.1:53676415-53700707 GCA_006491805.2 Dysdera silvatica
ATTTTATTTGACAAAAATAAGAAGGAAAAAACCTTAGAAATACAAAAAGCCAATTAAAATTTACATTAAAATACAATCAACCGACAATAACAACAAAACAAACAAAGATTAAACTCACGGCTTCTTGCTTTACATTAATTTCAATGCAGGGAAATTTGGATATTTCTTTATCCTTGTATACCTAAAAATAAAATACGAGGTCTAGTACATGGGAAACAAGATTTGACATGAATATATTTTTAATTTGGGAGTTATTTTCCATATAGAAATTTATGATGTACACAAAACCTGGGGTAAAAATATCCAGGAATGTAAATGTGTGTGCACCTAATATATGTAACAGGGGTGGGCAAATGCAGCTCTTCATCAAGTGTGGCTCCTGTCGAAAATTTAAATCCCCCCCCCCTTTTTTTCCCAAAAGTTTTTTTTACGAATATTATTAAATTGATTAAGAAAATGAATAAGTTAATGAAGAGTAAAAGTCGCAAGTAATCGCTTCAAAAGTAGACCTTCGGTTGCATCGATAGGTCCATCTAGGAGTTATTATAAAAATTTTAAATAATTATTTTGTATTTTCTTTCTCTTAATTATATTTTCTCATATGTATAATTTACATAACAATTAAGGCTTGTGTACAATATGTAACCAGATTAATTAAATTTGTGCATTTAATACTGTGACCATGGTGTGGCTCTTTATATGATAAAATGGAATGCGGCTCTCATTGACCTTGTGCGTGCCCATCCTTGACATATAAAAATACACAAACTTGGTTACAATGAACATTAATAGACCGAATGACTTTCTTTACTCTGGCTGTTATTCAATATATAGTGTAACTTCGATTTAACGATGTCCTCAATTTAATGATTGTTTATATTGGCCTGGATTGAGCTATATTGAGTCCAGCATTATATTTTCCTCATTTTAACATTCGCTTTCCTTGATTTAACGACAACTCTTCGTCATGAGACTGTAGCTGCAAGTAGAATTTCAGTTAGAAAATCGATTGTTATTAGAAAATAATTTCAGTTGAGTTCACTCAATTAAAGTTAATGAATTGAATGCTGGTTTATAGTGTGTAAAGAATTTTACACGTTTTAATGTCAACAATGATCTTTTTGATGCATTTGAAAAAATTGAAAAGGCAATGTTAACTGCCAACTCCCCAGAAAATCAAAAGGAACGTCAAAGATCTGTTTTCGAAGTAGTAATCACGTACTTACTCGGGTTTTATATTTATTAAAATCGATATGTATAGTTCAGAATGCTGGTAAGTATCTTTATCATTTTACTTTTCCATAACTTCTTATTTCAGTTCCGATTAATAGTGTGACCATGCTTCTTGCTTGGGGATGATCAAAAATATAAAAAATATGATTATTTTAAATATAATACTTGTTACTTTTAACATATTTTATATATAAATTTTCAGTCCAAGGAAGAGCTAGGGATCTATTCCCCTAGTCATTACTTCCGATACATGTGTTCCCCGATTTAATGATTATATTTACTGGTCCTGTGGAAATCGTTAAATTGAGGTTAGATTGTATTATATATTAAATAAAACTGACATAATTCATTGATAACAGCGATGAATTCATTATAAATGAGTTCCATTGTATTTTTTAAACATAAATTTTAATTTTAGTTTGGTAATGTTCCAATATTTCATCCAATTATAAAATCTTTATATAGCAAATTTAATTTCTATCGGTGATCTGCTAGTTTCATTCTGCTTAGTAAGTGCCTTTTCACATACTATCTGGTTTACAGACAACAGACTACTTCCGCTCCCATCCGATTTGCTTGTGCTCATTATTAGACATGTATCAATCTGTCCAGTCAAAGGAAAATAGTTAATGAGCTTCTCCAGAAATATTGCGGATAATTTTTAAGTTAAATAACATGAACTTTGTAGTGTAGAGTAACATTGGGATGAACAGACTCCAACTATACGTCATTAGAATGTTGTAGTGGAAAGGATCCTTGATGAGTACTTACAGGGGGAGTAAACTACACCTATAAACTAACACGAGTTCCAAGCTCCCGTTGTTTTTAGCCTACTATATCTCAGATAGTTTCAGGGCCAACTGCAGTAACTGCTCGCAAGATTTTCCCCTCATACTTTTCTAATGCATATAAGTAATTATTCAATATAGGCAAGGTTGGACAAATCATGGTTTATAGTACTCATCAGACAAGAATGGCACTTCCCTGCCTCTATCAGAAAACCTATTGCGGGAAATGAAGACTTCCTATTCGCCAACTGTACAAATCCAGTCGCTACTAGACGACTAAATTTGTCGAGCCTTGCATATAGGTAACAGCCTATTTATCAAGCAAAAGCAATAATGGCAAGTTAACGATAGAATGTAAGAGTGTAATGCTTATTTGCTACAAAACATGGGTAGCTGAAATCTCATGATCTACAGTTCTCCGAGGAATGCAAACGTCTTTCGTTTAGGGAACCAGACCATAGATTGTGGATGAAAAAACAAACATAAAAACCATAAGCAGTCACGGCCTCTTAGATTATGCGGGGCCTGGGGACAAAGTAATTTTGGCACCCCCTACTACTAAATATGAGTTTTGTAATGTAACAAGTATATATATTTATTATTTTATTTCACTTTTACAGGGCACATATTTCAAATTATTTTGCAAATGTAAAAAAACTGGAAAGGCATGATTTCTGATGACCATCTTTAAGGAGAGCCTTCGACGCCCTTCCACGATAATTAGGCGGAGCCACGGCTCTGCCAATGATAAAACAGAAAGGCTTGAGTATCTCCTGCTGCAATCAATTCCACATTAACTATAAGATGGCCAACCATAAACTATATCACCACACATCTAATTATCAAAGTAATGTTACTCTGACTGGAGCTACTGAACTTAACCAAAGATTCATAAAAAGCAAGGTTTTGTGTAAGTAGCTATCTGTTACTCTGATTTTCCGGCACTTGGTGAGACCACCAGGCGCCGGAAAATCATTCTTTTCTTTACGAGTAATTTAACATCTATTGTTGCCACATCATCGGCTAATATGAAAAAACTGTTACCTTAATAATATCTGTTACTCTATTTTACAAGTACTTCTAAAATCAATACTTGAAAAAAAAACAAAAAAAAAACTATATATATAACAGCTTTAACTAATCAAAGACCTCACTACAGGGTGTCTACCCAAATTCTGTTTCAAACTTCCCTGACTTTTCCAGGTTTTCCAAATCTTAATCGATTTCCAGTCACTAATTACAGTAAACAACACACAACGCATTAAAATTTGTGTAAACAAAATAAGTTTCATAAGACCATAAAATCCACTAACACAAACCCCAAAGCCATTTATAACTCAATTAAAGTAAATTTACAAATTCAAAAGCTGTATTAAAAAGAATATTTCTTTACACTAAAAACTTGCACTAATTAAATATTTACAGCAACATTTCCATTTGGCCCTTTTTGAGTTCATTATAAAAGAGTTTAACTATATAATCGCAAAGCTGATGCTTCATCTTCTATTTCATTTAAAATGTGTATGACTATATATAAGGCAAAGGAGATTGGTATGATCAAAACCCCTTACAGATTGGATAATTTAGCTAAAAACTTTTTTTTTCCAAGTTTTAGTTACATATTTGGCAAACATTTTCTCCTGAAAAATATATGGGCTTAATAATTTTATATAAATTATATTAGTTTTGGTGCAAAATGATAACTTTTGGAAGAAGTTTAGTCAAAAGTCCAAGTTTTTCAAATTTTTCAGTAGGCAATGTAGTATGAAAAGCACAGTTCAGGAAAATTATTTTAATAAGCTATTTATCATAGACATATAGCTATTTATTACAGACACATTCTCCCATTAGGCACGGGACATTTGCATAACTTCTGACCCCAAGACTGTATATAAATATTTTATGCACTGATCTTTTTGTTAGAAATACTATTAGACACCACTGACATTTAATATGAAACAATAAAAAAGGTAATAATTCAATTACTTTCATAAGGGAAAAAATGGCATAGCGTTTGCATTATCCCTGAGAAGGGTAATAATACCTTATATATGCGGAAAGAAAGCACCGTTTCTGCCAAGACACACCGGGCTAAACGGAGGGACCCTGGTTCGAATCCAGGACGGGGAAAGCGTCTCTTTTTCTCCAAAATTACATAAGCTCTAGTTTGAGCTAATTAATACGTGGGTGGCAAAAATTATTGTATAAGAAGTATAAACCATACTCACAGTAGTTCGATCTTGAATAATTAAAGTGCATGATTTATCACAAGCCTCTTCCATTTCACACCGTGTTATCGAATCAACCAGCAAACGATCATTGTCTTTCAAGGACAATTCCACGAGATTGGAATTTGCTTGATTTTCCATAATTAGAGATTTCTTTTCCTCGTTTCCTAAAAGCATGTTTGTTGTAAATGACTGAAAGACTAGGCTAAACATACTAAAACTTAAATGCTTTCATTAAGAGTTAGTGCCAAGAATAACAAGTATACACTAGTATTTTTTTTTAAAACTATAATGTATGTGCGTAGGGATGAACTGGGCCACTGACCCCAGGCTATGCCCTCGTGGGCGGTAATTCGGAATTTTTTAGTAGTCTGTGACCCGATGGACTTGTGCCCTCCAAAAATCTAAGGTATGCATAGGCGTACGCATAAAGTTCATAAAGGGGGGCATTATAGGCTAATGGGGGGTTATGGAGCTGCAACTCACATAATCCTATGTTAAATATACAAAATTTCATTCCAGTGGGAGTTACAACCCCCATCAACACCCTCCTACATACGCCAATGAAGGTATGTACCCTTTGAGAGGACACAGTCCGCCCCTGCATGTGTGCTTTATATATTTTAATGAATAACGTAGTACAAACCTAATTTAGGAGAACCAATTACAACTTTCAGATACAGTATTCATTATTATATTTCGAGGTATTAGATTGATCAGCCTAGGCAGCAATGGCTAAAGACCGTTAGGTCTGATAAAGTCCATGTTACCAAAGATAGGAATTTTAACTATTTTTTAAAATGCACAGATGTTAATCCAACAAGTGTTAAGTAAGATTTTTTTAAATAATGAGAGTGAATTTAATGATTGAAAAATAACGGAAGAGTTCACTGTTCTAAGGCCGAAGCAGCCAATATGTGTCAACTCCCGATTAGTCCAAGAAAAATCTGGTATAAAGTTAGTCATGTTTCTTGTTAGGTACGCACGAGTAGGTGACTGAAAAGAAATTACCGTTGGAAGTACCAAGGATTTTATAATATTAAACATGAATGTTGAGCTTTTAAAAATAAGAAGTTTACCCACTCACAGAATTTGGAAAGGTCTAGCAATTTCTAAATTATGGGTAGTAGAAATATGATTGGAGATAAGATAGAGGTATCTTTTCTGGAGTACAAGTTTTAAGTTGTTTCGCATGAATGAAACTTACCAACACGTACATAGCCTACTCTAAGAGCAAGGATCAGAAGCTGAAAGTGAGCAAGTAGTTGATAATTACACGACTTAAGAAGGATGGCCACACAAGGCAGGGCTTTAATGGGAACTTGGAATGCCACCCCAAAAATTTTGGTTTTTAAAAGTGCTAGCGACAGCTATATAATCTATTCTCATGTCTATATGGGCTTGTGAGACATTTTCCGAAATGAATTTTATAAACGATGGTTTAAGAAATAGAATGATTGATAAATGTAGTTCGGCCAGTGTATTACTAAAAGTGACAAAATACAGGGTTCATACACATTATGTAAAAAAAATCCAGGACTTTTCAAGGATTTTATTGAATCTTCCAGGTAGGTTTTCATCGCGTTTTGCCCCCAACCCACCCTTCAATCAAGATTCAGCATTAGCATAAACAGTGATGCTGCCAGAGAAAAAAAAAATTCCGGTTGTTCTTTGGCTAATTTTCCCCATTATTGTGTGTAAGTAATATGAGATTTTCTCAAAAAAAAAAACCAAAAACAACCAGAAGTGGGTGAGGGGGGGTGGGGATGGGTGCCGAGGTAGGTTTTCAACAGTAAAGTAATTTTGTATAGGATTTTATGGCACACAAGATTACATACACATACGACATAAAATCAGATTATAGCAAGGCATTATATAAAATAACAAGTTAGGAGTCAAACATCCATATCTACGTACCTATGTTCTCAACTTTGTAGACAACGATGTCGTCTTCGTCCACGGATAGATGTGCAGAAAGTACAGACTTAAGTTTTAAAAATGTAGTGGATTTAGAAATTCCAGTGGAGATTTTAAATTGTTCACCATTGGGTAAAAATGTCGAAATGTGCAACCAGACTGGTTCATTATGAAGACCAACAATTACAGGATCGTCTGCTATCTGAAATACAATGGACCGACCTTCAGTGCCAAAAATACATATTTACAGACGGCTAGAGAATAATCATCATAATTTATAAAAAGACAAAAAGCACTATTTCTATTTTACAAACTTAATGCATCAATGATTTGGCTATGCACTTCTTCCCAGATCAGAAGAAATATTCTGCATATGGATTTGACCAAAGGTATCCCATCCCTTTAAGCAATTATTAAGCATGGTGCGGAGGAAGCAATCACCTCAATTACGTTTGATACTCCACCTTTCCATGGTTTATACTACTCCCAAAAGCAGAATGTTTTACAATGTTTTGTAACAAGCCTTCAGCTAATCAAAAATGTTCTGCAGGAGCTAAATGTACATGTAATGTATATATGAATTGGATACATTTTTAAGTACCATAAAACGTAAATTCCCTTTTAATAGAAATGCAAAAAATATTTGTTGAACTTATTATTTAAAAGAGATTCACCCTGCGATTGTTCTGCAGTGAAGTTGTTTGTTCTGCGAAGTGTGTCACCCCTTTTTAGCATATTCTTTTTTGGGGTATACTACAACCTTACACTTCGCTCATAGTAGTCAGAGAAAGAAAACCTGCTTTGAACTTATAGGTTGGACTCGAATCAATGACCCCTGAGTCACTACACCAGTGCTTCGACCACCAAATACGAAGTCTTGTGAGATTATCTTCTCATATGCATGCACATTAAAGGATAGCTTTAAGAAATTTTTAATGAAGGCGTGAAGGAAACAACCAGTATGATTAAGCTCCATTTTAGTTAAACGTAATTGTAGCCATATTTAGGCTTAAGAAACTTTGGCCGACGTATGCTTTATTTTTAAAACTACTGTAGAACCTTTATATAGCGAAGTTTTGGTAAATCTCCATGGTCATTACATATGAAAGTGTTTCTATATAACGAAATTTTTAACGACCAAAACAGAAAATCGAGTGGTCACGTCAGCGACATCGGGTTTCCTAATACTGGAGGAATACAATACGATTTTAAGGTAAGTGGCAAACAAACAGAATAAGGCATGTCTAAGGGACTTTAAACTTCCTAATAAAGAGTTTTCCTAAGCACACATATCTGTATCTGATTGCCCCATACAGTGCGAAACTGCTAGGCTATGAGCAGGCCCTAATTGTCCTTGAATACACTGTATTGTTTGAATAGTATTATTTGTCGCGCTTTTTTGCTCGTTTGATTACCAGAAATCCAGACCTTGCAAATTTCCCACAGGGGTGCTAACACTTGTATGATGAATCAACATCACCATTTGTTGTGCAGCAGGATGTTAGAAATTTTTTTACAAAAGCATGAATGTGTATGAAAGAAGCATTAAATACGTTTTCATTTTAAGGTAAGAATTTTTTTTTTTTATATGCATGTATATTTCACACTTAAAAACATCTATTTTTAAATGGTTGAATGTTATTTATGAGAAACAGTCGTTTACTGAAAAATGGGATTTTAATTGTGGTATCATATTGCACTGCCCTGGTTCACGAATACATCGTTTCCATGTATCAAATTTTCTATATAACGAAATTTTTTCATGGAACCGTCCATTTCATTATACGGAGGTTCCACTATATTTCCCCATGGCAATAATGTCTGTGTTGCGCAGAATAAGTACAGATAAGATCCTGATGCTGTGTTAGATCCCACAATTTTCAAAAGCACTTGAACCTGTGTTGCTTAGGAAAATATACCCTGGACTACAGTGGGTAGAAAAACGATGCATATCCTACAGTACCATTAGAGGTAAACCCGGGTTAATGGCATGGAAAGGTGATTACATGACCTAGGCACATCCTAGGACACAGAGCAACAATTAATACAATCATGTTGCTAGATTATAAATGAAACCAATGTAAAAAAAAAAATTTCGCAGTAGTAACGACAATGTTTTCCTATGCCCACAGTTTTATTGTAGTCCAGGTGAGAAATAGCACGATTAAGAAACAGGTGGTCGGATACACCCACTAAAAATGTTTTACACCGCAAAATGACATTAAGGACAAATAGCAATCTGTGAACTTTGCATATCCTCCCACAACTAAACTGAGATCAGCGTCCTTTAAGGCATCTATTGGTCAGAATAACTTAGAAAGAAAATTTGATAAACATAAATATCAACTTGGCATTACACAAAATCAATATAAAATAATAATGTTACTCTAATAAACAAGAGTGATGATTTTGAAAGACAACCCAGTGCCAGTTTCAAGCTGGGCTCTTCACTAGTCATCAACAAAAATGACTAACTAAAAATATGTTTCATTTCTGATGAGGGATAGTAACAAGCCATGCTGAAACAGTTGTTGGCCAGGTGTCTTCCAGTGGTGTTTTACTTACAATCTCTGTCCTTAATTTTCTTTCTTACCTTAGTGTCAGGACAAGCAAAAATACTCATTCCCTCCAGGATTCTTAAATCGGTTAGACGTGCTTCATCTTGAGCTAAATATAAAATTAAAATATTATTATTTAATTAAAATCAGGGTCCATACTCTCTGTGTAAAAAAGAAATTCCATGATTTTTCCATGACTATAAACTAAAAACATTTCGGGGCCGTAGAAACAATTCATGTTCACTTGAAATATAATTTTGACTCCCAGTATTAAATTAAATTCACAAATAAAAATGAAATATTAATTTTGAAATGTATTCCACTGCAAAATATATAAAATAATGACCAAAATCAAATTATTATCCATTATCCTATATTAGAATAAACAATGAAGTTAGATTGAAGATTATTGCTTACACCTTGTAATGTATGCACACATTGCTTAAAACAATATTCACACACTAATGTTTGTATTAGGCATCTTTTAGTTTTATAACTTTTCATCAATTTGCATTTGCACATTCAAAATTTGAAACTTCTTTTTGGATACAATTCTATATAAACTATTTGATTTTGAAATTGATAAAAGCCAAGATTAGTTTCTGGTTTAACTGCAAAACTGTCTGAAGACTTTTCAAGTTCTAAAACATCACATTCCAAATGTTTCAGCTATTTCCTAACTCATAGAGTTTGAAAAATACTGGGCAGTTACTTCACTGCGCATACGAGATAAAGTGCCCGAATCCGAAGTTTATGATCACATGCAGAGATGCCAACCTGAGAAAGTAGTCATCAATAAAAGAGTCAACATTTTTTAGTAGTTTTCAGTAAAAAGGTCAAAAATTTTCAGTAAAACCATGCTCTTTCATTTCCTGCAAAAAATGTTTTTATAAGTAAAGCATGTGCATTGTTATAGAGCAATATGAGTACTCTCTTGAAACAACATGAAAATATTCCTAATAATGTGATTCAACTGTATATGTTTATGTACTCATGCACTGATCATACTCCCACCAATAACATTCGTATCAACTTCGTAGTAAGAGAAATGACCTTTTGTATCAGTTTCATAGCAAGAAAAATGGCTTTCGGTATCGGTTTTGTATAAGTTTTGTAGAAGAGAAAAAGCTTTTACACCAGTTTTGTAGAAGATAAATACCACAATTCTATTTTGTACAGGAAAATTGGTTTTTACATGAGTTTTGTAGTGCATAAAAAAATAGTTTAATCAAATGAATGAACACGATGGAAATAAAAAGTTTCATTGAAAAAATAAAACTCTCTAAAAATCAAGTTTTCTTCTTTTTCTGTAATTTTGAAACCTTTTCCCTGTTCTTCTCTTGAAAAGCTAAAATCGTTGAAATACGCAAATTAGTTTCTGAAAAAAAAACCCATCACTTTCCACTGCAAACGTGTTATTTCTTTGGGTGGAAATTAATAGGTGCAAAATATGACTAATTACCATTAATTTCATACCCCACCAGTAGATGGTGTATTAAGGCGAAATTTTTCTATTTTGATGGAAAAATACTAAAAAATGACCAACAGTCTATAAGCACATTTAAAAAGTTCACAATTTTGCTGACAGGGGGCTCATCAAGGACGAAATCAAGCATGAAAAAAAATCAACACTTTGGCTGCATTTCAACTATGCTTTGACACTACAATAGTGTCAAAGCATAGTTGAAATGCAGCTATGCTTTGACACTACAATAGTATTTGCTAATTATCTACAGTTCTTTAGTTCATTCATTTTTATTAGTAAGATTTGATCATACTAACTGCTGATGGAAGATGGCTTGAAAGAAGCATGAAGCACTTGAGTTGTATACTCAACTGGGCCTAGCAGAGATACATCGAACCATGTCATACCAAGTTCTTACTGAAGTCTATTACTTAGCATGTCTACCTGAAGTATAGGTAGGGTTTCTTTATCGAATTGAAAACCGTTGGTTGGTTTTTTTATGATGCAAGGACAACAATGGTCATTCTGCGCCATCAAGGTGCGACCGTGCATACACATTACAAAATGTCTTAGAGATCTATTGAATGCAACAGAGGATTTGATGTGTTCTCGCCTAAGTGGAAGCAGAGTTGATATTCCTTAAATTTTATCCACAGGACTAAGCTGCTCCAATTTATGCGAATGGAATGCTTGTCAACCTGTTCGTGAACTGTAAGTACACTGTTTATATAGCCGTGTGAGGATCAGACTCCAGTAAGGAAGCTGGCTTAAAGTGACCGCTTTAATGGAACTTGACAGTTACGTTCTCGGCCTATTACTTACTTATTGCACTAACTGCGGATATGTTATTTACAATGTGTTTCCCGAAATGTGCTTGATAAATAAATGTATATTGTTTTTATATTTATCATACTTCTTTAAATGCTCGCACTGCGTTGAGAATCTGGAGGTCCGAACCTTACAGACTTTTATTATATCACAAACCTTATTTACAAGGGATAGGGATAACTGAATTTTTTTTACAAGCCACGGATTTCCGCCCACTCTTTATATGACCAACAGGGAAATATGACCATCAGTCAATACAAAAAATTATTGAAAACTGCTTTTGAGAAGCAGGTTTCTGCATATTATATTTTACTATTGTGTGATAATACACAGTACCGAGAATTACATGCATATATTAAAAGGAGTAAAATTATTACAATACTCACACTGATCTAGCTCCTCACTCAGATGAAAACCAGCAATGAGTTTTTTCGCAATGTATAAATTTAAAGTCGGAGATTCACTGCCAGGGAATAGTTGAGCCAGCCAGAGCTGGAATGAAAATTCAAGT
The DNA here is from genome assembly GCA_006491805.2 of Dysdera silvatica. Taxonomy (NCBI): domain Eukaryota; kingdom Metazoa; phylum Arthropoda; class Arachnida; order Araneae; family Dysderidae; genus Dysdera; species Dysdera silvatica. Next base: position 53,687,944 of record QLNU02014176.1, read on the forward strand.
TACATAACTGCAGAGCAAAAAGAACAAAAGACATCACATTAACAGGAATAGAAAATTACCATAAACAGACCTCACACAATCAATAACAATGTTATCACTTCTAAAAGTGTCTTGTTTGTGAGTTTTACAGAGTAAGGACAGGAAGGGTCATGCTGCACCGGGACCTACAGTTTTCTGAGGAATCCGAACCTCATATGACTTAGGGAATCAATCTCTAGACTACAATGGGCAGTTAGTCTCTAAGAGTTCGTTTTCTGGGCATCATTGGGAGTTAAACCCAGGAGAGGGATATGGTATGCAAACATGCACCACTACAGGGCCTCCAAGTGTCTTGCTTCATTACTTTTTAACCTGAAGGATCATTTGAAATTACCATTTCAATTGATTTGTAAGGTTAAAAAGTAATGAAGTAATGAAGCAAAACTTTCAGAAGCAATGACATTGCTTGTGCAAGGTCTGATATACAGTGTACAATTGTGCATAGATGGTACTTAAAGATGACCATCGCCTGCAATGGATATAAATAACAATGCATATATCATCACCATATTCAACTACTCCATATATATATATCCCCATGTTTTGAGATCTTTCCTCAGCTTTGATTTTTTTTTTTTTTAAGTAGTTGATAAATATACTTTATGCATACATTCAACGTTGGACAATTCAAATTTATAGATAATCAAAATTTTTTGCTGGTCTGGCGAATTCTCTATTAAAACAATGTTAAAAAAGCATATGCGAATATTAGTTTTTTTTTATTAGTTCAAAAATTTTCTTTTTGAAAGATGCCGAAAAAGAGATTCCCTGTCCAGGGATTTTTTCTCTAATAGGATTTTCTTTGTGGAAGTTCCTTAACTGAATTTTTTTTTACAAGCCACAGATTTTCACCCACTCTTTATATGGCTAACAGGAAATCAGTCAACACAAAAAATTATTGAAAATTGCTTTTGAGAAGCAGGTTTCTGTCATGTCGAAGGTGAAGAGATTGTGACCATCGTAAAAAACTGGGAAGAGATAAGCTACGATACAGATATTCCCCACGAGAATTTTTTAAATATTGATGGAGACTTGTAAGTGTGTGGGGACTTTACAGATGATAAAATCTTGGTAAATATTGGTTACAATAGGTCAGACATACCTTCAGGTGATGAAATAGAACAGGTAGAACTCCCCCCCACCCCCCCAAAAAAATCCTACATCTATAGAAGTCATGGAGTATATAGAGGAGTTGAGATAGTTTTCTTTGAGGGACAGCAAAATGTGAAGTGATTGTATTTTTCACACCTTCAACAAAATAGAAGAAATTACAAATATTCACAGAATTTACTCTAAAAAATAAATTTCTATTTAAAAAAAACAACAAAAACAATTATAAATATATAATTACTAAAATCTGCGGCTAGTCTAATGTATAAGAAAAGATCCCGCCAACGTTTTGAGAACTTCCTTCCCTTTATCAAATGAATTTGCCTGATAAAGGGAACAGTAGTTCTCGAAATGTTGAGGAATCTTATACGCTGGACTAGTGGAAATTTTACTAGTTATGGTCTGTAATGATCGGTCATCACATTCTTTTGTTACAAACATATAAAATTACATATAATTTCATACATATCTCTGAATAAAATGTTTATCGAGTGAGGTGTGTGACACATTTAGAGTATGACACTTTAGTGTCATATTAAAACTTTTCCAATTCGAATTTTTGGATAATTTGAACTAAGTTTATGGTTTCCAGCTTCAAAATGACCAAGTTCGATTGTATAATGGATGTCCTGTAGTGGCCATCTGCTGGAAACACCTCACCTGTTTGATGGCCGAATTTGTAGCAGCCAGGAGAAGGATCACCCAATGAGAGGGTGACACAATGAAACCCACAATGATGTGGGGTTTCACATTGGCTATGGGATCGATCTTTAGATTTCTTACTAAACTGCAGGCTAAGCTTGCCAACGCATCCAGCCAGTATAGTGAACTGACGACCAAATCCTTTGTGTTTCTCTTACCATACTATATATATATGATGAAAGGGAGACCGCTATCGTTTGTTTGTTTTGTGGTTTTACGGCTCAAAGACTACAATGGTCATGCTGCGCCGGGACCTACTGTTTTCCGAGGAATCCGAACCTCTGGACCTACAATTTCCCAAGAAATCCAATCTTCTTAAAGCTTATGGAACCAAACCTTGGACCTTAGTGAGCAGTGCAATATTTATGAGATTTCTTACCCAGAAATCTCATAAATATCGCACTGCTCACCAAGGTCCAGGGTTTGGTTCCCTCACTGTTGGGAGTCAAACCGGGATTAACAACGCGTTACCACACTGCGCCACCGCAGGGCCGGCCTTATGGATGGATGAGGTCTAACACTACAGCTGAGAGCTTTACCAAATTTATAAAGTCAGTTCTCGTTTTTAGTTAAAAAACATTCCATTGGGGAAGAAATCCTTGCACGCCAAGAAAATAAAAGTATTATAAATTGTCGATCCATCACATTTGAAGCTTTAGAATTTTTAGATTCATTAAAAGAAATTACTGATTCTCTGCTTGTGCAGGGGAATAACCTGTTTAAAGAATTGGAAATTAGATGTGCTAGTATTAATACCGATAATCACGCCACGTTTACAAAAATTTCTCATGACCCTGGTTTACGTGTTCCAATTGAAAACGACAACTAACGTGACTACTTAATAGAATTAGGCCCTCATCAACCACATTTAGCTCGTCATTTTCCTTCTGATGGCAAAGATGGGTTTAACTGATGTTGGTGTAAGGAATATGAATTCATAGAATACAGCACTGCAAAGGATGCCACCTTTTGTTTGCTCTCTTTTCCCCCAATGGAATGAGACGTGAAAAATCTGGGAACAATTGGGTGTGCAAGGGCGTTAGAAACTGGGGAAAAATTAAAAGTGGTGGAAAAGAAAAAATAGGAAAGTTGCAATTGCATTTTCCATCAAAACCTGACAAATCAGCTTTAGCAGATTATTCCAATTACTTGTGCAAATCAAAACATTTAGATATTTTAATGGATAAAAATAAAACGCAACTGTTAATTGAAAAAGAAAAAATTAAAGTGCGAAATACCGGTCATTAAGATTTTATGCAATATTTCACCAACTTTAGCAAGACAAGGCATCACTTTTCGGGAGTCAGATTCAGATGAAAAAAGAAACTTTTATCAATTTGCACAATTAATCTCCAGGAATAATAGTACTTTACGTTCGTGGCTGGAAAATAAAATATTTAGACCTTACCATGTTACCTACTTGCGCAAAAATTCCCAAAATGAACTCATTCAACTCCTTAAATCTGCAGTTCGCAAAGAAATTATTAAGGAAGTCAATGGACTGTCATTGACTTATTAAGGAAGTCAATGACAGTTCATTTTTTTGTGTAATGGTTGATACAACTCCGGACACCTCTCACAAAGATACCTTATCCATCGCAGTAGCTTCGGATGGTAATCCAAAAGAAAGACTATTAGAAGTCTTAGAATCTAAAGATAAAACTGGACAAGGGCTGGCAAGTGATATACACTTGACTCTTAATGAAAATACACTAGATTTCTCTAAATTGGTTTCCCAGTCCTACGATTTTGCTAGAATAATGTCAGGGGAGTTCAAGGGTGTTCGACAAAAGTTGAGTGAATTGTTATGCCGGCCAATACCCTACATCTTGTGTCAAGATTATCGGATAAATACCGTCGTTGAGAATAGTTGTAACGCCAGCTTGATTACTGCCTCAACTTTTAGCACAATAGAGGAACTGTATATTTTTCTCACAGCTAGCACAAAGTGATAGCAGAATTTGAAACTAAATTTAGAAGAAATCGCGAATGTTATTGGTATAAGAAATCTTTCAAAAACAAGATGGACCAGCCAACAGAAACTGTTCAAGTTATCAGCTCATCCTTCGAGAAAATTGCAGAAACATTATTAAACATTGCAGAATCCAAGACAAGAACAAAATCGTTCGGCCTTTACAAAAAAATTGTAAGTCCTGATTTTATTATTTCTTTGATTTTCCTGAAAAATATGTATAAAGTGAAATTTTGACAAAAGCAATTGAAACTCCAGAGTTTAATATATTAGATTGCATTTTGATAATCAATGGAACAATCGAAAATTTAAATTCAATAAAAACTAATGACACCGATATCAACAATTTAATTGGCAGTGCAATCGCCTTTGCTAAAAAACTAAATATTGACGTTGGATACAAATTCCAAAAGCACCATCGACGCAAGTGTCCACCTAAAAAGCTGGACGAAAATCCCAGAAGTCAAATTGAGTATACTCCGAATAATTCTCTACAGAATAGAATTCATTAACGTTTCGAATACCTTAGTCAACGTGAATAATTTCATTGACATTATTGCACCTATATTCAACATCGTAAAATTTCCATTAAATTCAGTCAACTTAAGCATACAAAATTTAGAAAACACCGTAAATTTAATTTCATGTGTTTCAGATAGACCAGGTGTTTATGCTCTTCAAGGGGAACTAGAGGTCCTCTTTTCTATGTTCCCAAAAGCAAGCAAGTTAGCTGATTTAATTATCAATTCTGATAAATATAAGCATGTTCTGAAATCAGCTTTCAGACTGATTCAATTTATAATTGTCATCAGATATGGTGTTGCTTCAGACGAATGATCTTTCAGTCAATTAAAAATTGTCAAAAACTATTTGAGATCGTCAATGAGTGATGAGCATTTGAATAATTTATTGCTTTTGAAATGCAATCAAAATTTAACAAAATTGATTTTAATCGATTGGACAAAATTGATTTTAATCGATTAAGTGAAATCATGGAGCTCATTAAAAGAACGAAGACTTGAAGTTTTTCTTTAACTATTTTTCTTCTCATTTTATACTTGTCTGCATGGTTAGGTGGCTTGGGCAGACAGGGGGGGGGACTTGGTGCAGCCGCCCCCACGTGGCAAGTCCTGGATACTGGCTCATATTATATTTAAAATTTTCTGTGCTTGCTAAGAGCTGCTATAACGTTACTTCAATTTCTAGATTGATGGGGGGGGGTTTGTTTATTTAACAGTAAATATTATCTTTAAATATACATACATGTGTACTTTTTGAAAATGTAAGGAAAATTATGTAGAATTGAAATGACAGAAATAGAGATAGTAGAAAACAGTAAAAACGTAAAAAATAAAATAAACAAAACAGCAGTAAATTAGCATGGAAAACACATAAATAAGTTTAACAACTTTCACGAACACTTTATGAATTTATCTTATATGAATTGCTTATCCTACGTTCCACCTAATTTTTTTTAATTTCTTTCTCAATATATATTTTTATATATTTTTATTTTTGTTTTATCATTTTCCTTTTATAATTACTATATATACAATATTTTCAACGCTTTTGGGTAGTTGGAAAATTTTGTGTTTCTCCCTCCCCAATGGAGATATGCTCGGGCCGCCCCTGCCTCCATGGTGCTATGGATTTGATAATGGTTGTTAATGATGATGATATATAAAATATATTCTTCTGAACCACCTAAGTGAACAAATTCATAGCATACACAACATCGAGGAAAGTTATATCTTACTTCGGAGATTTGTTTTCTAGCTTCCAACAAAGTTTTCCGTCGATCAATTGATAATTCAATTGGATTAATTCTACCTTCTTTTCGCTGCAGAGCACCATTTTGGTATTTGTAATTTTCAGCAAAATGTATTGAGAGGGTGATGGTATTTGTGGTGGTGTCGTGCAATTCCCTATAAAATGAAAAATGTTACATAGCAGCAACAAGTCAAAATCCCTTAAAAATCAATAATCGAGGCAAAAGCAAAGCATCATTTTGTTGATGACATATATGGTAATATATGCTCTATAAAGTAAAACTCTTTTTTTTTTCCCTCTACGGTTTTTTTATTGGATCTTTTCTCCCAAAACTGACATGCAATTCAGCCAAAGTTGCTGAAAATTTCATACCATAACATAAAAGAACACTGAGAATGCAAGAAACATCTTATACAAATTAAATAATAAATGTGGCACTAAACTATTGACAGGGCACTTGCAGATTACCCATAGGTTTGTGGGGATAATGATATTAAAAAATGGAAGTGTTAGATGTCGAAGAGAAACATACTGATACATCTCAAGAAGAGAAAGCTGGCCTTTACAGGCAAAAATGAACTAAAGTGTAAACAAAAATAAGTGTTGTCATATCACAATACTGTCAGCTGCATGGATTAGCTATGCCAGTTGCTACATTCGACAGATTTGTTTGTGTTTTATGGTGGAAGTGCAGCTAAAGTCACAGTATGTTCGGACTTGAAATTTTCGAGAAGCCCGGATCTCTATCATAACCATACCTAGAAGCTTGTTACGGGGAGATCAGAAAGCTATGGGGGGTGCTTAAAATTTTTACATATTTCGATGTATTTAATATATTTAATAATACTAAATATATAAGCAGACATATACTAAATGTTATAAATACATTTCTTAACATAAATTTTGCTTTGAAAACTTAAAATTTTAGAATACCTCTCTCTATAATTTCCCCAATCCTTATTATAAAGTATATGAAGACTCAAACCTATGTAAAAAAAATTACATACACAAGATCTACAGTAGAAAGCTATTTTGAATACATTTCTAACATCAAAGAACAATTTCCATTGTCATGTACAATTTTATTCAAAACAAAAAATTTAAAATAAAATTCTACAATATTTTATTTAAAGAAAAAAGAAATACATATATATATTTTGCAGAGGGACTGACCATATTTACAAGGGGCTTTCACCTATAGCCCCAGTCTGGCTACAGCTCTGATCTCTATTGCCCAGGGATCCAAACCTCGGACTACGGTGGGCAGAAAAACAGCATGCAATCTACAGTGCCACTAGAATCGAATCTAGGTCAATGGCACAACAGACAAATGCATTACCACAATATGGTATTATAAGACTACACTTGTCAGAAGAAACGAGAATATTCTTCTTCGATATCCGATCTATACATAGCGAGGGAAGAAAAATACAAGCTACTCCAATTGAATCGGCAGTTGTAAAAAGGGGGATACGCTATAATACAAAATAATGGCATATATCCCTCTTTTTTACAACTTCTGAGTCAATTGGCACTGGAGGGGAAACATCACGGGGAAGAGACCAAGAGGCAGAACGAAAAAAGGATGGATGGACGATTTAAGGGCTTGGACTGGACTAAGAACAGAACAGAAGACATTATCCATGCCAGTAGAAACAAGGAAATGTGGTTAATGTTGACCATCAATCTCTGAGTCGAAAAGGGCATTTGACGACGATCATCCAATCTATATCTTTTAATGTTGTCATTAACGTAATGTTATCAGTAGATGAATAGCTGGATGAAACTTAAGAGTTGTTAACGAATTGTATTATAGAGTGTTCCCTGTGATTCTTTCTTTACAACACTGAGCATCTTACCTTTGTCGTTTTAAATCATGGTTTTCTTGTTGAACCATATCCAATAACCATTGAGGCATCATGTATTGTGGATTACCTTTGGCTAGGAAAAAAAAAAATTCTATAAATTAAGAATCAAAATAAAATACAGGGCCTACATTATTAAATTATACAAACTGAACCTCATTAATGTGAACATACATGGTAACAAAAATTTATTCATATTCAAAGTAATTCACATTATTGGGAAAGAATGAAGTCATATTATCCTAGGGGAAGATCCAGAAAATATTTTCAGAGGAGAGCATACGACCAATACCTAAGAAACTAACCTAATACCTAAGAAAAAATGGCAACAAAGGTGGATCGCACCCTGCACTCTTTCCCCCCAGATCCACCATTCAGTCTCAATATTGGCGGTACAGTAGTGCGGTTCACGAGTCAACAAGAATGAGCAAAATTGGCCCTTGGACTGAAAAAAAGTCGAAGACCCCTGAGCTGGTCAATAAACTCTTTTTTTAGAGGGAGGGGGGCGGGGGGACAGCATCTTTGAAAGTTGAACTCAGATTAATAGCGAACATGGTGAACAACCTTACCACTTTTTTTAATTTCTTTAAACTAGGGTTGGGAATATCCCTGAATATAAAAGGTTTTATATGTTCACTATGTATAAAAACCACAAAAAAAGGTATAAAACTATAATTACATCCCATAATTGCCATCTATAGAGTTTTACTTAGTTTAAAGCTTTTTTTTTATAATAAGTAGGCTCTTTTCAAAACTAAGAATTCCAAAAATTAAATTATTTTGTTTGCTGATTGTTTTTGTTTTTTTTAATGGTGAAAAGACTGCTAAGATCATGCTGCACCAAACATGATACGTTTAATACCAACCAAGGAAACAAATGGGGGATAACTGCCTTACATAGGACTTTTATGGGAAGATAATCTGAATTCCTGTATGCATGACAGGAAAACCTGCTACAATTAGCTCAATCGAAAAGTGCGAGCTCAAAGTGTCCCTATATTTGGGTTTAGAACATTATTCTTTAAACATAAGCATACATTCGCTAAAATTAATACATTCATTTGATAACAGATAATGTATAATTTTTTTTTTACTTATTTTTCATTTTAATTCTTGAATCAAAAACCAATACAGATAGCATGTATAGTTCTAATTATAAAAATTCACATTTCTACTTATAATTACTTGAGTGAAAAAAATTTATTTACTCTAATATTTAGAACAGGTAGAAATAACAGTTGGCAATAATTAAAAAATAAAATATATATATATATAAGAAAATAAAATTCCTTTTCATGTACAATATATGCTGTTTTAATCATATCTTGGCCACTGGCCATTAAATACTAACAGCTTTTGATTGTGATAAATAATACAAAAAAAAATTATAGGTCTCCAAATTGAACGAACCTCTTGATTCTATTATGCAGAGTTCCACTAACTGACCATTTGACAGGAACAATCATAAACAATACTCAAAGATACATAAAACATTGATAAAAAAATTAAACATATTTATTACTTTGAGTTTTTTTATCCCAGATTTCGGAATTTAATCGTGCAGAGTAAGTTTAGTTTTGTATGTTGGAACTCATATAAAAATCATACGTATTATACTGTAAAATACATATTATACAATATATATGTTTACCATATATTTCAACCGTAATGAAAACATAATATTAACATGAGTTAATACAATGTGATTTAGTAAGCAAGTGTACTACTTAACTCAAATGGGGTGTTTGTGTTGCAATAGAAATCGAGAAATTATTGATTTTGTAATATATACTTTGTTTATTAATTATGTGATCCAAAGTTTCTAATTATTAGATTAACATTTGTACGTAAGCAACTAGGAAACGTTACCTTCCTCTGGCCTTTTCAGTGACTTCCGGCGATAAAAAAGCATATAGGCGCTTTCTCTTCCGCTATATTGTTTCTCAATCTCACTAGCTAATACTGGGCGGACCTTCGAATCGTTAAAATGAAACCAGTTCTGATGCAATGAGGAACCCATTAGTGAAGTTCTAGAGGTTTTACAAAAAAGAGAAGTAAAAACAAATAATGATGTAAGATATTATTACCCTTCACAGGGATAACACAATTGCCAAATATTGGTCAACACACAAAGCCACCGGGGCGAGATTTTTGTGAGTTTTTCGTGGGGGATTTTTTATTACAAATAAATTTGACACCCACGTATTAGTAGCTCAAACTAGAGCTATTTTTGTTTAGGAGAAAAAGAGACGCCGTCCTCATCCCGGATTCGAACCAGGGTCCTCGCGTTGAGCCCGCGGTGTCTTGACCTACTAGACGAATGAGAACAAGAACAGACGCTTTTTTCTCCATATATTAAGTTGAAAGATATTATTACCCTTCACAGGGATAACACAATTGCCAAATAATGGTCAACACACAAAGCCTCCGGGGCAAGATTTTTGTGAGTTTTTCACTTTTTTTTCTAAACAAAATAGCTTTAGATTGAGCTACTAATACATGGGAGTCAAATTTCTTTGTAATAAAAACAAATTATGTGAACATGGAAATAAACTGGATTTTTAAATTATGCAAAACAACGTTTTTTGTAAAATATGGAACCCCTTGTAATCTATTTCTAGTAACTCATTTTTATTGAATAGAAAATGTCCTATTCTTCAGAGGTAGGATCCATTTTGTTAACCAGGTTTTATGTCATAAATTGTTTAGGAGAGGGGGGAGTGTTCTTTAAGCAATTAAAGTGATTTTGCAGGAATTATTACTCAAGTATGAGGGTGGATCAAATATAAACAAGACTTCCATTTTATAATTTATTTGTACTAAGAAATAAACCAAGCATACATTGTTTTTCTACACAACCTTCTGATTTAGAAATGAATTTTTCCTGGAAGATGGGTAGCTTTTTCGATCCTGTCATTATAAAACGAAGTGGGTTGCATCAGCAGCCAGCTGTGCACAAACTCCTCCACTGCATCATCATCATCATCGACTCATTGGCCATCCAGAGCTTCTTTGAGTGGTTCAAAGAGATGAAAGTTATAGGGTGATAAATCAGGGTTATAGATAGGTTGTTTCAATGGTGTCCAATTCATTTTCCTCACTTTTGCACATGTGATAACTGAAGTGCGGGGCATGGCGTTATGGAGAAGGATCACTTTACACATTGGTTGGTCACACTTTTTGCGGCAATAAACAAGTTTAACTTCACTCAAAATCTCACAGTAATATGCAGCATTGATGGTGCAACGATCATGCCACGAGACCGGCTGGCTGCTCACATGACTCGTAACTCACCTACCTAATACGCCCTCAAGCGGTAGCACCTGCCAATCGGTAGAAGGCCCTCTACAAGAGAAGTCTTGTTTGTATTTGATCCGCCCCATAGTTACCACCATGTTAATTTTGAAAATCTAACAATTTTTGAGGATTCGTGCATCAACATGTAAAATCTGTACATACAAGGTGTCAAAACCAGTAAATGAGTTAACTGTTTTGTCTCAGGTTTGGAAGAAAAAGAAAAAAACATACCTTTTTTTATCAAAAAAATTTAACTTTAAAGGATTTTTGACGTGCGATTTTTTTGTTTCTCGAGGACTATTAGGAGCACTTCCTCCACTGTTAGAAGGACTGCCATCCACAGACATGGGTTCATCGACTAAGTTCTCCTTGATCGCTGTTTCTTTTAAGTAGGCAATATTTGTAGAAGCATTAAAGTAAAACATGTCGCTGTGTTTCTGTAGGAACTATTGGAATACAAATAACGTATCAGTAAATTTACTATGAACACCACAATACAAGCAATCTTTAAAACTGGATATACAATTATTACTTTGATGCAATAATCATACCATTAGAGAAAATCTTACTAAATATATTTTAGTTATGCTTATGCATAGGGACCATACTGACCAAACTATACTACGATCCACAGTTCTCAAACTGTGATCCGCCTTGTTTAGAACCATTAAATAAGAACCTTGTCAAGGGGCTCCGCGGCAAAAACTGAATTAAAAATTAAATGAAACGGAAATTGAAAATGAAAGAACACTTTCAGAAAAATTAATTCACTTGTTCGGTAAAAAAATAAATGGATGATTCTAATTTTTGGAAGCTATTTTCTGTCACATTATGATTATTACATAATTATCTTAATAACACGCACATGGTGTAGAAACTAACGTGCATGTAGGTCCTACCTAAAGGTAGTATATTAAAAGTGAAAGAGTCAGGCTCCATGGGTAAATTTTTTCTTAAAAACGGTTCCGCGACCCAAAATGTTCGAGAACCACTGGCTTAGGGAATCGATGTCTCAGGCTTCATAGAAAAAATAGCATATATTCAGTACCAACAAGTTAAACAATTAAACACAAATTTTCTGTATGGCAGACATATATATTATCCTTATGCCACCATACAGCAATGAAGATCATAGCATATTCTGAATATCAGAAGTACAATTTTTCTAACATATACACTTATATATAAAGAACCTATTTATAAATGTACAAATGGATCAAATGTGTATACAGTAAAACCTCCCTACAACGATGTCCGATATAACGATAAATCCCTCTACAACGATAATTTTTCTCGGTCCGTATAATAGTGTTGTAGAGAGGTTTTACTGTATAATGAACCCTCCCTATAACAATGACTCCCTCTACAAAGATAATTTTTCTCGGTCCGTATAATATTGTTGTAGAGAGGTTTTACTGTATTACTATTCAAAGGGCTAAACAACTTCAATCGAGTGACTAGATTGTTGCAGCTGGCGAGTAGATTACCTTTTTGTATTAGGTTTCGTTAATGAGGCAGGTGAATACGCTCTTATTTAGCAAGATCTGACTGTATGTAACTGCCACAAACTCAAATGCTTGCTCTTAAAAAAGATGCAGTACAAGTAAATTTATTCAATTTGTTTTCATTTTTTTCCTCTCCAAATTTTCCAGTTTGTATCGGGAGATTCAACGAGGTTGTATTATTAATATTCCCCCATTTCAGAAATACCAACTCCATACTATATTAACATAAACCACCCTTACGAAGCCCATGATACACTCAAAACTGATATTCATTTCTAATTCGTACCCTCGCTTCCTGTATGAAAAACATGCAGTAGAAATTGTTTATAGCGAATTCCAAGGGGCTAAAAATCCATCTGATAGTCATTATAAGCAATATTTTTAATTAAAATCTTATAATATGGTAATCTAGTTTTACACATTTATTCTAAACTCATTTCTAAGCATATTTATAATGTTTTTTAATCGATGTTTTTAATGTTTATAACTCCAATTATAAATAAT
>QLNU02014176.1:53700807-53714189 GCA_006491805.2 Dysdera silvatica
GAAAATCGCGAAGTATGTGGAGGGGGATTGTTATTACCTTATTTACATTATAAGATAAAATAAAGGTGTTTTTTTCAAATTATTTTATTTGACAACGAAATTTTTATTCCCAATGTTTTATTTTGTGGGAGTGGGGAAGGAGTTCCACAAAATTTTTCAGTTTCAAATTGATAAGAAAAAAAAAGGGGGAGGGGAGACATGCTTTCGAGGGGAGGGCTGATCCATGGAATTCTATGGACCAAGATTGCTCTTGGGAAAAAAAAACCAACTTGCCGCCTTTAAAAATTTTATGCTTTGGACACTTGCTCATGCATAACTGATTCTCCCTTCCCCAAAATATAAGCATCGAAAAATTGCTGGAAAATGTAAGGGAAGGTGATTATTAGAATTTTCTGTTAGAAGAAATAAAGAATCTGCCGATCCGTCTTCAAATGTGACTGCGACAGAAAATTACATAATACCTGAGTGGGGGTGAAGGTCTGAAATTCACCTTATGTGCATTATTATAAACAGGTCATATTTTTATGAATAAATTCATTTTATATAACACAAAAAAATTCTCAATTATTGGGGGGGGATACGTTTCCGGTGAAACAAATCGACGGAATTCAACAATAAACTGCAATAAATAAAAAAAAATCTCCATCTTTTGAAATTTCACCCTCCTAAAATTTAGCGCCTTGGACATATGCCTAACACACCTTTACAAGTTCGGATTCGATCGCACATGATCACAATTTAAAATATTATACACATGTGGATACTTCGCCAAAGAAACTTCACTACCAATTTAGTTTTGCGTCGTCTTCGTGATCGAAAATTGATAGCAAAGTTTAAAATCGGAACTGAGCGTAAAACTAAGGAATATCGCTAAACAAACTAGTCCTGAAGAATTTCCTTACATGCCAAAAAGGCTATGTTAAGACGCTAGTGGAACACCAGGGGAAGGAAACGAGGTATAATGGGCCAGCCGCAACTAGATTGCAGACCGTTTATTTCCCCCTAACGAAAGCAACAATAATTCTGATCTTGCGACACATGCCGGTGAGATTGGTAGAGGGAAAATAAAGGATTGAGCAATCGAAATTTGCGTCATATAAACAATAAAAATTGGACAAGTTAGGCACCAAAAATGGCGACTGGGTCTAAAATCTTAGTCGTCAAAATGAAATTTATAAATGCAAAATACGACTGACTGCTAATCTCAAGCTATTTGTCTACTGCAGAATTTAGTCAATCCGCCCTCCTCAGAAAAGCATGTCACTACTTTGCCTTTAAAAATTATGAAAAATTCCGTGAAATGAAGCTACCTTCGCCAAACAGTGGGGAAAAAAACATCAAATAAAATAAATCATTCATAAAATATTGTTATTTTATAATAATGCATAAAAGGTAATCATGAATGCCCCCTCTCCCGCTCCACTTCCTTCCAGGATTAAGTGTAGATCAGATCGGCAACCATTATTTCCTGAATTGGAACACATCATCTGTGAATGGACTGCTGACAGAAGAGCAAAGTGTTTGGTTGTTCGCAGGACTGATATTCAAGCATTTGCCCTTGAAATGGCACCACAGCTAGACATATCGCCAGACGAATTCAAAGCATCACAACACTGGGTGGATGGCTTCCTTCAGCGATATGAACTGTCTCTAAGAAGATCGACAACACTGTTCAAATTGGAAGACACTGAAGTGATTAAACGTGCACTTGCATTCAAGTGTTTTGTTGATGGCATCGACTTCTCTAAGTGCCAATTCTAGAACATGATTGCCATGGATGAAATTGCAGTGTTTATGGGTCAAGTCAAAGGTCTCAAACTACCATTGATCAGAAGGGTGGGTGTCTCTGCGATATACATTCGCTCCAGTGGTTATGAAAGTGCAGGCATCACATGTATTTTGGCAATTCGTCCCGATGGAAAGAAAACACTGCCCTCTAATCATCTCTAAGGGCAAGAAAGAGGAAATCGAACGTGTTTCGGGTATTTATGTTCTTGAGACTGAAAAAGCTTGATGCACACAAGCAGCAATAAGAAAGTGGGTCGATTTATTTCTACCACTTGTTTTGCCAGGTGGCCAAAGAAGTATGTATGCTAGTGTGGGATTCTGCCAGCACTCACCATGCTAAAACCATGAAGAATTCCTTTGCAGAAATAAGAATTGATCAAATGATGATTCCTGCAGGAATGACTGCATATCTCCAAACTCTTGATATTGCAATAAACAAGCCATTTAAAGATCAGTTGCGCACGGAAATCAATGACTATATTGAAAATAGAATGGAGAGAAATCAACGAGGAAACTTTGTGAAGCCTAAGTTACAAGAAATCTTTACTTGGGTGAAGAATGCATGGGATAAAATAACGGACAGCTGTGTTGCCAATGCCTTACGAGCAGGCAATATGAACAAGAAGAGCTCATTTGAGGAGAGCTTTATTGCTCAACATAAGAGGCTAGGGCCAATGGTTTTAGAAGAAATGAAGTCTCAAAAAATTCAGGACAGAATTCGTGATTTGGAGCTTTATGATGACGTTCCAGAAGAAGACGACATGGCTGTATTAGAGTAAATGATTTTGTTCATTTTTTAATGTTTCTTGAACGTGAATAAATGTATTTCTTGAACCTGAATAAATATATTTCTTGAACGTGAATAAATATATTTCTTGAACGTGACTAAATGTATTTCTTGAACAAGTATTAAATATTGTGCATGAAAACTAAGACATCCCCTGAAAATAATCCCTAGCGTATCTTTTGCAGCAAAAATTAATTTAAGAGCGGGTCTTATTTTCTGGGAAACACGGTATTACATTATGTATATATTAATTATATAAATTAATGTATATTATAGATATGAAGTTAACAACCGTTAGTAGAACATTGCAATGTAGCCATGTTGAAATATAAAAGCGTTGGAAACATTTGGTATGACATTCCTTATAAAAATAATTGCAACCAAAAATAGTTGCGGCGACCCCCCAGAAATCTGTTTGAGAACCCCAGGTTGGGAAGCACTGGCATTAAGTGACAGACAACAATACATCTGCACACAATTAAGCTTACTGGAAGTTGCAACCAACAATTCAACCAACTGAAGCACTGGTCTGTGTGCCTTCTCAGAACTTGAAAATTGTTCATTTAGTTTACGGCACAATGACAGCAAAGGTCACACTGCACCGAAACCAATAGTTTCTCCCGAGGAGCACAAACCTCTTAAGGCTTGGGGAACCAACTACGAAACTACAATGAGAAGTTTGTAAATATAAGCATTATATTTCAGTAATCCCTCCAGATTAAAGACATGCTAAGCAAACACATCACTGCATCATCTCAGGACAATGGCACAGCCATTTAAAAATTGGGGGGAACTCAAGAACCTTTAAAGAAGATCATAAGATGTGAAGTTAAAGAGAATAATGTCTTGATATCCAATGGGAAGGATTTGAGCCCCCTCCTTTTCTTAAACAACTGTCACAGGGTGAACTTGAAAATATCAACAATATTATTTCAATGTTTTTTTTTTTAAACTGAAGACAACATAAAAAGTATTTCTTCAAAATTATAAGCTCTTGTGCAAATTCGATCAAAACTACAAATAGTGGAAATTTGTTCTTACCTATGAACTACAACGGAAAACAATTCGTACAAAGAATCGTCAGCATCGAGTTTCTAAAAAAAATAAAACACTTATAAATATGACTATTATACACAAATACTAACTTACTTGAAACTGCAACATTTGATAGAACTTCTTAAATAATAATAATAAATGGAATGAAAATCTGCACCCTTTGCAGGGACAGCACAACTACAACGTTAACACAAACAGCTACAGTGTTTTTATAATCTTGTTAAGATTGATGGTAAAAGGGATTTTGACATCGCATATTTTAAGCTCAAACTAGAGCTATATATTGCCCATTATTACAAGAATTGGTGAATCGCAAGGAAGAAAAATGAACATTGTCCCTGGCTGGAGTCCAATCAACGATAACTCCGTATGAACCGAAGTTCACATATAATACAAAGTTCAACCGGACTTCATGTGAAGTTGTTGCAGCTTGGGACGATGCCCTTTTCTTCTTTACGGTCCACTAATGCTTGCGATAATGGACCATATATAGTTCAGTTTGAGCTTAAAACGTAGGATGATCAGCATAGAGCATAAAGAATGCTTTAATCATATGTATTTAATATGTTATAAGCAATAGCCAAACTACTACAGTGTTTGTGAGTGGGAACTCCAAGGATCATGCTATGATGGGACCCAGGGTTTTTTGAGAAATTCAAACCTCTTAAGACCTAGGGAACTAATGCCCGTACTACAGTGGGCAGTTAATCGGCAAGCAAGTTTTTTTTTTTTTGGTACCATTGGGAGTTGAACCCAGGTTAATGCATGCTAGGTGAACGTATTAACAATCAACAGTCGCAGAGCCCTGAACTATTAGAACGAGAATATTTAAAATAATATTGTATACTCAACAGATACAAATGGAATTTGTAATATAGTATCAGTAGATACAACAGTACCTTATCACAATATGGAGACATGTCCAATTCCATTGGAAACGTAAATTTGCCTGTTTCCTGTAATTAATAATAAAAAATTAAAAAAAAAATTGCACTAGTAGCAGTATGCTCAATACACATATAATATATACATTAAGTAGAATTTTGGAGTAAAAAGCACACCAAGAGTAGCGAAACAAAAATCATTAGATATACAACACACTATATACAATGGAACCTGTTAAAGTGACCACTTTTATAAAAGAGAAATGGCAAGGACATAGTCACGCCTATACCAAAGTCTGTCGTGTATTGTGGCCACCTGTCTATGGTGACCATGGCAGTCCAGTCCAAAAGGTAGTCAGTTTAGGTAGATTCTACTATATATTATTATTTATAAAAAAGTTATGAAGTAAATAACTATATACATGGCAATTTCTCTCATTAACGACTTTTCAGGGATGGAGAAAAAATGTCTTTAAACAGAAAAGGCTGTTTACTGTGTGAAATTCCATGAAGCAGTTGCCAGGACTGTAAAATACAGTCATCAAACAGAAGTAGTCATAACTTAGGACATTATTAAGAGAGCTTATAGTACTTCAATTATTTTACATAATATACTTTATGACAAAAGAACGGTTATGATCATATCATGCCGAAACTTACAGTTTTCCTGAGGAAGAAAATTTTTTACCTAGGCAATCAGACTACAGATTACACATCCATAGAAACAAGCGGCAAGATAGCTGAGTATTTATTCGAGTTGTATACGTTATTACGAAAAAAAAAAACCTACTCAAGTATAGGTTGTCATATTATATAACTCTATAAAACTTGTGCTGGCCACCTTCAAATTTTAATTTAACTTCTAGCTTATTTTCAGAAGGCCGCAATGTGGGTTTCAGAAGTATTGAGGATTCTGGCGAAAACAATTATAGAATTGTATAACACTTCCGCTAATTGTTTGTTTGACCAGATAAGGTTGTGCTGCTCAGTATCTAATATTTTCCAAGGTACCAGAACCTCTGTTGTCTAAGGAATGTTTGTGTTTTAAAGCACAAAGACATCTACAGTTACGTTGCTCTGGGATCTACAATTTTACAAGGAATCCGAACTTCTGCGACCTAGAGTAGTTTCTTAACTGCTGGGCCACGAGAGATTCCCATGGGATTTATCATTTTAGTTTAAGTATTTTTCCTGAATACTTTATAGTGGAAATATTCTGATGAGAATGATAGTCATGAATGTGTTGGAAATTTCACACCCAGAAAGTCTAAATCATATTTGTGCAAAAAAACACCAGTGATCAAGTCGTGTACTTTTAAATATGCGACTAATTCACGAATGATCGAGAATTTTCAGACATTGAAATCTTTTAGCATCAGACAAAGGATACACCACTCATTATGAATGGTCATAAGAAGTGCTTGCAAGCTGATTACAATAATGTGTGCAGTACATCATCTATTATTTAAACTGAACGAACTAACATCTGCGTTGTAAATGACATATTAATTATTCATACCTTTGATAGTTTAATGTCTGAATTAAAAAAAAAAATGTAAAGCTATTCGCAAGTACTTTTGTTGGGACCAGACCCTAGTCTTATTTAAAAAAAAGGAATCCACCAGGCTGCGACCAGTCAAAGGTTGAGAAACACTAGCCAATGAACCAAACACTAGAGTAGGGGGGGGGGGCACTCACAAGCTCAAAGACTTTTATAGTAGTAATACTGAAGAATAAGTTTTTTTCCCCTGAGCATGTTCCAAAAGCTTTCACACCTTTTAAAAAGAAATAAGCATATGCCTTTTCCAATTTTTTAAAAGTACATATTTATAACACTGTGGTTTTGCTTCCCTATTTTTGTTTTAGTATTCGTAACAAAATGGGAGGATTTTACAAAGTAATAGATGGAAGTTGGCAGTAGAGATGTAAAAAAGCCGGAAATTTTGGAACCCGCAAAAACTGCCCCCCACCAGAAACTTTGGATTTTTTTTTTGGCCAAAATTATATTTACATCAAACTAAAAACATATGAACGGTTCTGTTCTTTATTAAACCAATAGAATTTTTTTTTTATTTAATTGGAATTTTTTGTCAAAATTGTGCTTTTATTAATGAAAAAAAAAAGGGCCTATATTAAATTGAATGTTCCCTGTGAACTTTACTTTGGTACCTACCTAATGGTATCTTTTTTTTTTCCCTCTCATTAGACGACCCTTATTAAAATTGTTAATTTGTCACATATATTTATTGTGTTTCATCTTTGTTTTTAATAGTAACTAATGAAAATTATATTTGACAACGAAATAAAAAGCCAACCGTGCATTTTCAATCATAAAACTAGTGGTTTCCTAAACTTTCTACAACATTGGAAGGGATCTTATGGAATTTGTATTATATGAAATATGATGATAATATAATGATATTATAAAATAAACAATTCTTTATACAGCATTCCACTTTACGGCTAACTTTTTCAGAAACGTGTCTTGGTCATAAAGCAAGGCATGGGTCTATAATATAGACTATTATTGTTCAAGCTTTGTTACATTTTCCTCTTTGATATTGAATCATTTTTAAAATTTTGGAAAAATTGTTACGGGAAGCAGGTGGACCTAACTCTTCGAATAATAATGAACATATAGTGACTGTGAAAGTGTATCGTGTAGTAGTGATGAGAGGGTTAAAAAAAACTTTTGAAGCTCTTTCAAGGTCCTGACTTTTCAATAATATAAAATATTTTATATACGAATAAAACAGCTTACGACTGGTATCGATAAGATTTATTGAATTTTGTAACGTGTTCCATAGGTAGAATAAATTACAATAGTAGTTTATTCCTTGAAACTTAAAACTAAAATCTTTCAAACTAAACTATTAAAATGAGATTAAATAACTTAGAACACAGATACAACATATGAGGAAATTTAAACACAATATAATAAAATATTTAATTTTATAGCATGCTCTTGAAATTTCAT
Source organism: Dysdera silvatica (assembly GCA_006491805.2). Taxonomy (NCBI): domain Eukaryota; kingdom Metazoa; phylum Arthropoda; class Arachnida; order Araneae; family Dysderidae; genus Dysdera; species Dysdera silvatica. Next base: position 53,708,300 of record QLNU02014176.1, read on the forward strand.
AATAACCTTCAAGTTGGGTTTTTGAAAATTTCCATGGGAAGTTTTGGCTTATTTAAATTGGAAAAAATGGAGGGAAAAAAATCCATGTTTTTTCCCTCCAACCTTTACATCTGTAGTTGTCAGTCAATCATTACTGGTTAAAAACCTGCATTATATATTTATAAAATGTTTTTCACACATTCTTATAATGAAAAGAAAAGCTTGAATTACATAAAAGAAATGCAGTCTATCTATTTGAATACTTTAACATAATGTATGTACACTGGATATAAAAGTATACTACAAATTAAAAATATACAGACATTATACACATTTCATTCACATAAATAAAGTGTACAAACCTTGAACCGATCTCCTCTAGTTATATCGTAACTAAATCTGATAATGGAAAACGTTAAAATTGGCGGAAGACATCTGATTTTGATGCCCTAAACAAAAGTTTATGGAAACAATTCGTCAAAATTTTCAATTATTGAATATATATATACACTGTTGCAGAACACAGTTTTAAATGTTGGGTAGAGAGTGTAAATATATTTCAGATAGGCACTGCTGCCCTTCGTCGGGAATTGATTCCCTGTCAATTTCTTATGAAGTACAGCGATGTCTTGTCTAAAACACACCAACAGAATCTATCCACCATTTAAAACTATCAAAGTTTTAAAAAACATGGGTAAAGAGCCAACTAGTCCCTTTATCAAGAGAAGACAAGGGGGCATATAAACTTAAGACTTCTTCTCTCTTCTTGTCTTGTCTTTACTTGATAAAAGATAAGTAGGCTTCCAAAATGCCACATTATTTAAAACCTTACACAACATTAATAAACAAACTGATACAAAAATAATACAATTCTATATAGGTTTATTTTAACCATGGGCTGCTGTTTCGGTAGCTATGCTACCATTGTCAGAACGACTGACAACTGAGGCAGTTCAACGTGCGATGCCAGATACTGTTGCCTAAAATGACAATTGCAACTTCAGCGACAACTATGTAGCCAGAGAAATACTGGAAATTGGCTGTGGGACTGCAGAAGCATCCCTAGTTGTGTAGCAGTTTTTTCAAAATAGGAAGAATGTTTTTTCAAGTGGAAAAAAAGGAATTTTAGAAGGCAATTGATCATTAATGGAGATTCAGTATTAGCTAGAATATGCATGGATTACACTATGTGCCAAAATAAAAGTTAATATAGAATTTCAATGGTGCAACTTTCTATTGCTTTTTGTCTAAAACTATGTGTGGTTTCACAACACCTATACTACCTTTAATGTGCTATTCATAGTACTACATCTTTTTTTCTACATATATACAATACAAATTCAGTTATAAACAATGTTTTTGCACATTGTTTATGACATAGATATAAATTTTGCAAATTGCAGATTGATATTCGCCTAGGCAGCATTGGGTAAAGACTATCGAGTCTGACACAGCCCATGTTAACTGAGGGATGAAAAGATCGTTGTAATATTTAGATGAAATGTTAGAATATATATACACTGAAACTTAAAATGAAAGCAATGCATGCAAAACTTTAAGCTACACGAGTAATGAAATGAACTCCTTACATATTATATAAGCCAGGATCTACTAATAAAAAAATAATCTTAACCACTTGTTAATACGAACAAGGTACTGTGTCCAAATTATTGATTATGGAAAAGTTCCTTTGCATTTATTTACAGTAGAAGATCAGTTAAGGTCACACCACCAGTGCCTAATTTAAGCAGGGGCATGTAGGGAAGCTTCCTCGCCACCCCCGATTCAGAAGGACCCCTAAATTCTAAATTTAGTTCAAGATACTCGTAAAAAGTACACCACGGAAGTGATGAAATTGCTTTACTTAATCTATTGACGTTTCTGCATTTTTATATTTTGTGGGGGAGTCCAGACTATTCAGGATTTTAAAAAATCCTTTACTGGTTCTTTTCCCCTAAGGCAATGCATTATATTATACTTACCTTGGTCTTATAAATAAAAGTCATTCGCTCATACCTATAATAATAATAAGGTAATCATAAATCTGTCATGTGTACAGCAGGGGTGGGGCCCCTTTATGAATATCTGCTCTGGGCCCTACATACCGCACCATGACAGAATTTTCTGTGGGTGTTTCTGCAAATTTCTTTTACCCAGGGAATCAACCCACGGACTATGGTGGGTAGAAAAAATGGTATGCGCTTCATAATACAATCACATTCAAATCTAAGTTAACGGAGTGATATGCAAAAATGTGAAACCTGTCTGTAGGAAAGAACTATCAAAATACATAGAACCATATTGAATAAAGCAACCAAAAATCATTACTGGTCTTTGGTGTAAATTTTTACATCTACATCTAATTGACAAGTTATCTAGGATGGGACGAATTGCTTTATGTGACTGCAGAACCACAATATATTTGACAAAAAAAGTTATCTCATCTGAGGACAGTATTCAGCTGAATAATTCCAAAGGCAGTAATAATAACAGCTGGGCTGTCTTCGTGGAGCCAATCTTATGTATCAATGCACGCAAAAATAAAATCTCTTTAAAAGATTAAAACGGTTTACTTTTTTGGCATCTACTAATTTGTAACATGTGCTGCAACGGTATTGGTTTGTTCCTGTCATAATCTCTTCTTGGAGGTAGGTGGCGCTCAGGTGGTCTTCAAGACTGCTGAAGTTTGCCACAAATGGATACAGGTCTGTGAAATGTTCCTAAGGATGAACAATTGATAATTCAATAGTGATAAACAACATTGCCGCCAGAATCATCAAAAAGCATTTTATAAATGTAAAAAACCCACCACTTTTTCGCTAATCTTTCCACACACTTGGCATATAATCTACAAAACACAATAAAAATAATACATTATACACTCAATACTGTAAGACCGTAGCTATGATTTAATTTAGGGGGGGAGGGGCAAAAATTTTTACAACATGTATCGATACAATCACAGCAAGCAACGACATAGCCAAGCTCCATTAAAAATTGGTTTGGGGGGGGGGAACCAGTCTCTAAGATCCTTCCCCCAGATACAGGCATGCACTACTGTACCACACCCATTAACTGTAATGCCCGATAAAACCGAGGTTTTACATATATGCCAGAAAACCAGGTACTATATGAAATGTTGTAACTATAAAAATGGGATATAACTAGTTGTTCAATTTCTAAAATCTAGCGATTCTCGAATTATCTAGCATGTCGGCTGTAAGGTGCAAGAACATGGTATATATTATTACATTATATGTTTTTAAATATCAGGTACATTTGATAAAAGTTCATTATGTTATAGGTAATATAAAAGAAAAAGTCACCTCACTATATGTGGAACCATGATACAGTTTTAAAAGTAAATCGCAACCACTTGTGCCTGTAAGAGATTTCTCAATCGCAGAAAATAGAATTCGATTTAATTCCTGAACATCATGCTCTTGAAGTCCCTGCAAAAAATAGTTAAATGCTTAACATTTACATAATTAGATTTTAAACATTATTCACACATGAGGAAGAATGAAATTTAAACCAATATACACTATAATCTGCTATAATTACAAGGATCTTTGTTCATGTTCTTTTAGTTCAAAGGTTGTACACAATGGGACAGTTGTGACCAAACTAATCGCTTAACGTTTTTGTATTTCATGGTGCAAGAACATAGCATTAAAGTTTTCGTATTTTATGGTGCAAGGACATACCAGTTTTCCAAGGCTTCCAAACCATTATTGCCAAGAGAACCGAATACTACTATACAATGGATGGAAAAATAACATACATTCTATGGCACCATTGGAACTAAACTTGGGTTAAGGGCATGCAATATGGACACGTTATTATGTTGAGGTACAGCACTAACTGCTTAAACAATGACCTCCGACCCAGAATATATTTATGCACAACAAGGTTACCGAGAATCAAATCCAAGCTAGTGAACTCAAAAGCAGTGACCTTGACTACTAAGGGCATGTAACAACATCGAACAGAGAAATAATAAGATTCCACATCCGGTATTTGATTAATGCATGTTAACTGTTACAAGAAAAAGTCATAGTTATACTATAATTTTTGCCACCCACGTATTAATTACAGCTCAAACTAGAGCTTGTGTAATTTTGGAGAAAAAGAGACGCTTTCCCCATCCTGGATTCGAACCAGGGTCCCTCCGTTTAGCCCGGAGTGTCTTGGACCGCTAGACGAATGAGGACAGGAAACAACGCTCTCTTTCTCCGTATGTAAAGATGTTAAGGTATTATTACCCTCCGCAGGGATAACACAATTGCCAAATATGGTCAACACAAGAAAGCCTCCGGGGCGAGATTTTTGTGAGTTTTCGTGGGGGAATTTATTATACTATAATTTTTGCCACCCACGTATTAATTTTCACCACAAAAAAAAAGTCATAGTGTTAAAGAACAGAACACATGTATACTATTATTCTCTGGTTTAAGCTTTTGCTTCTAGAGATAATTTGTCTGACTTGGAATTTTCACATGACCTTTATACAGCTGTAGACTTTTGATTTTTCATCGCAACCTTAAACAACGTTCATCTGTCTCTGTCATTCACTACACAATTCCATTCATGATGATGTTTGTCAAATGCATTTTTCCAGACTTGCAGTTATGATCTTGAATACCGTACACCGAACATTTCCACAACCTTGGTTACAAAAACATCCATCATATGAGCCGCATTGGAATTTTATCAACTCTGACATAATTCACTCACAACTGCATATAGTTCTGTCTTGATAATAAATGATGCTTGCAATATGTAAACGACTTTATATTGGTAGTTGCATTACAACAAACAGCACGCAAACTCTGCTATAGCACAAATGTAAATTAAGGCACAAACTTTGTAAGGGGTTTCCGTATTTTGTCCAACCCCTGCACATATAAAAAAGTATGAAATTTAACAATTTATATGGGCCCTCTATCAAAAATTTCTTATTTATATATACATATATTTTTTTTTATTTCCTTAAATTTAATTAGTACAATGCAAATAAAGAAAAATTATGTTTCAAAGTGGAGTATTTGTAATTATTTGAAGTTAAAATTTCTCATTTATATATTTTCATTTCTGCTTTGGCAACCCTTATTTGAAGAAATAATTGTTATTTGTGGTGACTTTATATATCAGCGGTTGAAATTAACTTTTTAAATCAGGTGCACAAATGCACCCAAGTCTTGCGACTTACGTGCACTAAATACTAGTTATGTGTATTAAGTAACAGAATAGAAAGTAAACCTCAACATTAAAAACATGTAAAATGCAAGTGTAGCAACTATATTTAAGCATGTAAGCTACAACAAAATGCAACTTTTCAAAATAATTGAACATTCGTATGTAATAAAAAAAAATTCAAAGCAAATGCAGATACATTGAGAAAATTATATAAAATTATTCCGTAGGTCACTGTTCTTGAAAAAAAAAAGTAAGTAGCCATAGTTTTGAATAGTTAGGTGCACTGTATGCATAACCTGACTATACGTAACCATTTCGAACGGGTCTGTCCTATTTTTAGGTAGCCTCTCCCATTGTCCCCAAGACCAGCTTCAGTGCACCGAAATACCCCATTTTCAGAGAAAGAGAAACCCTAGTATCACTGTGATGAGGGGCATGTTTAATATGTCTCACACACATATAAGTCGGTCAGAAGCCTACTAGCTCGCACATTGTTCTTGACGATTTATTATTGTTTTTGTTTTTTTTACTAACGTGTGTTATTGTAGTCAATTTAAATTTCTTTACGTTACCTCCTCCATTTTAAGAATGCCCACACGCAAGCGCACTTTTAATGTTAACTTAGAAACGAAGTATCCGTTTACAAAGCAAAGAATTAACCCCATCAGACGTCAAAAATGTCGTGCAGAATTCAGCATAGTCCATGGAGGTG
>QLNU02014176.1:53714289-53727002 GCA_006491805.2 Dysdera silvatica
AGTGGAAGGTCGTGGGTTCAGGTCCCACCGAAGGCAGAAATATTTATTTTCTTTCGAACGTTTCACCATCTAATCACGCCATACCATCGGCGTTGGTATCACTACGCCAATAAACGTTGATTGATTGACATTGTTGTTTGATTTAATCTGCGTAGTGTTCGATTTATATAAAATAAATACATATGCTGCAACGGGCATTTCGATCAATTTAATACCAGTCTCTTTGCAATTTGGTTTAAATAGTAGTCTATGTACTACACCATTCTGCGAAATAACTGGCAACAATATATATACGTTCGTAAAGAGATTATATATTGTCCTTCGTAGCTCAGTGGGTAGAGCCTCCGCCCGGCAAGTGGAAGGTCGTGGGTTCAGGTCCCACCGAAGGCAGAAATATTTATTTTCTTTCGAACGTTTCACCATCTAATCACGCCATACCATCGGCGTTGGTATCACTACGCCAATAAACGTTGATTGTTTGACATTGTTTAGACAATTTTAGATGTTCTCGTACGAAAACAGAAGCTATTATTGTAAATGTGCTAAAGCCAATAGCTGAATTAAAAGATTGACTCAGCGAATGCAACTGTGTTACTATATTAACTAATGCTTCAAACCACAGGTCCATGAAAATATTCCCTGTTTCAGTATGCTTCTTTTTACCATACGAATGCATACAAGTCAAACTTTTGGAATTTCAAGATCAAGCGGGCGAAACATCAGATGTTATTGGCAATTATCTAATGATAGTATTGACCAAAAACGAAAGAAAAAATAGAAATATTCGAACGGGTGATTTAACCAAAATACCTACGTGGAAAAAAATTCAAAGTACAATAGTTGTATTAATTGAAAAGAGATTTATTGATTGTAATCAAGATATCAGAAGTATTTAATCGGTATTCACTTATAACAATATTACACTGCAAAAAGTGACCAAATGGAACACTAGGAATGTTTCAACTGAAAGTCATTATGTGGAATTGTTCAGACACTTTCACACCAATAATTTGAGTCATGCAAACTTTCGTATAATTATTAAATATACCGGGTGATCCAAATTAAACAGGAGGTGTTTAGACCTCTCTGTAGAGAAAACTACTCTGTCAATTTCACCCAAATTTCGTACACATGCTCCCCTGAGTATGCGGTTTCGATTTCTGAAAGAAAAAATTGAGTTCATATTTCGGCCGCTAGGGGAGGAAATGGCGCTGCGGAGCAGGCAATTTACATATTACTTAACATGCGCAACATCCTCTGCCTATATAAGGAGTCGTGAAGCATTTTTCCACCATACGAGGACTCCGTCATGAAACTTACTTTACCAGATCGCGCGTTACTCGTTAAGCTCTTTTATCAACGAAATAACAATGCTTCTGCGGCACTTAAAGCATTTCGGCAGGTAAAAGGTTTACGCAGACGCACTCTCACAATTACAAATCTTCGAAAAATGGTCTTGTATTTTGAGGAGACTGGAACATTCACCGTTAAACCAGGACGAGGCCGCAAACCAACTCGAGTGCAGCAATTTGAAGAAGTTGCAACTGCAGTAGTTGAGCAGGAAGCAGCAAGTGCACATGGTAGCAGTAGTGCACGTGCGATATCACGGGAATTGGACATGCCATATACGACAGTGTGGAGAGTTATGAGAAATGTCCTGAAGTTTTATCCATATAAGATAGCCCACACTCAGCAATTGCTTTCTGGTGATAATGACGTGCGGAAAACATTTGCTTTGATGTTCATTGCTTGAATGATTGCTTGGACTACGGAACTTTGTCATTCCTTTGCTTCAACAGAGAAATTGTCCTGACACTACAATCTTCATGAAAGATGGTGCACCCCCGCACATCGCGTTGCCTGTTCAAACATTATTACGGCAAAACTTTTCGGATGACAGAGTGATTAGCAGGTCATTTTCAACATCTTGGCCGCCTCGGTCACCCGATCTTAACCCTTGTGACTTTTGGCTGTGGGGATATTTAAAGATCTGCGTTTATAAAGGCAATGTTCAGAACGTAGCAGTCTTAAAAGACAGAATTTCGTAACATGTAACCCACCTCCAAGCGAATGAGTTACGTTCTGTAAGTAAATGTTCACGTTATGTATGCATCCAAATTAAAAATTTACGTTTATGGGTAAAATTTCATGTGCACAATGCAACCGCTAATTTCGAACCCTGGTATATATGAAATAACAAGGTACTTAAACGATTCTCGTTACTATATAAATAAAATTTAAACTATGAAATAAAATAAACTTTGAAAATTTCCTTCAACTATAATAAAATCCATTTAATCACGCAACAGCAACATGCATGTGAATTCTTTTTAAATGGTATATGGATTCAGAGTTTAATCAATGTGCTATTTCAGTTTTGTTTTTGTTTTTTTACTTTCAAACTCTTCCCCCCCCCCCTCCCCCATAAACAACTTGGTGATAAATGTTTAAAAATTAAATATATATTTCAGCAAGTTTTCCACTTACAAATAAAGGTTACAATCTGCAGTCGTTATTGGCCCTATGGCGACTAAATACACTGGTCAGCAGCCATTTCGCTACTGGTATGCCATGCATCATTTCTGACTCAAGTTGGCTTCCTGAATCCGAATATGTGCTTATTTTTTGCGTATCACGTCTAGTTTTTGAGATATCAGCCAACAAAAATTAAAAAACACCCAAAACAGTGATTTTATAACATTTTTAAAATTCATACAATTTATCATAGATATCAGCTGAAAGCGTTAAAATTTAATACAAATGCTTGCCTTTCAATAAAAAATATGCATGTGTAATGCCAAATATTAATAATTTTAGAAAATAGTGGCAAATGGAGTAATGTAGTGTAAAAATGGCCGCTGGCAAAACTTCGCCTCAACCTTCACAGGAATTTTCGCCTTTCGCGGTTGGTTTTTAGCGGTAAAGGATCTAAAAATCTCAGATAAAGAGTCATCGCCCATATGCCGCTAAATCATCAAAAAACTCGCCAAATTAAAAAAATACATATCTCAGAAACTATTAATGACAGACATAAACAAAAACAATACTTGGTATTCCGGAGTGACTATATTCTATCAGTGTCATCTATTTTTGTTGAGGGTACGAAAATTTTATTCGAAATACAAAGCATTATATTTAACATTGAGTTAATGTAAACCCTATAATTTCAACTGCATATTTCTCAAAAACCTAATGTGATAAAGCATTTCTAATGCCAGATTATAAATTAGAGAGCTGAATTCTTTAAGAAATACTAGGTTGCATACCAGAAGCAGACAAAAAGTTAAAATTTGTTAACTAGCGATATGGGAGAATGGCGATTAAAAATACGACTTCAGTCACCATCATACTCGTCACTTTATTGTTTCCCAATGCAATCTTGTCCATTTTGACTCTGCAGGGAGGTTACATTCTGAAACCGCAAACTACTTACTATTTTTTTATGAAAAATGTTGATCAAACAAACCCTCCTAAGGCTTCAGTATTTAAAGGTTTTGTGGCCACCCGAAAATGGCTACTAACTTCAATGAAGTGGCCTCTAATAAAAAGGGCCCTGCTGGTCAGTCGTGACTAATCAAATAATTGAGTTTTAAGCTTCACTTGCAAATATACTTTTTATTTGACTTTTATAGACACAATAAAACATTAGGAACAGTGCATATTACTCCCTTGTCGCCACGGACATCGACAAAACTCATACTATACTCTTAAAATCAGTCAGAGAATTATACGTTGGGCCATTCCTGCACATTGGATCTGCGCAAGAGCTCATCACAGCATACGTACAGCATCCCTTATTTTTTGGAACATTGCCAGAAAGAATGCTAAACGTCAGGACACACACATCAAATACCTCGAAGTGGATGCTTAGTGGGGGGGGGGGCTTAACACCCCATACTCCCTCCCCAACTTCATATTGTTACACTCTTGAGAAGCTGCCCGAATATTAAAAGGGCTGAATCAGTACAACACAAATATATTGTCCATTTATAAACAATGATCCATCATGACAAACAGAAATAACGTGAACGATGGACAAAACGACAATTCATGATGATATAATCTGCGAAGGAAGTTGGTGACAAGAGTGGAGACAGAGACAAGGAAATAAGATGCACTGATGCCAAAACATTTTTATAATTGGAAATCGTTTGGTAGTTAAATTATGCGTTTTTATAGAAATAACCTTCCTCCCCACAAAATAAACAACATCCAACATGGTTATATAAGTTGAGCATTTTTTTTTAATTAAAAGTATGTTTCGATGATTAATGGTTAAAAAGAATTTTCTTATAATACTTTTAATCACCTGATATAGTTCATCTTTAATGCTTTTAAAATAATGAAAATATAAGGTAACTAAATTAGGAAGCAATCACATCGGAAATAACAAAAAAAACCTCCATATTTACCTCATTGTTTTTCCAACCAAAGCTATCTGTGAGATCTGTGGTTGACGCTGCTTCTTGATCTACAAGTAGCAGTCTTGCGAATAGCCTTTGTAACTGCAAGGGTATGACCCGTACCTTGCATTTTTTCTCTCGGTCAGCCAACCTCCCTAATTCCGATTCCGTCAGTTTAAACAATCCCTCTGTTAAATAATTAAAAAAAAAAAAGGTACTTTACATGAGACAAATAATTTTACTAATTTTTAAAGGATGGTCTGTGTGCTGCATCAGATGTTTTACACACCACAAACTTCCTTTGATAAATCACTTATGGTTTCACAAAATAGAAATTATAATACTAAGTAGATGCTTTTAAGCATGTTTACAATGGATATTTACCTCTGGTTTGATGCTTATCAATCTTACATTGCTTTGTTAGAAATTCATGCTTTTTTGATTAAGTTGTTCGTATATCGATGGATGGTTTGTGTTTTATGAGAGTCATTCCATTTGAAATCACCCAATTTTATAATAAATGGTTGCTCGACCATTTTGTTAACTTACATATTTTCACCATAGGTAATCTTGCTAGTGACTTGCTCAAAACTATTTTTGACATCTTTTTATCTGACACCATTTTGGATTTACACCAATTTTTCTTTGCAGCAAGCAAGCAAGCAAAAATGACAGTTTACAAGGGTTTTGAAAAAAGGCTGCTGTGTGATTTCTATTACAGATAGCATGTTCTGGTTTACACTGTCTTAAAATAGAGATACTGTCCTTTCAAAAAATATCTATGTCAGATGAAATTTTGGTAACTGAGATTTTAATGAGCTTAAATATAGCCCTCATAATGAGAAATTTTGCCGATTTCAAAAGTCTGTAAAATCAAAAGGGCTTGAAACTACAGAATGGAATTATTTTTTCAAGTACTATAACTAGAAGAGTCTCCAGCCATGGTGAAAAAAATCCTGGGTTGTAAGCCCTTCTGGCCGATTTTGAGCTTTGAAATTGGAAAAATTCCAAAATTTGTGAATTTCAAGGTCAAATATCTCAAAAGGGGGACCTGCCAAAAGTCAGAATTTTTGGCCATGGATACTCTAACTAATACTTAATAAAGCCTGTGAAATTCATTTTGGGAATCACCCTAATGTTCATGTTAACGACTGTCAAATGTCTCTAAAAATGAAAATATGAAAAAAATAGGCTTAAAATGGCCTCATTTCCATTATTTTATAAGGATAAAAAGAATTTAAGAAAGGAATTTTGCATAATACAGAGTTATCTATTTTAATACATATGATGTAGTGGGAAACAAAACAAACTAGAAAAATAAAAAGTAAAAATAAAATTAAAAACCAAAAGGGAAAATAATACTAAATCCAAAAGTGAAAATCAAACAAAAACCAAAAGTTTCAGCCAGCTAATCAGTGTGTTGTGAACTCGCAGAGAGTAAACATGTACACTGAAAATGCTTGTAAGATTCAGTAGTTTTGAAAAATATAATAAGAATAATCATGGAGTGTTCAGTAGGTTATGTTGGTGAGAGTTCTCAAAATGATTCTTACGGAAAGTCAATCATTAAGTCATCATCACATTTAATAAGTGATTCAGAACTTTTTCTTCTGAGAAAAAGAGTTGAACTTGAAGGAATAAATAGCATTTGTACGTATCATTATAAGTATACGGAAAAATACTGACACTTATTTGGAAATTCATGTTGTAACCCATTTTCCTTACATAAAAAAGTGATAAAAAAAAACATGAGAGAAGTAACTGTGGAAATGTGTGAAAAATGGCACATGGTAAAACTTATACCAGGAAAGTCTGTCTGTCTGTTCTGCATGCCGTAAAAGATTCCCTAGCAGTAATGAGACTGATGATGATAGTGCTGAAGAAGCACCTTTCACAGCTCCTGAAATAGCTGTGGGATCTTTAAATGAAGCAGCTGGAATATTAGGAGTTTCGCCTATCAAAATCAGGAAACTTAGCGATAATAAAAAACATTTGGAAGTTAAGCATACAGTAAAAAAGGTCTCATGTGCAATTTAAACAGAAACTAGGTGACTCGTTCAATGAACAGTATGAGTTGGAGGATGAAGGAAAAGACGAGAAAACAAATAGGAAAAGGCAAGATGTTGCCGAAAGAGACAGAGTATTTAATACAGAGTCTAAAAGAAAGGATTAAAAGTTGCACATACAATAGTGAAAGAATTAAAGTGTAGCCCCAAAGAGCTGGTCAATAACAAAAACAGCACAGGGACTAGGTGTGAGTGAGTACCTGGTGAAAAAAACACAAATACTTGTAGAAAAATATGGTGTCATTCCTGAAGTGAATTTAGTGAAACCAGAGAGAAGATTAAAAGAAGAAACTAAAGATTTGGTTGTAAAATTTTACAACAACGATGAAGTAAGCAGAATGTGTCCTGGAATAAAAGACATGAAGTCAGTTCGTCTAAAGGATGGACGTAAGGGATTGAAACAAAAATGACTACGTCTGTCTAATTTGAAAGAGCTGTAATAACAATTTAAAAGAAGAGATTATATCATTAAAATTAGGATTTTCTAAATCCTGCAAGCTGAGGCCTAAATGGTGCATTCTGGCTGGAGCGAGTGGTACTCATTCCGCGTGTGTGTCAGTCGTCAAAATGTGAAGTTGATGGCTTCAGCAGCAAAGATTAACGACTGGAAATCTTTGCTTCAAAAAGTAATGTGTGATGCAAACGATGAAAAGTACATGGATATAGGCCAGTGTCCGAATTGCCCTGAAACAGAACATTTAAACTCATATGAAGCGAGTCTCGGTTTGGATGATTCTAATGAAAACGATGAGAAAACAATAACATACAAGCAGTGGATGACAACTGATCGTTGCAATTTGGTGACTAATGCAGAAACAACATCAAAGTTTAAAGAAAATTCAGTTTCAAAGTTACTGAAATTAAAAAGTTACCACTTTGTTGCACAGAGTCAATCACGATTTCTGAAATTGACAAAAAAAAAAATCTGTCACAAGATGAGTGTGTAGTGATCGATGATTTCTCCAAAAACTACACACTTATTACACAAGACGAAATTCAATTATTGCTGGGTTAATGCCCAAGTAACTATCCACCCTTTTTGTGTTTATGACTCATTCTGCAGATCTATGTATCAAAAGCCTTTGTATTATAAGCGACTACATTGTACATAATACAGTTGCTGTTTATGCTTTCCAAAAGCAGCTGATTCCATTTGTCCAGTTGTTTAACCCAAGTCTAAAGAAGATCTATTATTTCTCTGATGGCTCAGCAGCCCAGTATACGAATAGAAAGAATTTTATCGACTTATGTAAGCATAAACAATACTTTGGTGTGGCTGCTGAGTGGCATTTCTTTGCCACATGTTACGGCAAGGGTCCTTGTGATGGAATTGGTGGGACGATAAAGAGCTTGTGGCAAAAGCAAGTCTACAGCGCACAACTGAGGACCACATCCTTACACCAAAGGCCATGTATAAATTTTGTATGGAAAATATTAAAGGCATAAACTTTATCTTGGTGACTGAAAGTGACATAAAAAATGAGCAAGGGCGTCTGAATGACAGTTTCAATGAAGCTCAGGGATTTGAAGAAACACAAGATCACCACTGTTATATACCCAAAGACTCGTCAACTCTTCTGATAAGCAGAAAATCTGCATCATTTCAGAATAACCATGTGGAATTCAGAATTGATGGATCACCAAAAACATTTGATTTTAGTGAAATAGCTAAAAATGACAATGTTGTACGTGTTTACGACGACAGGTGGTACATGGGTAAAGTAATCGAAATGTCAAAAGAAAACAGTGATATTAAGGTGATGCTCTTCAATCCTGGTGGGCCATCAACTAGTTTTACTTTACAAAGAAATGATGTTATATGGGTGAAGTTGAACAACATTATTGATGTTCTGACACCATGTGACTTCACCACTGCTATTGGAAGAACATACAACATTACTCAACAGAAGAACACAGAACTGTCACTGAAGTTACAAGCACATGTGAAGAAATGGGATGTTGATTAACAAAACACAATAGTATGTATTCAAATATAAAATAGTAATTGAAAAAAGTAATGGTTCATTTTATAGAACCATATCTTGAATAGTGTAAAGAGAATATAATTTTAGAAATAATTGTAAGAAAATTTGCATTGCGATAATGGGAAGAAACACATATAGACTAACTTTTTACACAGAATATGATCTCTCATCTATAATGAATTATTTTTACCTTCATAAAATAATTACATTAATTTATATGTTTTTAGATTATAAAATTAATGGAAATGAGGCTGTTTTAAGCCTACTTTTATAATGTTTTCACATTATCGTTTTTAGAGACATTTTACAGTCGTTAACATGAATTGACAGTCGTTAACATGAATATCAGGGTGATTACCAAAATTAATTTCACAGGTTTTACTAAGTACTAGTAGGAGTATCCGTGGCCAAAAATTCTGATTTTTGGCAGGTCCCCCTTTTGAGATATTTGACTTTGAAATTCACAAATTTTGGAATTTTTCCAATTTCGGAGCTCAAAATCGGCCAGAAGGGCTTACAACCCAGAATTTTTTTCACCATGGATGGAGACCCTTCAAGTTAAGAGTACTTAAAAAAAAATTTGGTCCTGTAGTTTCAAGCCCTTTTGATTTTACAGACCTTTAAAATCGGCAAAATTTTTCATTACGAAGGCTACACTTAAGCCCATTAAAGTCTCAGTTACCAAAACTTCATCTTACATACATATACATTTTTTGAAAGGCCAGGATCTCTACTTTGAGACAGTAAAAACCAGAACATGCTATCTGTAATAGAAACCACACAGCATCCTTTTATCAAAACCCTTGTAAACGGAGATTTACTTGCCCCTGCAAAGAAAAATGAGTGTAAATCCAAGATGGTGGTAGATAAAATTTCAAAAATAGTTTTGAGCAAGTCACTAGCAAGACCACCTATGGTGAAAATATAAAAAATTAACAAAATGGTCGAGCAACCACCTCTGGGTGATTTGACATGAATGACTTATGACCCAAGGGCAGTTAAAATCATACTGCACCACGACCTACAAATTTCTAAACCTCTATCTAAAGAAACATTCCCCAAAATATAGATAGAAAGAAAACAAACAGTAGATACCAATGATACTCAAACCCACAAATTTGGTTAACTCTATAGCATCATACAAAAGTATTTATGACTAACTTTCTGTCACTTTTACACGTTGCATGTTCTGTTTTTCGCAAGCTTTACAAGAAAACTTGTTCATACACATCCAAACATTTTAATGGCACAGGCTATGCAAAGCAAGGATATTTTAACAGACCAGAAGTCTAGGGATGTAGAACTTCAAAAATCGTGGGGGAACTCATGTAACTTTAAAAATGGTGGTGTGAATGGGTAATAAAGAGAAAAATGCGACTTGACATTCAATGAGCCTCCCAACTCTTTCCTATGACACTGTGCAAGTCTGTTTTTAGTCAACCTTTAATAGTATATTAAAGCTAATACATACCTCTAAATTCGGGTGTAAAAAGTAAAGTCTGTAGTAACGAATTCAAGTAACAAGTTGCTCCTTGGTTTAATATACCACTGAGCCCACCTGGAGGTCGAGGCATAGGCGGGGGAGGCACAGACACATTGAAATTGTGAACCGTTGTCATAGTATGGGCAGACGTATCGCCTTCCTCGTCAAAAAGACTTCCAAACATTGATATTCAGCGTCAAAATGATACCGAAT
Source organism: Dysdera silvatica (assembly GCA_006491805.2). NCBI lineage: Eukaryota > Metazoa > Arthropoda > Arachnida > Araneae > Dysderidae > Dysdera > Dysdera silvatica. Next base: position 53,724,440 of record QLNU02014176.1, read on the forward strand.
ACTCTGTCCGTTTTCGTGTCGTTCCGTCAACGTCAGATTACATATGACAGTACCGATGTACAAGATGAAACGCACAAGTAAAAAAACAAACAAAGCTCGCCAATTACATGAAGAATTGCGCAGGAAAACGAAACAATAATAATTCTAAATTAAACCATGTCTTAATCTGACACGAATATTTGTCGGCATAAAATCTGTTGTTTAGTATCTTCAAAGTCGCAATTCTTAATCACAAAAACATGGGGACTTGCCAATCTTGGGTCTGATGGTGGGGTTGATCTTGATCACGTAAACGCAGAGATTTGCCAATCTTGTATCGGATGTTAGGATCAATCTTAATCACACAAATACGGGGATCTTCGAATCGAAAAATAACCGGACACACGAATTGAGTTTGGTGACCATGGCAGTTGCATTGCCAATTCTCTCACTGTAAATCCGATAGTAAAATGGAGCGGCAGTAGTGTGTGCGTGAGAGTGGGGGGGGGGTTCACTGCATATTATGTGAATGTGTTTCGGACTGCGGATCCATTGCTTGTTATTCTTACGTTTAAAGTAAAATACAGTAGAACCTGCTTAAAGTGAGCATTTTTGGGGCTGGACTGCAATGATTACCATACACAGGTGGTCACCATAGCCGACAGACTTTGGTATAGGCATGAATAAGTCTCTAGTAGATCTCTTTTGTAAAAAGTGGTCACATTCTTCAGGTGTCAATTCAGCAAGGTGGTCATTTTACCACCTTTCACTGTATGTGCAATTTTGCAGAAGCTTCTCCACATACCATTTTATGAAAAATATTTCACATTATATCAAAAATCAAAATCGCATCTTAACAAATGGCAGAGAGCGAGACTGACTTACCTACTGACTTGTTTGTTAAAAGCCTTTTGCTTATATAAAAAACTTTTATTAAAAACACATCCATAAAAAGCAATACAAAGCTGTGCACCCAATTATTGTAACAGAATATTTTAATCGGAATAAGGTTTGATTACATTAAAAGAAACAGTTATTTTTTCCACAGCATTATTCTCGCCACCATGATTTCCATTTAATCAACTTGCCACTTTAAAGATCTTTGGTCATTAGGTTTATCAAAATCTACTGCTTTATCGATGGCAGTTGCCCTTTCTTGCTTCCTTTTTATGCTTTTGGAATTTTTAATACCTTTAGCTTCTTGTTCATTTAGTCTTTTTTCAACAGCTACAAGAATTTGTCGACGTCGTTGTTCTTCTGTTATAGAATCAAAAGATTTGTGGTCGTTTTCTGAAGACCAACAGCAACCCATATCTTCTAACTTGCCAATTATAATTTTTAAAAGTTTGATATAAAGTGTACCGTTTTAAAGCACTTAAATATTATTTCCGCTAATACAGAAAACTGCTTTTCAAATAACTGCTCACAGATATTTTTTCTATAATAAAATTTGAAATGCATACATTCACATTGATTTATTTCATATATTCTCCAAATTAAAATACACTCATATACATGATTTTTAAGCTTGTTCGTATGATATTAAAATGTGCACGTGTTACTTTGTTAAAGGAGGAAAACATGTAGAAATAATGAATGATTTTATTGTCTTTTTGTACCTTTGCTTAATAAAAGATGACGCTACAATTCAATGGTTGATTTATCTCTTCTTTCTTTCTCTTTTCCTCATTCCTTTTTTCAACTAAAAAATCTAACAAATTTTTTTTCGTTATATACGTTTTTTCGTTATAACAGTTTTTCGTCATATACGTTTCAGCTGAAAAAACGGGAATGACATATTTTACACGTATCAGAAATTCAAACTGCTATTTTGAATGCAGTTTTCAGTAAGATATTTAAGTTATTAGGAGAAATACAAGTAATTGAAATCACTGGGGATTTCCTTGGTTGGAGCTCGTTGAGGAGTGACACAATACATGTGCTTTCCTATTTCCTAATCGCAAATTTTGGTGTGTGGAATTTTGGCAATCACGTTTTTCTGCCTTCTAAATTAGACGATAAATAGCCTAATAATGTCGAGGAATACCTCAATTTTCACCAATTTGCAAGTGAATACTCATTGCACGACCGTGAATGGGTTGAATAGCCTTAACAGTGTACCAAGTTAGCTTTGCTGCGAGAATATACGATTCATGGCCCTTTCGATATACGGTGGCATTCGATTATAACGACTTTCAAGTTCGTTCACTTTAATGTTGTATACAAGATTTTAAAAGTAAAATACATTAAACGATTTTAAAATTAAATATATACAGACTTAACTATAAAGAATTTAATTACTATATATATTAAATTATAGTAACCATACGTGTACGCCAACATTTGTCCAATTTAACAACAACCTTATGACAAACCGGTCACTGCGCAATGTTTTTTCGTGTTGCTTGCAGCGTAATCTACAAGTTTACTGCTAATATAGTTCCAACTTAATTTTGTAGATTTATTCATTATAAAATGGAAATTTTAGATCACTTCCACATGAAAGCGAATGTCTAAATGTTTATCTAGTTTATGTTTCGGTTATGATTACTAATTATTTGATTTTCGGCGGTACTCCAGGACT
>QLNU02014176.1:53727102-53745829 GCA_006491805.2 Dysdera silvatica
ATATATATATAATATAAAATTTAAAAATATATATAAAAGGAGAGGATGGCACCGTAACAAGAAATAGGGAAGAAATACTTAGAAGAGTTGAAGAATTCTACAAAAATCTATACGAAAGTAACAGTGAATTAAACGAAGACATTGAAATAGTCGAAGGAATAGCTCCTAAAATCTTAAAAGAAGAAGTTTCATTTGCAATAAAAAATATGAAGAAAGGAAGAGCCCCTGGTGATGATGGTATTACATTAGATATCCTAAAAGAAGCTGGAGAATATGTAGAAGACATACTTGCAAAATTCTTTACCAAATGTCTTAACAGCGGTAACATACCAAACCAATGGGATTCTGCAACAGTAATTCTTTTGCATAAAAAAGGTGATAAAGAGGATTTGAAAAATTACCGACCAATTAGCTTGTTGCCTACTATTTATAAAATCTTCACAAAAGTGCTAACACATCGCCTGCAGAAAAAATTAGATGCAGCTCAACCAAGAGAACAAGCTGGATTTCGAAGTGGATTCAGTACAGTGGACCATATTCAAGTATTAAGAGAATTAATTGAAAGAACACATGAATATGAACTTCCATTGTGTGTGGCATTTATTGACTATGAGAAGGCCTTTGACTCTATTAAAACGTCAGCAGTCATCAACTCTTTAAGATCAACAGATGTCGAGGATGTGTACATTGACATGGTGAAATGTGTGTATAAAAATGCAAGTGCAAAATTTCGGTTACATAAAGATACCAAAACTATCAAAATTGGTAAAGGTGTGAGGCAGGGAGATACCATTTCTCCAAAACTTTTTACTTCTGCTTTACAGATGATTTTTCAGCTGATAAATTGGAATAACAAGGGAATAAAAATAAATGGTGAATATTTAAATCATCTGCGGTTTGCTGATGACATTGTTATTTTTTCAACGAACCCATCAGAACTCCAAGACATGGTACAGGAGCTCTCAACTAGAAGTAAAGAAGTTGGACTCAAGATGAACCTACAAAAAACTAAAATCATGTTCAATAATTTCGTAGAGGAAACAAAAGTACAAGTTGACAACATTGAGCTAGAAATTGCTGACTCATATATTTAACTTGGTCAGCTCATTTCAGTGGAAGTAACTCAACAGACGTATTAAACTTGGCTGGAGTGCATTTGGATTTTTATCTCGTGGTGAAAATTGCCTTTATGTCTAAAAAGAAAGGTTTTTAGCCTGTGTGTAAAAAATCTGATAACAATGCTCAGAGAACTTAAAAAGCACTAGAAACAGTGGGGGGGAAAAAACCCAAAAAAAACCCCACCTTAGAAAGCTGGCAAGATGAAGAAAACTTTAGGAAACCGCGACGGTATATACATCAATAACTTGGTGACAAATTTGGTAATATGATGGGCATATGCAATTTTAGCCTTATTTTTTAATTGAATTTTTTAGATACTCCAAAATCTTCAAATGTGGTTAAAGAAGGCTCATTGGAAAATTTAATGGAAAGGATCCGATCGAAAATGTCGTGCTTTTCCAAATCATGGGGTGAAATGTCTAAACAATTGCGGACGACTGTTGCGGTGAGTTGATTTTTCTATAAACCTAGGATTTTTCATCTAGTGATTAAAATTATTTCTTAATTTTTTTGGTGTGTAAATCATTCCTTCATCCACTTCCCTATGCCCACTATTACAAGTCTTTATCTATTTTATATTATTAGTTTTATAATTAACGGTACGTCATCCATTCAGTGTTCGACAGTTAAACTGTGAAATAAAGGTCAATAGTTATCAGTCGTTCATCGGGGAATCATGCTAGTACCTCAACCAATATTACCTCAAATGGCTGTGCTCCATGGTACTAAATTTTGGCGACCATTTGGAAAGAAAAAGGGAAAAAGGCTAAAGAGGAGGGAGAAAAATATAAGGAGAAATTAAAAATCTCGCAACTCTCCTCTGCCCAAATGAAAATAGGGATCTGTTGTTAAAGCTCGTTGACCCCCAAGGTATTAAAGTGGGAATGAGTAAACACTTTTGTTTTTAATGATGATATATGGACTTTCATAACAAACGTTCTTTTTATAATAATGCACACTTGTTTTTATTTATTTTTCTTTTATTTAGGAAAGGAGAAACATAATTGAGAGCTGTGATCAACCAAACGTACAAAAACTCTTAGACATGTTACAGAAGTCTATTAAAGGTATGTTTGTTCTTCACGTTTGGAGTTTATTTTGCACATGATGTATTTTATGTGGCTCTTTTTGAAAATTGCTGTTTCAATTTTTTTTTTCAGTGACTTCGTTACAGTCGATGGTCGAAAGGTTAGATAGCATTACTAGACAACAAGGGTATGTTACGCCAAACTCTTGGGATTTTCTTTTTTTCTTTTTCTTTCTCTTTTTTTTTAAAATCTTTTAACTTTCATGAATCATGAATATTCACTAGATTTCATATTTTATTTTCTATTCGATAAGGCTCTTCAGTATTGTAGTATTATTGTAGTGGTAACACCTTCATCCATTCTGCCGTTAATCTGCGTGTTATTACATTGTTACCATAGATTGTGTTTTGATTTTTTGTCCACCATAGTTCGGCGTTTGGAGTACTAGGCAACAGGGAGTTGGATATCTTGTAAAACTGTAGGTTTTTGACAGCATAACATTAACTGTCTTTGTGCTTGTAAAATACAAAGTAACCAAGCTATTACTCGATGAGAGTACAGTTGCATTTGTTTATTTATTTTTTTAATTTTTGAACAGCTCTTGTGAACAAATGAGTGACACGCTGCCTTACAAAAATGATTAAAAAGTAAAATGGCAATTTAACTACTTTTCGCTTTGTGTCAGTTGTATTCTATTATTTATTTATTAATATTCTCTCGCCAGAATTGAATTCAGTGGTGCCCATATGTATATTTCTAGGGGAGGGTTAAGAAAAATCAGCTCCTCCTTGAAGGCTGTCAAACATTTAGTGCAAGATACTAAAATGCTACAAAAATAATTGATACTGCTTGGCAATTAGTAATGAGCTAAAAAGTACCTTATTTTAAAATGTAACTATAAAACTTTTGAAAGTAAATGCACGACAGAACCTTGCAAATCAAATTTTTAAACAGCTGGGGGGGGGAGAGCTCAAGCCCCTTCAGCCCCCTTATATAAGCATCTATGATTACATTAATTTACCTGGCAGTTCCTTTTTAACTTATCACTGGCTCTAAATTTTACAATACAATACTATTATGAATTACCATCCTTTATTATATAATTACTATCCTTTGTTATATAACTATTATAAATAAATTACTATTTATTATAATACAATTACAAATTACTACTTACTATAATATTATTATAAATTGCTATTTAGAACTAATATAATGGTGTAGCGCTATGCACTTTATGTTTTTTGGAAATGAGTTCTTCAATTAACCGTAGAGATGCTTTTATTATTATTATTATTCATGAACTGCACTTGTATTTCTGATTATTTTTTTGTTTTCTTTGATCCTGGCTTGAATCGAACTAACATAGGTCTTGCGGTGGTAATATGTTCACCTAGTGTGTTCTTATTTTGTCTTCAATTCCTTACCGTGCCAAAAAAAATAAAAAAGGGAACGCTTGTTGATTGACCTCTTATTGTAGTCTGGGGTTGGGTCCTGAGACTTTACGAGGTTTGGAGTCTATGAAAAATTGTAGGTCCCGGTGTAGCATGACCCTTGTTGTCCTTACGTCGCAAGATCAGCGAACAAATGAATCAACATCACCCTATTCTTGTATTGACGTTTGTCAAACTTTTTTTTTATGTTTGTGCTTTCAGGATACAAAATGGTTTTAATTTGAGCCAATGTTGGGAACAGGGGATACTATTTATATTTTATATAAATGCAACTGATTTAATCTTTCTACAACTGCCCCTTCCCCACCTTTTTGACACCGAAAACCCCTTTAGCAGTAAGTGCTAAAATTTGAATAATTGTTCCATGTTATTTATGCCATGTTTTGTGTGGACAAATCTTTGTGCATTTAAATTTTATGTGTGTCATATATTTTATCCTCACATTGACCTTTGTTCATCTTAATAATGTAGGCTTTTCCATTTAATTAATTTTAGTGCATTTGGCTCATTTTATGGGCCAAATTTGGCTTAAGAAGTTAAGTTGTTTATTAAAAGCTTAATTTGGCTGTATTTCAGGCTCAAGTTCTCTCGGCCTTTCAACACTGATATATGCTACATAAGTTCTGAGATGTTCTTTGTTGAAATATCGTTGGACAAGAATGGAAGAGTCAAAGATGTGAAAATCGATCATCAAAGCGATCATAGTAACACTATGGTATGTAAATAAGACACAAAAAACAACGTTTTAGAAGCGTATTTATGTCAAGATTGAGTTCAAGCTACGCGTTTCGGGCGATAAAAGTTCGCCCTTCTTCGGGAGTGAACACGTGGAATATCGCCACGTGTTCACTCCCAAAGAAGGGCAAACTTTTATCGTCCGAAACCCGTAGCTTGAACTCAATCTTGACATAAATACGCTTCTAAAACGTTGTTTTTTGTGTCTTATTTATATTGCGTATTGTTTCGTCGAATATTTCCATGTACTATGGTATGTATTCAATGATATTATTTCCTATTTCTGGGCATGTTATGGTAGCCATATTGAAGATTCCTTCCTTTCTCAATATTCGAATTTGTTAGCGATGCTCAACAAAGGATCAAGTAAGGAAATTAAGGTTTTTATGGAAAAATTAATCACCAATTGATTAAATATGATACTTTGTGGATATGGTTCTGATTAGAGCCTATTTTTAGGCTTTTCACAGCTAGAGAAGAAATCATATTGGTCACATGCTCGGGCTTGACTTGTGTTAGTGATCCTTATAGTACTGTTCCAATATTTTGACTACTACCACATGTAGCCATGCACGGTCTCTTTTTTGTATGCGTGCATGTTTAACTGTGTCTGGTGCAGTGTAACCTTCGCTGTCTTCATGCCATAAAGTTCAACTAACTAACCAGTCTTTTATGGTGCTGTGCCGTTTTTGTACCATAACCGAAGAAAATGAACCAATGTATTAAAGGTACAATCATAATAAGCTGTACCACACATAATATCTCAATAATGTCTTTTCTAATTAATGACTATTTTTGTTTAATCATGGCATTTTCCAATCGCTAGCAAATGCTTCCCAGGATTACGCATATCCCGATCAATGTCTCTTTTTGTTTGACATTTTTTCCCACAATCCTCTGAAATTTGTTTTTAGGGGAGATTACTGTATCATGATCTTAATGTCAAGCCTACCCTTGATATGATGCATTTGTGTTTATTCTACCATTACCAGGGCTTGACTAGAATGGTGTCGTTGCATGTATGTGTCGTTTCTTTTTTATGATTCCTTTGGCCCGGTGTAGGTCCCAGTGCATCATGGTTTTGGCTATCCCTGTGCCATGAAACATGATGTTGAACATAGGCGTAGAGTTATGTGGGGCCCCAAGACCCCCAATAATTTTAATGTGAATTGTGATTTTACATGCATTGTAATGTGTAAATGTTTATGATGTGTTTGGGTCCTCCCGAATAATTTCGAAAAGTCTATGTTGATGATGTTGAGCCAAGTGAAAAGGTAAGAAATTATTTGATTCTCACAAAGATGTAAGTAAGGAAAGGGTACGTATTGTCTTTATTAATGTATGTATATATATATATATGCAGCGGGACTCGGTTATAATGAACACTGATATAGTGAATTTACAGACTATAACGGACAAATCAGTTTGCTTTAATGTGTGATATATATATATGGTTATAGAAAATAACGGAGAAAATCCTTTGGTCCCTTGATGTTAGTTATAAGCGAGTTCAACTGTGTATATAAATGCAAAAGAAACTGGGTTTTTTTTTCCCTTATTATCTGTGATCATCTGGATCCAGTTTACACAAACCTGTAACTAAGATATTTTTGGAAATATGTACTGGTTGATAAATGGTTTCACAAAGACCTTCACAGTGCATGTTAAAATGTAAACAATTTTCAAGTAGAGAAATGTGTCACAAAAATATTAAATGAGTTTAATTATTAAAAAAAATTTGACGTCTTGATTCATCTTTGCGAAGCATTTTCAGTCAATGACGATAGTCGACTGATGCCAACATATTTCTTGGGGATATACCGTGAATTCGCGATAAGTCGAATTCCTGGGGACCTACTAAAATTGTTGTTACCATAAATTCGACGTATCATTTGTCGTCGACTGGACTTGTATAAAACGTAAATTACTTATCGTAAGTTAGACTTATCGTTTTATACAGTAACTTCGTTTCCAAAACGCAGAGTATTACATTAAGAATTAGAAGTTATTCATTTTATGTACTGTATTATTTATTGCTCAATGCAACTTTTGCATTACCTAGCCATATTTTGAACACAGGAAACGGTACTTACATTAATTATATTTTCTCAAAAAATCGGATTTTGTTTTTTTGTTTCTGCAGCAATTCTCCTTTTATACAATTATTTATGTTTTGTAAAAACATGAACAAAATTTAGCTTACGTCATCTTTACTTTCAAGATACTATAGTGCAATCAATACCACGTCTCGAAATTTTACCTTTTCACTCTTCACAGTCTACATGGGACACATCTTTTCCTTCCCCCGTGTAAAGTCCCAAACAATGTCGTGCCTTCTCTTGAATTCCTCAGGCTGTCCTGCACTTGCGTTGAAGTCCTCCACTTTCAACAGACTTTCAAAGTCCATAACTCTTACATGTAGCATCGTACCACTAAGAGGAATCTTACTGTTCTGGCTCCTGTACGATTTAAAACACTTCAAAAAGTGGATTCAACATCAGGAAAAGCATGGGCGTTTAGTCTCTTATATTTCGGATCAACATTGCACTAGCGTCTTTTCATTATTTCCTCTTCACTCATCAGAATGGTTGATAGCATGTTGGGTGGAATGCCATATTTCTCTGCTGGATCCTTTTCCCTTAAGTTTGGATTATGCTCAGTATTATTTGTTAAATCCACTTTTTGTTTCAAATTAAGGATATTTTCGTTTACATATCTTAAACAAACACTATGCTTAAGCAACAAAACATCTCGTTATATTCAATTAATGAATTAATTCTTGCAATATTAACCACTCTTATAAACGACCACAAACACTTCATTATCTGACAAGTGGTGGTTGGAAATGCAAGCAGGGAGCTGGAAAGATTCTGATTGGGTAAAAACTCTTACGGTGGGTGACGAATCTGCGGAAGATAACTTCGACTTAAAGAAAAAATTTACATTGCATTTTAATAGACGGGATCAGGACTGCTTAAAAACTTTGACATACACGAATATTCGACTTATCGGACTTCAACTTATCGCATATTCACTGTAATATTTTTTGGAAATCACCAAAAGAATCTGTTATTCATAACAGATCATGCATTGCAGAATAACCATTCGATTCTTTTTGATCAAGCAAAACTTCTTGTTAAGTCTGCGAATTTCTGGCCTAGACTATATAAAGAAGTATTAGAAATTTCTAAACAGCCAAACAATTTTAATATGTATGATGCTAAAAATATTTCTTCTGCTTGATTACACTCATTTTAATGAATTTGTAACTTTTGTTTTGTCTTTTATTCATTTTTCCCCACCATTTCCATTTTTTGTGCTCTCACTAACATCTCTTACGCTAGTGTTGGCTGAGTAATAGTTTCCTTTGGCGATTTCCAAAAAACATTGTAACCACAAGAAATACGTTCAGTCAGCAGTCGTCATTGACTGAGAATGGTTCAAAAGCAGATTTGCAAAGATGAACCTAAACATCAAGTTTTTGAATGATTAAACTCATTTAATATTTTTATCACATAAACTGTTTACAAACTATTTGATAACTTTTTGCTATATACCAACGAGCACACTCAGACTGTCAGTGAGCAGGTTGCTTTTAATTTCATTCTGAGTAAGTTTGGTTATATGTAAGCATATTGTAATTTAGAAGCCTCATTAAACTCGGTTTCAATTTCAAACAACTCTAGCAGTTTTGAGCCATCAGAATACAAACAAGTATATTGCAATGAGTAAAGTTTTTGTCATTGGTTGGAATGTGGGAGAAAAAAAAAAAAAATAAATAAACGAAAGAAAGAAATAGAAGAATAAGTAGAGTAGAAAAGTAAAATGGAAATAAGAATAGCAAGAGTAATGAGGAGGGAGAAAATAAAATAAAGAAAAAGGGAAGAAGGCTAAATAAAAAGAAAATTGAATAGAAAAGGAGTAAAAACGTAAGTAAAACTTCCCAATGGTATAAGAAAAAAAAATTTTCTTAGACTGTTAGTACATTTACTTATTTTTACTCCTTTTCTATTGGGTTGTTCAAAAAGTTATTGTGTTTTTTCCAGTGATTTTCAAGGCTATTTATTTTCTACAAAGAATAAACATTAATCAACGATATATTGTCATTTTTGTGTGACGACCTTCTGCTATCTTTCAGTAAGATTCATGTTCCCATTCTCGACAAACTTCTTATTTGTGTTAGCGAAAAACTTGGTCAGTCGTTGTATACTTCTGTAAGTATGTTGTAATACACAGGATAATGTGAAACGCTGTAGAAATTTTAATGGGTAATAAGGAATATTAAAACTTTTTTTTGATAATAAATGTATGTCTGCAGACCTAACTTCCATGAGAAGCATCCAATGCAGGGACTAGGGCAGGGATAAGGGCTTGGGGCCCGTGGCTTCATTTTTAGGTCGGCTCTTTTAATAAAATCTGAAACTTGAAGTGATTTCTTGCCTGGGGGCACCAAAAAACAAGATTTAACTATGCCGCTGAACTAGTTGCATGATAATCTTTATAGAGAAACCGAAATATATATATAAAAAATATATAATATATAGAAAGAAATAGGTGAAACCTATTTTACCTATGAGGTTGTGTTTAATGCTCATGTTTAGATATACAGCACTTTATATGCTGCATGGATATATATGCTTATTATGCAAATGGAAACTGCTGTGCTGCGAACATACATTCATTAAAAAAAAAAGATTTCAACATTCCCTGTCTTCCATTAAAGCTTTGTACCAAGAGTTTTGAATTGCTCTGTAGCACTTCTTCCCCTCTGAGTGGAATAACATCTATACCAGAGCTTTTTTTCCATCCTGAAGTAAATATGTAGGATATCCAATGGACTTCAATTTTTACAAACCTTTAATTTTATTGACTATTCACTTTTACAAATTGTTGATTTACATCTTAAAGAGCATCTTACAAAACTAATGTTAATTCTCATTCATGAACTTTTGATGTTACGAACTGGTTTGGGGTCTGCATGAATTTGTGGAATGTCCGCTGTATATGGCATTGAACATTCCATATAATATAAAATCCCATTGAATATCTCATTAATATTCATGATGACAAAAACTTGTTCATGCTAGAAGTAGTTTACATTATCTGGAAAGGATAGGATTGTCTTATTTTACTGAATAGAGATTTTCGGGAAACAGTTGCTAAAAATAATTCTCCTTAAGTTCATTCCAAGTTAACAAGGTTTGACTCCATACTATTCTGTGTTGACATCTTCCAATTATACTGTGGTTAATTGGTATCTGAAATCACGATTTGACTTTATGGAAGTTGTGTTAAGTTGTGGGTCCCATTTCGGATGCTCTATCCATCCATCCATGTGGATGCTACCATCTTGTGATGTGAAAGTGGGGGGAAAAAATAAAAAAATAAAAAATACAGTTACTTCAATTTTCCTTAAGTAACAGTTATTGAATAGCGGCAAAATCGATTTCACACATTTTAAAAATGTTTTTGGGCCCACATGAGTTTGTAAAATCGAGTGTCTCACTGTATAAAGATTAATAATAAACTTCATTTTGGGCAAAACGGTAAAGTGTACATTTATAGAACCTATTGCAAAATACAGTTGAATTATTACCATTTTGCTTTGTCAGCAATGGGCAAAGACTTTAACATCTGACAATATAATTCTATTCAATATGCTTCTATAATCCAGAATGGGGACGGCGTCTCTTTTTCTCCTAAAACAAAAAAGCTCTAGTTTGAGCTATTTATACGTGGGTGCTGAAAATTATTGTGTAATAAATTCTCTCACGAAAACTCACAAAAATCTCGCCCCGGTGGCTTTGTGTGTTGACTATTATTTGGCAATTGTGTTATCCCTGAGCAGGGTAATAATATCTTACATTCTGTATTGAGAAAGAGAGCTTTGTTTCTGTCCTTGTTCGTCTAGCAGTCAAGACATTGTGGGCTCAACGGAGACAACCTGTTTTGTATCCAGGGTGAGGACGGCGGTTCTTTTTCTCCTAAAACAAAAAAGCTCTAGTTTGAGCTATTTATACGTGGGTGCTGAAAATTATCGTATAATATAATTCTAATTGTACTGTCTTTATTGTTGTTACACACTCTTAGTTGTTAAGATCACTGCTTTTGAGTCCACTAGGCTGAATTCGATGCTGTTTAATCCTGTTGTGCATAAATGTTATTGGTGTAACAAGGGTGGGAGGGGGTGCTCAGCCCTCCCTAGAACAAATTTAGCATCCCTAGAAAAAATGAAAATAATAAGTGAGTGGTATGTGTGGAATATTAGGTTTTGTGGCTTGGTCCTCTGTGGAAAAAAACCTTAGACCTCCCCAAATCTTAAGGCTAGTTACGCCTGTGGTAACTGTATATCATGGTTCAGAGGACACCATTCAAGTAGTCATTACCATGTGGTGGCATAATGGTAGCTGTTCTGTTATGCCATAGGTTCGACTCCCAAGGTATGAAACACATACCGTTTTTCCGCCCACTGGAGTGTATGATGTGGTTCCCATGGCAACAGAAGTTTAGATTCGTAAGAGAACTGTAAGTCTCAGTTCATAATGACCTTTGCCAACATTGCACCATAAAACAAAAACAAAAGTATTGCAACGTTTGCGTGATTGGATTTTATGGCGCAAGGTCATACAGCAAAGGTCATGCTCTAAATGATGTAGTTATCATGGACTGAAATGTGCAAGAATCAACTTGTCTGCAGTTCTGGATGTTAATGCGTATTGTGTAGTGATTGTATTGTGACTACGGCAAATATAAGTATGTGTCTTTTTTGTTTCAGTCGCAGTCTTGTCCAGAACTCACCGATGTTTTGAGGTAAGTGGTTACCGAAATATGTGGGTTTTTTTACTATTCGATCCAGGAAAATGTAATTGTTCTTAATTTTTTTTTATTTTCTTTTTTTGTGGCTTCGAGTTCAAATTTCAGACATATTTATTTTTGCATAAATGCATCATGAGTTGAGGTGACATTATGCTATGTTTGACACAGCATGACCTTGGTTGTACTTGCTTCAAAAAATACAAGCACGCAGCCAATTGTTTTGCTTCTGATGATGGATTTCTGGTCTTCTGACAAACCTCAAATAATTTTTTCAACCAATCATTTCACCTTAGTGTTTATAAGTTTATCTTTGTTTAGTGCTTACTAGCTGTCTATTTCATCCTATCCCAGGTGATATGTTGAGTGTTTTCTTTTGGTATGTGAACTAGAAATGGGTAACAGTAAGACTATCCTTGCTTTGTAATGACCCAGCAGTTCTGGTAATCGCTTTTGAGTTCATGGAGATGTGTAAGAGCCAGGTTTGAACCCCGCTAGTATTTAATGTTCGCGCACTCCCGCCCTCTCCCCCCCGTTTTTTTTTATCAATTCATATCAAAGGGTGAAAAATGTTTAGATATCTAAGATAAAATATGTATGATAGTTTAAAGTGAAAAAGTTTTTTTTTTTTTTTTTTTTGTGGATGGTTCTGTCTTTTTTTATATATGCATATATACTATATACACAGAGCTCAACAAATTGTGGTGAACCATAGTCGCCAGATATAAACGGTACTTATCTGTTTTATAAAGAAAGCTTTAAAGCCTAACAGGGAAAGATTATGTCTTGCTTGCCAATTGCAAAAATCTAGTTACCAGGGTCCTCGTAATTCCTTTGTGCATAATTCGTGGATCTTCTTTCACGAGAGATTAAAACTTTTCAGTGTTCGATTCTGTCATTGATGTACTCGGCCTTCTACATTTTGTGTCAGGTTCTAATGATCTTTTCCCCCACTTAAACTCAGTGTACCAAGCAAAAATGGTGGCACATCAAGGAGCAACATCTGGAAATGCTGAGGATAAACTTTGAAAATGCACTTCTGCTTTTAACCCTTTAGAAAAACCATAAAAAAAGATAATAATGCACCAAGCTACTCTGTTTTAACAAGATTGTGAAAGCAAGAATGTGATTGTTCTTAACTCTTTCTTCCTGGTACCGCCCTGCGGTGGCGCAGTGTGGTAACGCGTTCTCCTATTGCGCGGCTAATCCGGGTTCGACTCCCAGCAGTGCAAAAAGAACGCTTACTCAGAGATCTCATAAAGATCGCACTGCTCACTGTAGTCCGGGGTTTGGTTCCCTAGGCCTTAAGAGGTTCGGATTCCTCGGAAAACAGTAGGTCCCGGCGCAGCATGACCACTGTAGTCTTTGAGCCGTAAAACCAAAAAGCAAGCTTCCTGGTACAGAATATGATTGGGTCACTTTGTTACGTGCTACCATCATATATTGTCTTTTAAGGATACATGCTGCACTAAGATACAAAAACCTAAGAGCTTGATGATTTTTCCAACTAGTATCTAAAAACTTTTTGAACATCCTGTGTGTAATTTCTGCATGATGACTTTGCCAACATTGCAGTTATTTAAAAGTTTTTATCTAAGATCTGATAATGAATGATCTTTGAAAATTACAATTTCCGAGGCTCATAGAAGGATTAAAATATGTGTAAATGTCAGTTTCAATACTTACGAGTGATGCCATGTTGTCCATACTATATTTTTTATAATAATTATTAACGGAATATTATATGATTGTTGTTGCTTTTTACGAGGTGAAAAATTATTAGTACTGCATACGTGTAAATCACTTTTCCCCCCTTTTTTAAGCAATTGTAAATAGTACAGTAAAACCTCCCTACAACGATATCCGATATAACGATAAATCCCTCTACAACGATAATTTTTCTCGGTCGGTATAATAGTGTTGCAGATAGGTTTTACTGTATATAGTGTGCTCACAAATATAAGTTTCCTTCTTATTTGTATCTTTTGAAAATATGCACAAAGTATTTTATTGTGTTTTATTTCCGTTGTAGGAATGGGAATTTCACAGAATTTACCAAGCATCTTGAAGGCTTGGTGGCCATTTATCAACTGAACACAAGTGAAAAGTAAGTTTTATTAACCTGCTTTTCATTTAATTTTTTCAGTACTAATTGAGTGCTAACTCATTACTAAAGCTACATGTCAGTTACATGCAAATCAATAAAACTACTCCTAATGCCCATATACGCTAGAAAACTGAAGTAAAACACGACTGAGGGAAGACCGCGTATTACTTTAGTTCTTTAACGTTTTAAGATATTTATTACGAAATGTGAAAATGTAAACGGAATAAAATACACAGCTTTAAGGCTCAAAGGAATCAAGGGATGTTATTTTTGTGTGAAACAATTTGTATTTTTTCATGAGCTGGCGGGCCACGTAAAACATGTCGGTGGCCAGTGGGTTGAAAGACCTGGCATAGAGGTAGAAGGGCGTCTGTCTATTATGTAGTAAATCTTGATTTGAATTCTGCAGCTGTGGGGTGCTATCCTTTTCTAGAAATCCTTATTTCAGAATTTGATTCTTTAGGCAAGACAGGAGTTGGGATCCTTAGGAAAACTGTAGGTTCTGGTGCAGGATAACCTTAGTTGTCCTTGCACCATAAAACACTAAGAAAACATTTTGACACAAAAGATGATCTGGTATTCTGAGCAGGGTGTCTACAGATCCGGAAAAGTCAGGGAAGTTTTTTCTGACCAGAAGAGTCAGGGAAATTTGAACTGCAAAGGTCTAAATCAGGGGTATTCAAAATTTATTGCTAAAAGAAATAACTTATTAAAGTAATTTTCCTGAACTATGCTTTTCATACCACATTACCTACTGAAAATTTTGAAAAACTTGTACTTTTGACTAAACTTCTTCCAAAAGTTACCATTTTGCACCAAAACTAATATAATTTATATAAAATTATTAAGCCCATATATTTCTCAGGAGAAAATGTTTGCCAAATATATAACTAAAACTTGAAAAAAAGAAAGTATTTTTAGCTAAATTATCTAATCTGTAAGGGATTTTGATCATACCAATCTCCTTCCCCATGTATGTGGTTATGCAGACTTTAAATGGAATAGATGAAGCATCAGCTTTGCGATTATATAGAGTCTTCTTATAATGAATAATAATCTTATTATCTCTTATAATGAACTCAAAAAGGGCCGAATGAAAATAAATTTAAATATTTAATCAATATAAGATTTTAGTATAAAGAAGTGAATTTTTTTAATACAGTTTTGTATTTGTAAATTCACTATAATTGAGTTACAAATAGGTTTGGAGTTTGTGTTGGTGGATTTCATGGTCTTGAAACTTGTTTTTGTTATACGAATTTTAGTACATTGTGTGTTGTTTACTGTAATTAGTGACTGGAAATCAATTAGCACTTTACCTACTGGAACCCTACTATTGATAGGCTGTTTTTCATCAATGCTTAACTACTGGCAGCCTATTAATCGGTCTTTCGATTACTAGCGTTTGCTGTCTGGAAGCCTATTAATTGGCAGAAATACTTTTTTTGCGAAGTATCGCTGTTATTTGTGAAGAACTCATATAATCTGCACTCGAATCGTTCAGTCTTTTCGATGTATACATTTCAGTTGCAAGCGGTAGGTGAAGTGTTAAGATTTGGTCTGGAAAAGTCAGGGAAGTTTGAAATAGAATTTGGGTAGACACCCTATATGTATATCTAGCTTGATTTTAAAACGTGAGTTGTCAAAACATCGCTTATACCCCCACGAAAATTATAAAAGCATCGGCTTGGAGAGAGGATTCTTGAGTGTTAATCGTTGGTAATTGCAGGATTCCCACAGAACCTGGAATTGTCAGGGAATTTTAAATCATCTCTGAAAGTCAGGGAAAAACCAGATTTTTTAGTTTAACCTGGAAAGTCAAGAAAAACCTTCTTAACTGCAGTATCCCAAATTGTTTAATAGCCAAACCACTGAATGGCCCTTCTTGTTTATTATAGATGGGAAAAATCGCTCGTTGACTCTTTCAGCGAACGATGTGGCACACCTGTAACCTTAACGTATCATTCCACCATGTATTTTGCTAGGTATATTTTGCTATTCACCATAGAGACATAGATCATCGTAACTAGTAAAATTTGACACTGGTCGGAATATACGAAATACAAATGAAGAAGGTAAAAGATATTTACCATCTGCAAAAATATTCGCAACGTTTCGAGAACTACTGTTCCCTTCATCAAGCGAAAGTTGATGAAGCGCTTATTCCCTGGTCAATCTTTGTATGTTGTTGTCATAGATCATTGATTTCGAACTTGGTTTTCTCGAAATGATTGAGTTGTTAGAGTGTGTGTGTAATGCAGTAGATGTATGCAATGCAGTAGATGTATGCAATTTTGCATAAAAAGGTTTTTACAAATGCATTAACTCTAAATTAAGCTCAATGTCCTTACATTTCCAGGGGTATAAAATCTAAGGCCTATAATGCTTTGCTAGCTCTAGAGTTGGATCTCACCATGTTGGCCCAGCTTCAGAGGTATTGTATTGTTTTACCATGTATTTCTATGTACACTTTGTTGAAAAAAATAAATAATACACCAGAGGAAGGCATTTTATTATTATGAAACTGCATATGTATAGTGAGTGTGTGAAGCTAAAGAAATGATTACATTTTCATTGCAAACATTTTATTACAGTGCAGTGGTAACACAAAGGTCACATGCTGATATGCAGGGGTGGACTGGATCCTCTTAAAGGGTACATACCTTGGATTATTGGAAGGTGCGAGTCCTATAGTCCATGAGGGTGCATCAACCCCGGGGCCAGAGGCCCCGTCTGCCCCTGCTGATACATTGTAAACCCTTCCCTAGTAACAATACAAGCTGACACATGGTACGGCAGGGCACAGAATCATAATAACAGTCTAACATTGTTTTGTGCCAGGCTTTGACCAATGTTCTTGTTGGCTTAGTTCACTCATATTGTGGTAACTACCTTTCCAGACATTCTCAGTTGGTTTTTTATCTGGTGGCCTATCTCATCATATGGAGGCTACAAGCCTCGTGGAAGTCTTGTTGACGGTCTGGTCATATGAGGTCTGGTGTTACCATGCTGGTAAATAACACCTGGAATGTTTCACAGCATAAGCAAAACACATGGTTACAGAATGTTTTCAATATGTGAATATGCTGTTAAGACTGAGTAGCTGAACAAGGAGAGATTGACTGCCATAGAAGATAATTTCCTAGACTCTAACCTGTAGACATATGCAGAAAGTTCGTAAGGGAGATTATAGGCTCAATAGGTGGGTTACAGAGTTACGACTCATATATTCCTATGTTAAATATACAAAATTTCATTGCAATGTGGGGTTACAATCCCCATCAACACTCCCTGCGTACGCAAATGCTCTAACCTCAAGTGTGATTATTATGTGCCACTAAACCACCGCCATCGGTTTGTGGTGATGATTATACTTTCTCCATACGTAAGTATGATGATAATATGACGAGAAGCAGAATTTGTTGCTGAATATAGTCACTCCAGTTAGACACTGTCCACTCTTTCTGGGCTCAATTCCACTCGAACATAGGTAGCACCGAGTGGTGTTGTCTATATTGGGGTGGTCAGTGGTAGATATCTTACGGTAGTGTTTCTCAACCTTTTTCAGTTTCACACACCCTTGGGATATCAGTATGTTTTTCTCCATGGTGCTCTTAGTATTCTAAAGCCACATCAGCTAAGTATCATTCTCACAGAAAAAATAATTTTACAGCTCCTTGGTGCACAGGTTGACAACCACCGTCATAGGGGGATAACGTGAACGAAATCCTTCTTCTTCTTCGGCTAGTTGTTATGGAACGATGAACTTTGATACTATACATATAGAGGAAGGCCTATGGATGGAGTACATGTATACCATTGGTGTCGTCATAGCTGCTCTTATAATTGCACAGTTCTCCTGAGCATTTATTTGTCCGGGACATCCAAAGGCGGAATGACCGTTGTTGTCCATGCACCATAAAAATACAACCAACCAACCAACCAACATCCAGATCCTTTGTGGAGGTTAAGTGTTCTTTCCTGGAACCACTGGTGCTAACGTCTTTTGCTACTGTATCGTTTTAACCTAGGCAGTGGCTGATAAGTCTACATAACTACCTTACTCCTTTTAAATGTATGATTCAGTCTCTTTCTCCACAACTTACCCAGTTTATTCATATTTATATTATTTCATATTGCTAACGTTTGCACGGAAGAGACATCTTCATAGATCACTTAACATAATGAAGCTGCAAAACACATTTAATTTGTATGTTGAACTGAACAGTGTCCTTTATGTTGAATCCATGATGCATCCTCCTCATACACTCCATAAGTGCTTGGGTGTGTTCATTGGCAGTAAAATTTCAATCATTTGCATATTTAGCTGGAAGCTACTTACACCCTGAGTTAAATGGCTTTTACTGTATTTTTTCAGAGGCGCATCGTTTTTATTCTTCAATTGGTTATTTTCTAAGTTTTATGGTTTTTAATTAACCCATAAGGAATAACCCATAGCAGAAGTCGGACATGAAAAGGCGCTAGTGTAGCTAATACAGTATGGTAAAAAAATATCGTATACTATAAATATATACTAAAATATACTATAAATATAATATGTACTAAATATCATATATATCATAATTACTTGTTGTTGCCTTATGAAATTATAAAATATCATAAAATTAGTAAAAAAGTTATTTTACCTTAATTATCAAAAAACCTTAACAAATTAAAAATTATTAAATTTTCATTTTGATTTTTTCTTAAAATATTATTTTACAAATATAAAATTACAGTATTTAAAAACGTAAGCTTATTAAAAATCATGTATTTACCAAAGGCGATTAAATTGTTAAAAGAATATTAAATTATGTATGTGTCAAAGAATTATTAAAATGTTGAAATATTAAATTGTTGAAATATTAAATTTTTTAAGTATTTAACTTCACATTGTTAAAAAATTCTGCATTCCATATGTTTATAGTAGAATTTTCTTTTAATATTTCATGGTTTTAAGTGTTTCTCAACTCTAACTCTTTTCACTTCTAGCTTTGTCCACGATCCAAATAACCTTGTGCATAAATCTCCCGTTGGCATTCTTCAACAAAGGAGAGGAGGTATGTTTAATTTTTATTGAATAATTTAATGAGAAGAAATTATATTTGATCAGAGCACCCATCAGAGATGCAATAATCCCCCTATTATTCCATATAGAATACCTTAGTCTTGTATAATATAAATATTTACAGTGGACTCGTGTTTTATGAACCTTTAATTTATGAACTGAACATTTTTCTAATCTTTAATTTATGAACTAGTACATTGGTCCCAAAAAAGTATTCTATAGATTTATGAACCCATTTTTTTGATTCTGCATGAGTTCGTAAAATTGGTAGTCCACTATATATATATATATAGGGTTCTCAAGCAAGCTGGAGAACATGGAATTGTCAGTGAGCTTGAAATTGTCTCTAAAGGTCAGGTGAAACCTTAACTTCTGTTTCGAATTGCTAAATCTTCCACAAACG
>QLNU02014176.1:53745929-53764100 GCA_006491805.2 Dysdera silvatica
CCTTAGTGGTAATGTGCTTCTCTACTTCATTGAAATCCCATGTTTGTCTCTCTGTGGTGCAGCAGAATGTTCACCTTTTCATTGTAGACGGGAGTTGAATTCCCCCTGACAACACAGAGATGTGGATTCTTTAGAATCCGCATCTCTGTGTTGCTGCTAATGTAGCATGCTAATTGTGTGCATGCTAAATTGTGTGCATGCTAATGCAGCATGGCTTTCACAATCCTTGCAGTATAGAAGTTAATCAGTATGCATATCCGACTTCATGTCTGCACATCTGGGAAATGGCAATTATTTACATGCAAGTGTGCATCACGTTTGATTAACTCATTTGTCTGATGGCAGAGAGATAATATTTTAGAGGACCAAGCAGAAAATCCACGATTTTACTGATATGGAACATTTGGCATTTTTGTTTGTAACTGCTTGACCTTTTGTTGTGTAAATTCCCAAGAGATTCATGTCCCTCCAAACACACCTTGTGTGGTGCAGAATGACCTTTACCATCCTTGTGCCATAAAAATACAACCAATGAACTTCAAACACTGTAGTTCCTTCGACAGCATGGTCTGGGTTGCCCTTACACCATAAAGCTAACCATCATCAGTTTTGGAAGGGAGGAAGCCTTCTTGAGTATGTTGTTTGGTGCGGAATGACCATCCAATCACAGAAGTGTTTACTTTGAATCACCGCTGAGCTATATGAGCTGAACTGACAATTGAAATAAATGTGATTCATATGGTGTAATGGATAAAACTAATGTGGTTTCTATGTGAACCGTATTGTAATCGACATGGTAAATACATCTCAATTATAGTGTGCCTCAAGATTGATTTTTGCCTGTGCATTTGTATTCTATCTTTTCAGCCGACCATCATTTGCTGCGCACAGCAACCTGAATAGCATAATTTTACCTGCCACCTTTGTGCTTAAACTTCCGGAGGCAATTCCGATTGCAACCAGTATTCTTAAAAAGATACGTAATATGACAAGTAAGCACAAACTAATTAATTATATAACCAGAAACACTATTTTGCTATATAATATAGACACACAGACTTGTAGTATTTTTTTTTTCTGTTTTAAACTTCCACGATTTTCACACATTCTATAGGTGATGACATGTATCTGTGAAAAATGTTGGGAATGTAATTTAACATGTATAAAGAATGGTTTATTTTGGCTAAACGGTGTCAGTGAACGAGAGCATTAATAGTGTGTTGCTGTCGAACAAATTAAAGCTTGTCAATAAGCTGTGCAATAGTGAATGGTGCATAGGTGGCGCAGTAGTAACAGGTTCGCCTACTATGCATTTATCCCGGAGTTACCCTCAACTGTGCAAAAAAAAAAGAAATGCTTACTATAGTCCAGGAGTTGGTTTGCTTGTCCAGAATCCTCAGAAAACTGTAGTCCCGGTGCAGTGTGACCCATTCTGTCCTTATGCCATAAACCTCCTAACCAACCAAATAATTGAATGATAGCATAGAGCAGGTGTCTTCAATGTTTTTCAGTCTAAGAGCCAATTTTACTTATTTTTGCTGGCTCATGGGCTGCACAAAGGTGGATGGGGTTGGGGTCACTCGAGATGCAGGGAGGATGCTAGCTTTTTCTAGAGATCCTTATTTCAGGATTTGATTTTGAAAATAGAATGTTTGCAGACAAATTGCTCACCATAGTCCTGGGTTTCATTCCCTTATTAGCTAAGATTCAGATTCCACATAAAACTGAAGGTCACGATGTAGTATGATCTCCGCTGTTTTTATGATGTAAAACGTGCTGTAGTCAAACTAGTGACCTTCGGGTTTCTTTGCTGATGTTGTGACTGTTAGGTTGCTTTTCTTTTAACTGCAGAATTACAGCGAAGGTCATGCTGTGTCAGGACCTATGGTTTGCCGACCAATTTTAACCTCTAGGCCTAGATAACGGACCGCTAGATTTCAGTGA
Organism: Dysdera silvatica; assembly: GCA_006491805.2. NCBI lineage: Eukaryota > Metazoa > Arthropoda > Arachnida > Araneae > Dysderidae > Dysdera > Dysdera silvatica. The sequence continues at coordinate 53,747,874 of QLNU02014176.1, forward strand.
GCAGTTTGTCAGTAAGCATTCCGTTTTGGCACCTGTTGTGAGTTGAACCTAGGGAAACTGAACACTTAGCAAACCTGTTACCACTGCAGCGCTTCTGTTAAGTCACTAATGCCGGTCACACGGTCTTGTTCTTGTGGGAGAATAAAGCCTTATGTGGCATGAAAAGGCACATGACATGTGCCATTATTTACTAGTGACAGTGAGCGTATAATGTTAGCCTAAATACTCTTGGAAATAAAGTTCTGATAGAATGAACTAAATATCATTTCAACATTGATTCTGAAGGAGTTTTAATGAAGTTTTAAGTTAAAACTTTCCAGTGTTTCTAACTCTGAATGTTTGAGCATCCTGGTTGGTTACATTCTCATTGTCAATGCCACTTATATTAGATTAGGACTCTTACGGTGGTAACGTGTTTGCTTAGTTTGTCGTTAACCCGGTTTGATTCCCAATGGTGCCAAGAAGGAATGCTTATCAACCAACTACTCATCGTAGTCCGGGACTTGCTTTCCTAGGCCTTAAAAGGTTCAGATGGATTCCTCCGAAAACTACAGCTCCTGGCGCATCAGCACCTTTGCACCTTGCAGTGGCGTAATGTAGTAACACATTCGCCTAGTGTACCATTAACTCGTGTTTGACTCCCAATGGTGCAAAGAACGCTTACTCAGAGATCTCATAAAAGATCGCACTGCTCACTGTAGTCCAGGGGTTGGTTCCCTAGGCCATAAGAGGTTCGGATTCCTCGGAAAATAGTAGGTCCCGGCGCAGCATGACCATTGTAATCTTTGAGCCGTAAAACCACAAACAAATCAACACCTTTGCTGTCTTCGTGCTATAACATCACAGACAAAATAATTTTAGATCAGCATTTTCTTTATTGTGAATGCTGTATTTTTAAAACTGTGCTTTAATGAAAATTTAAGCTGCTTTTTTTTTACAGTATTATTGTGAAAATGGGCATTCTTAAGTATTTGCTTTCAGTCTTATCATTCTTCCTTTGTAATTTCAGAGATTTTTGATTCAGTTGATTTATCAAATTGCCAGTCTTTGCTCTCTGTCATCATTAACGACGCATCAAAGGGCAAACTTTCAGCCTCTGGTCAACGGGATCTCTTTGTGGTATGTGCTCTCCATTCTTATTTCATAAGTTGGTTCAGTTTCTCTTCGAGCTGTGAAGCATGTTAATATAATGTGGAAATCTTGTTGCAGACATTACCCGATCAGCACCATTGTTATAACATGAAATCTAATCAGGATTTACAAGGGGTTCTCATTTCGTCGATTCCATTTACTCATCCAACTGACGTCCCAAAGATTCTGGTTGACTTACGGCAGCAAGTACTGTTTAACACTGTCATTAGCAGCTGTGTCAGACCGGAAAGCAAGAAAGGTATGTCAGAAAGACTTCCATACAAGCGGAAAGGAAAACTTCTTGTTATTACACATTTCTGTGATTACTGTTAACACACATTGTTGTTGTTGCATAGTTGTTACATATTACTGTCATTTACTGTGCAGTCATTGCAGAGTTGTTGCATATCGCTGTTATGTTATTATTGCATTATTATTGCATGTATGTGAAAAGAGATTGATAATTTATGTAACCAAAATCTTCAGCTGGCTCCTAAGTGGTTATGAGTAGAGGGAGGGGTGGCGAAAGTATCGATGAAAGTGCCACATTATAAATAACAATTATAAGTATATATATATATATATATATAATTCATAAAAATCGGTATATTTATTCAGTGATTCAATCGGTGATTCATAAAAAATCAGGTAACTTGCAGTATAGGAGTCCAAGCATCAACTGATCGATCATCTTGCTCCATCCATAGCTGTAATCAAGTAGGTTTTGCACTTTTACTGGACATTGTGTGTTTGCTAGTGCAATATAGTTTGGAGTTACCAAAAGACCATCAAAGGTGATGGGTTTACGGAAAAGTGCCCTCCGTCCCAGCATTTCACCCCTTGGACATTTTCTTCTCCGTAGATAACGAGTAGGCTACAAAATGCAAATAATATGTCTACTTTTTTTAACAGTAGAATCCCAATCATCTGAACTTTGCTTAACCAAAATGGTCGTCTATGCTATTTTTTTATTAATATATAATAATAATTTTTTATTAATTTATAATATAATTTTTTTTAAGTGTCCACTTAAAAAAAAGTAATTAAAAAATACTACAAATCATTTTGGTTAAGCGAAGTTTGGATGACTGTGGTTCTTCTGTTAAAAAAGTAGGTGTATTATTTATTTTTTTGTAGTCTATTCATTATCTACAGGGGCGAAATGTCAGTGAGATGAAATGGCGGGGTGCCACTCTTCCGAATCCTAAGGTGATCATATCCTTGGACTAGATGAAAACAGAACATAGGCCGAAGTGACATGGAGATAAATTTCACAGGATAAATGCATGTGAAAGAATATTGCGAAGACCATCAAGTTATACATAGACAATGGTGAAATGGCACAATCCTATACATTGCAACTTAAATAAGTTGAACACGTTTAATTTGAATTCGTGGACAATCTACACTTTTTCCATAAGCTGGTGAATCTAAAATTAATTATGAGAGGGCACTACGGTGACACAGTGTGTTAACACATTTGCCTAGTGCGCTGTTATTCTGGGTTCGACTCCCAACAGTGAAAAAAAAACACTTACTCAGAGATCTCATTAAGATTGCACTGCTCACTGTAGTCTGGGGTTTGGTTCCCTAGGCCTTAAGAGATTCGGATTCCTCTGGAAAACAGTAGGTCACAGTGCAGCATCACCATTGTAGTCCTTAAGCCATAAAACCACAAACAAACAAACATAATTATGAGATATTACTCTTCTCAGTGTTAACACAATTGCCAAATGGTTAACACACAAAGCCACTGGGGCATGTTTTTATATTGTAATTTTTTACTATTTGGCAATTGTGTTAAACGTAAGAAGGGTAATAATATGTTGCAAAGATCGTATATACGGAGAAAGGGAGTGTCCTTCCTATGCCTTGGCAGCATAGCGGTTAAGGCATTGCGGATGTAACGAAGGAGCCCCAGTTCCACTCTAAGCTAAGGCGTTGTCTCTTTTTCTCCTGCATATTGCAATCTCTAGTTTGAGTGGGTGTCGGAAATCACTACCTAAATTTAATTACATAAAAACTTCTAATTTGGATCCTTGGATACTTTGAACTATGTTTATGGTCCCTTCAGCTTCGGATTGACTAAGTGGCAGTGTAAAGAAGTGCATAAAAAAAATGGAGTGGGGGGGTGTTAACTGAAATTTTCTGAAATGTATTGATATTTGCTTTAAATGTATCTGGTATATATTGTTTTCAGATGCAGAATCTGCACTAAAGTTTGATGTGTGTGCTTCTTCTGTGGATCATATACAAGTGACCTTTGTCCATCCTCTCGATGAATCGCTTGCTGCTGGTAAGTTACCGACTATCATTCACATATTTAGAGGAACCTTTGAAATAATTGTCAGGGAACCCTTATATAAAAAATATTATATATATAGTCCACTGTCTGCTTAGAATATTTTTTTTTTGAACCCTTGTTGAACCCTGGCCAATTAATCCTGCTACGAGGAAATGAAACAGTGTGCTTTGTATGAATTTGGTTTGAGCCCTTGTGTAGTGGTAGCACCATCATACGAATGATTTGAATTTGATTCTAGCAGGTGTCTATCATCTTTTTTTTTTCTTTTTTTCCTGCAGATTAACAGTACAAAGTTAGATTTTGTAAGCAAAAGAGGTTCAGATTACTTAGAAAACTGCAGTTTCTGTTACAACATAACCCTCTCTGTCCTTGAACTATGGAAGTCAAAGGAAGTGAAGAACTCGGTATGCTAGGTTTGCAAATACTAAAGCTGAAACATAGAAGCCTATGTTAAATCAGTGTGCTAAATCAGCAGTGAGATGTAAGCACAAATGCAGGCAGTTGAACGTTGCTTATTTTAATGCTTACCAACTAACTGCTCATCATAGTCCGGAATGTTACCATAGTCCATGTTACCAAAATTGCTGGATCCCTGAGTTCACAGTCATCGTGTTGTATTGTTTAATCCATCTGTTAATGTTGTCATTCAGTTACTGTTATCGAAGTAGTAAGTACTAAAGCGATTATGAAAAGCGGCTGTTACCATATTTCTGAATAGTGTTTAGAATGTATTATGCTTCTTGTATATAAATAGGGAAATTAATGTTATGGCATTTTTGTATATTCCGACCCTTTACATTTTGACGTTCGGGCCGAATTTACTGTTACTCCATTCGGTGAAAACTACTTTGCCTTACATTTAATGAAAATTACTCACCATCTATTTCATCATCATCAAGTGCCTTCTCCGATTCGGAGGTTGGCGGCCAACATGGACCATATTTTCCTGTCTCTACTGGTATGGCTAATGTTTTGGATGCTTAGTCCAAGCCTATAATCCGTCTTTCCGTCCGTCCGTCCGTCCATCCATCCATCCATCCATCCATCCATCCCTTCCTGTCTGCCTCTAGGTCTCTTCCCCTTGATGTTTCCCTCCATTGCCAGTTGGGGTAGTTAGTATTGTTCTCCCCTCACTATGTGGCCACAGTAAGCTAACTTTTTTCTTAGTATTAAGGTGATGTTAGTTCTTTTTGTAATAGATTTGTTCAGGACTTCTTGACTGAAGATCTTGTCAGTCAATTTTTTTTTAATATACTTCTGATGGTCCATTCTATTTACTGATGACATTTAATAAGCATCATGGTACTGAGGTAATATAATTGTCACCTAACGATATAATTTAAAAATTTAATGAAATGTTTAAAAACTTTGAGAAATTTAGCGGATTAAAGGTCAATAATTGAGTGCACACATTCCTAATTTTTATTCCTTATTTTTATTTTTCACATGGTATTTTTAAGTTTGAATTGTACAAGGCATAGTCTCATTATTGTAAAGTATGTGCTGTCTTTAAATATTTGGAAGTATAAGAAAAAGAATTTGATTCTTCGCCTCTAAACATTTTCTTGTTTCCGTTGCAGTTGACTTAGATTTAAAAGATGTCGCTAATGTCAAGTGCAAAATACATACTTTGGGTATTGGCGATTCCCTATGCACTGATGAGTATGCAAGTAAAATTATGCAAAGGTAATGGAGGAGTTTGTGAAAATTGTAAAATTTTTATATTTGTGTTTCAATTTTTATGTACCATTGAGAGTGCAAATTAGTTCATGAGAAATATTAGGGTTTATAAAATAGATGAATGGATTTGACTTGTTTTTTATAGGTGTTTATCAATTCCTGTTACGATGAGAGCTGTCATTAGGAAAGCACATGGTCAGCAACAACAAATGAAATCGAGCCACAGCGATATGTATTGCGCTGCTGTTAATGGTGGCAGTAATGTGCCATATCTCTCGCATATACCAAACTATGGCAATAACCTCACCAATGGCTCATCATTTTCTGGTGGGGATTTCTCTAATTTGGCATCTCGGATGTGCAATCAACCCATTGATTCTGCCGAAGATTCAAAAAACTTGAAGCTGAATACAGAAAACCAGAGTTACGCCTCCCATAAACAGTTACCTCAGAAGTTGGAGGCTCTAAGTTCTGATGCCCATCATGCCACCAGTGATCAGCAATCAGCACAGGCCAATATGGTCCAGGGAAAAGCAGCTGATAGTCATCCCGATCGGAATGTACCTGGCTTGAAGAACCCACTTTTGGGCACCCTCCTTGGTCAAGGCAATAATACTAATGCTCAGGCCCAATATCAGCAATCAAAACCAGCCAACACTATGCTAATGAGTATGCTAAGCGATGTCCCATCAGCAACACCTACAAGTACGCATTTTTCGATCCTTGGACAGAACACAGGTAGCGATAGTAGTGGGAAGGTCCGTAAACAGAGGAAGCGTAAGGCCATTTCTGATTCCAGGAGTCCTGGTTCCATGGGGAGTCCAAAACGTAAAATGTGTGAAGATGACAGCGTAAGAGATCAGCGGATGTTAGATGCAGATACCGACAGCTCATCAGCTGTGAGTCGCATGTCACCATCAATTACAACAACTGCTTCAGATGCAACTCATGCGGGACGCCCAATGGCATCTCTTGAAGCTTTTGTTAAGTGTGAACCACAGTCACAGAGCTACCCACAACGGTCATCTAGCACAGACAGTTACTTAACACGCAATTTTCAAGCTCAACAAGCTTTAAATATTAATGAAAGTAGTCGTCTCAGTGAAGGGGGCACTCCCAGCAATTCCGACTTGTTTGTTCCATCAACTCAAGCAAAAAACCAATACTTCAACGTGGATGGCTCTGTGAATTTTCATCAAGGACATCATTCCGAATCAAGGTACCTTGGAAATGCACTAAATTCTGTGAATTCGGAACTAGATGATGATAATTCACATAGCTTAGATGGGCATCAAAACACATCTTCATCTCAGAAATCACACTCATCGGAGAAGTCTTCCAAAAAAGCAAAAAAGTCCAAAGATGAAGCGAAGCTGGAAACTAAAGACATGCCTGCTTTCAAGAATCAAAACGTAGTTCATAGTGAAGATGGAAATCAGGCTGATTTTTTATCCAAACGTGGGGGTGATGGTGATAAGACTCGGACAGATCATGCTCCTCATCAGGGGCAAACATCACAGCCCATTATCATAAGCACAAGTTTAAAAATTGCCAAATCTGGAGGTGGACATAAAATCTCCAAAACAGAAGTTAAAATAAAACAAAAAGAAGGTCGTCGTTCAACAAGTGCCGGAGATGGTATAGATAGCTTTTCTGGGAAGAAGAAAAGTGAAGCAAAGAAAGAAAGGAAAAGGAGACGTGCCGAAAGTGCAGATGGCGTGTCTGGGAGATCTCCTGTCAGATCTCTTCATTTAAGTGTTGATTCTTCACTAATGCCACCTCCAGCTTCGCCATCTGCATCTCCTAGCCACACACCAAGCTCTGAACAACAGCAGATACGATCAATTACCTTAAATGTGAAAGCCTCACCAACGGGAAGTTCTAACTCATCCCCTTCCCGTTCAAAATCGCCTTTAACTGTCAAGAAAAGTAGTTCGGTATCGAGTTCCGTTACAAGTAGTCCATCTAAAAGTTCATCGAAAACAAACCCCGATCGTATAAGCATCAAACCATCCCCACCTCGGATATCCCATTCTGTGGTAACCAAGGTTCAAAACGTTAATTCTGATAGCTCATGTATAGGGAAAATCACCCTAGCCACCTCGTTGAAAAATCAAAGTAAGCATAAACAAAGCTCAAGTGCAAAGAAGGGTGGAAGCGTGGGTAATATATCCCATTCACTTTCCCACATTAGTGGCCGTTCTTCACCCAGCAAGGGCAAATCCGCCACATTAAAGCTAAAAAACTTAAGTGCATCTCATTTGCCGTCATCTGCAAGCATCGCTACAAAGGCTGGGGGCTTGGTGGCTCCTCTTGGACATGTTCAACAAGTTCACCTGTCTAATATATCCGTTATGTCTATCTCTAAGAGTGACCCACCGTCACCTCCAGGCAAACAAGGATCCAATGAAGGGAAGATGAATAAATCTGCTGTGCGCCCTCGGAAGGGCTCATTGAATGATGTGATCGACATGCTTATGTCTGCCAGGTCCGACATAACAAAGTGTGAAGGAGTTGGGTTTGATAAAAAGGAAAGTTCAAAGGAAATGAAAGATACTTCTTCATTATCAAAAAGTAGTGAAGCAAAGACCAAGTATTTTAACCATTCGGATCAGTTTACCGTGAAACAGAGCTCTCAAGGCATAAAATTGACTGTGACGAAAACCAGGGCAGGCGATGGAAATTCTAAATCAGGTAGGTCCAAAACATCTTCCAAAATTGTCGTTTCAACAAGTGGTAACTCCAGTTCCAATAAGCTGGTGAGCTCTGGCGGTGCGATTGTGGTACCCAAAGTGAGCAACAGTTCTTCAGTTTCAAAACGAGCTATCCCTGTTACTGGTTTGTCTCACAGCTCTTCACATTCAAATGCTCTGCCAAAGACTGGAAGTCATTCAAATAACCCATTAAAATCAACGACAACTCCAAAAAACTTTTCTACTATTGTACAGGTATCAGCTTCACCAAAAATATCCAGCTCATCAAACACCACAACGAAATCATCCTCAAAAACCTCATCTGGTTTAGTGCAGGTGAAACCATCGTCAAAATCCACCGATAAGTCTGAGAAGAAAACTTTCGTTGCCAGCGATCTTAAGCCAGTGATCCCAAATGAAATTTCCCCAACAGTTGTAAAGGAAAAAATTTCCAATTCGTTGAACACATCTTTAAATCTCATGCCTCCCCCTCCTCCTAATAAACCTCCGCCTGACATCAATCGTTCAGTAACTATTCCAAATACAGTTAAAAGGAGTGAAGACAGTTCACTTCGACACTCTCCACGTTGTACCCAAACTCGAGATCCCCTTATTGAAGAATCTGACTCAGAAAAGGCATTTCGTTTGTTGTTGCAACAGTCGAAGGTCGAGGGACAGAATGGATCTGAACAAACCATCACCATACCAAAACCCTTAGAGTTTGTGCCTGTACCTGTAGAACTAATAAAATCTGAAGCTTTGATTAAGACAGAACTTGAAGAGAAGAATTTGTGGGTGACCAGTAGCACCGACATAAAGCAACCACTGTCTTTGTCCGATTTCAATCCCAACAAAGTCAAGTCAGATCACAGCCCTTTCCCAGAACGCTTATCCGAAGTCATAGAGCTAAATCAAACAGATGTCTCTTCATCAAATAGACTCGAATGCCCCGTGAATATGAATTCAGTGAGCCCTTTCAGTAGACCTTTGAAGCACCCAAAACGATTGAATGCTCATAGTGAAGAGGATAGTAGTCCCGAAAGCCTGGTAATCGACTTTCCAGACTCCACGAGAGTGCAGAGGTCCCCTGCTGATAAAAAATGGGCTAGCCCTCGACTGGACTCTAACTATGTTTACAATGCCATAAACGAACGAGAGAAGTCAGAAGCTTCACCGACTACATATGTAAAATCACCATACCCTCCACTTAAATCACCCGCTCAAGTTATTAGTTCTTCACCATCGTTATCTCGCCCGTCTCCTTCTGACGAACTTTACGATGAGCTCATGAATGAAGCTCTTAGTACTGTGGGGAAGTGACTGCCACAGGTTTTTTTGACGTTCAGTGCAACTTAATCACTGGTATCATTCTATGCATTTCAATCACAACCATCGTTTAAGTTATTTAATCATGTTTTGAAACCTGTTTCCAAGCGTTTTAAGAGTGCCTCAATTTTTGCAACTACATAGCCTTTAATTTTTGCAATGACATTTCATCGTTTTTTGCCATAGAAGTGCTTTAGTTTCTCGATAATTTCAACTTTGTTCTCAAGTGCTGAAAATTGTGGAATCGACAGACGAAGAGAACAAACACTTGTTATCAAAGATCGAAGACTGGCAGTCAGACATTTTCAACTATGCATCATAAATTTTTTATATAGTTATTCCATTATTACTGCCTTTTGCATGTATGTATTTAATATAAATTGTGCAGCTGAGAGATTGTTTTTTTGTTTTTTTTTGGGTGGGGGGGGATTACATTTGTTGTTTACGGCTACTTTTGAGAGAAAAGTGATAATACATTTCATGAAACAATTAGTTGCTAAAAGTTTCTTCTTAAAATCAAAATGGTTGACTGTATTATTTTTAGTACTGCGAAATGTATGATTGGCTTATATGGCTTTGGAAGATGTTTCCTTGTGGATAAGCTTTATTGCCATCAAATTCTGTTTTTAAAGTTTGAGAAAGAAAAGATGAATTAGAAAGGACGAAGGAACTGACATAGAAAAATGAATTTTTGAAGCATTGATTTTATTAAGTCAATAAGCTGAATAATGAAGTATTGTAATTAGCACTTATATTTTATAGATAAATGGAAATGTAGTTACAGTTTATTATAGAGATTTCAAAGCGTTTATTTTTGTAACGATTTGCCTCTGAACCGATATATATTTTAATTTTATTATCGCAGTTTTGCTTTTCCGTGCTTAGAAGTTAACAGGTTGACACAAGTTGAGAACAAATGTCATCAAGGATCATGCATTATAAGATGAAATCAGTCAGTGCAATGATGAAATATAAGTTTAATCTCTGAGTAATTGATTAAACGATTGAACCAATTTTAGTTCTATGCCTGTTAATCATTCATGTATATTTTTATATAAAAATGCATTGAAAACTTCCAAAGGTGAATTCAATATTTCATTAACGACTTGTTGCTAGTACCCGCTAGTACTTCATTACAAGTAGACCACAGTATCAAGATTTGCTATGGTACCATGAGCGTTCCGAGTATGTTCTATGGTGGCATAATTGTAATGTATTTTCGTCTTCCGTTCTGTTTACACAACGTTTTTTAATGCGAATTGTTCTTTCTTTCCAATTCTTCAAAGTTTAGGGGCGTCAAAAGGTATTAACTCTTGTAGACATCGATTTGATGTACTTTTAACAACCATCTGCTTCAGTATAGATGAGGACAGCACTTCTTATTGTAAAATGAACAAGAAAGGAGAAACGATTTCTTTAGAAAAATTAAACACTTTACTATATCAAGTTAAACAAAAAGAATAATCAAAACCAAAACGCTATTACAGAATCGAAAACTCATAACTACTATTTTTATTAAAGTCTTTCGAATATTAAACTCACATTCTCGCAATGCCAGATCTTGTTCGCTGAAAATATTAAATAAAACAATATGACGCCATGCATACGTAGTATCCAAACAATGTTACACTTTTCCTCCTGGTGGGGGGAAAAGGAATGCCACGTAACACCAATGGTATATCAGAATGTGCACTGCTTTTCTGTCCGCTATAGTCTGGAGGTTTGATTCTAAAGGCAACGCAGGGTCAGCCTCTTGGGAAAACCAGGTGGTCACAGTGCAGCTTAACTTTATCAGTCCTTATGCCATAAAATACAAGCAAACAGTTTTTACTAAGCAACCTCTCCTCCTGTTGAATATTTATTGTTACGCTTAAGAATCCAATGCTTAATCCAAATTTAATCACCAGTGAGTTTGTACCTTTTAAAGCCGATCTCTTTATCGGACTAGAGTTGAGCTCGAACATTTTGCAATTGTGTTAACCATGAGGAGAGTAATAATATGTTACAAAAACCTTATATCACCTTGTTTGGCGCAGAATGACCCTTGCTGTCCTTGCGCCATAAAACTACAACCAACCAGCCAACAAAAACCTTATATGCAGAGAAGCGGAGTTGTGCCTGTGCCTTGTGGCCTAGCAGTTACGACACTTTAGATCTGACGGAGGGACTTCAGATCAGGGTGACGTTTCTTTTTCTCCCATACCAGGGGTGGGGAACCCACTGCCTTCGAGTCTTTAGGTGTGGCTTTTTGATCAAATTAAAATTTTGAAGAAAAATCCCTTTATTTTTATTAATATGATTCTGTTCGCATTTTTTTATTTGCATTATAATCTTAAAACGAACCTAAGTAAAGTATAAAAGAGTAGATGAAATTTAACGAAATAATCTTCCTTGATTGACTAATACAATCAAAACACAAGCAGCCTTCGTACCTTGCAGATAACTTAATGCGGCCTTCTAATATTAACAGCTAATTTAATGTGGCCCTACAACACGAAAGGGCTCCTCAACCTTGTCCAATTCATTGACAGCTCCAGCATGGGTGTCAAAAATTACTACCTATAAAAATTATCCACAAAAAATTAAAAAAAAAAAATTCCCCTGGGCCTTTGTGTAAGTAAGTAAGTAATACTTTATTCCTTATTATTATGTACATCAGGAGACCATACAAACGATTTGCTTGGGAAATGGAAAGAGAGCAGTAGCGATGCTAGTAACGGGGCTCTCTTTCCGGAATTGACCGTTGTTTGCCGGAGTTGACCATTAACAGTTGTGTTAGCCCTGAAAAGGATAATGATACCTTATACATGGGATGTCGTATAGTTTTAAAAATTAACAGAAAGTGATGAAATATAATTGAAAAATGTTGTTAAAAAGTCATGTAAAATATTGATAGAAAAACCCAATGACTAGAATTAATGGAAGTGTTGATCTTCAAAATTGATGTATAATTTTTAAATTCTTTTATTTTTGAGGAAGCAAAGTCCTGGAATGTAGATATATGGGGGGAAAAGTGGGGTATGCATATGGTACTATTGAAATTCAAAGCATATTTCCACAACCGTAGACAACCATACATTATCTCTGTGCCACTAAAGGGTATTAAAAATATCGTGTAATTCATGGAAGTACAAAGTGTATTTAATTTTTATGCACCCTCTGAGTGGGTCATTCCACGTCAAACCACCCAAAATTTTGATGATTCACAACCCGACCCCTTTAGATTTCCCTGAAATTTTTCCGAATTGATGACCCAGTGGATGCTAGAAAATATTTCAAATTTTAACTTCGCCCGTCGTATAGATTAAATATGGCCAAGGGTCAAAGGTCACTGAAATAGGCCTGTTTTGGATTATCATGCTTTACAAAATTGATTGTAACCTTTTCTTTAACTTGTAACTTTTTATAATTTTGTAATTATACAAAAATAGGAAAAACTTATTACTAGCAATAAAATAACCATATGTGTATTTTTCCACTGTAGGGGCACTAGTAAAGTTCTAGCGCTCACTATGAATTTTGAAAAACAGCTGCAAATCAGCTGTTTTTCTTGCCCTCCTTTTACGAAAATTAATTTGCATATGTATATATGAAATATATATATATATAGTGTTGTGTTTTCTATAAGAAATTAACCGGCGACGCATTCCAATATTTTAAACAGAACACATGTCTATTAGTCACCGTTTCATGAGGTAGGGTTCTTGCGTAAAGCGTATACCATAGATACACTTAGATAGACCGTCTAGATTTTATAATTTTTTGATATTGAGTTCAGTTTTAAAAGCAATAAAAACAGCTAAAGTAAATCCTTTTAATGAGTTTGCCACAGTTGGAAACCGTTCATTTTATTTTATTTTTTACCTAAAGATTAAAAAAAATCCTTATTAACTAAAAAATATATATTACTTATAAATTTTATGAAAAATAAACGATAAAAGCAAGCTCCACCTTGCAGGGTTAGTGGTACCTACTGATTTATTGCTAGTAATCAGTTTTCCTATTTTTATATAATTACAAAATTATAAATATTGAAATTCTGCAAATTTTCAGTTGTGTGAACAAGGATTAGTATATATTATTAAATAATATATAAGCATGTTGCTGCTTTTTTTTTTATTATGTCTTTCATTAAATTTTAATGAAAGGTATAATAATGAAAAAAACAAAACAAAAAAACTAGCAGCAACATTCAGTAATAGACAAGTCTGGAATATGAGAGTTCACAATGCTTAAGAATAAAGTCTTACCTTTGAGTCGATGTTTTTAAATATCTCTTGAACTAACTGTGCCTCCCATCATGAAATTTTTCAGAAGAGGTATAGAAAGAATATCATTCTATATAATATATAATTTCTTGAAAAAAATAAAATGACCCTATTTTGAAAACTTCAAGGTCAAACTTTTCTTTTCAATTTATTTAAAATAATTCTGCTTATAATACTTACTTTTGTTACATATTTAGAAAAATCTTTAAAAAATCTTTCAAATGAGACCTCTTTTACCTTCGTAGGTTAAAAACGAAAAAAGTTACAGTCAATTTTATAAAGCAGGATAATCCAAAACAGGCCCATTTCAGTGACCTTTGACTCTTGGCCTTATTTGATCTATATGACGGGTGAAGTTAAAACTTGGGATTTTTCGGATTTTTTGGAATTTTTCAAGCATTCACTGGGTCACCAATTCTAGAAGTTTCAGGGGAATCTAAAGGGGTTGGGTCAATAATGTTCGGTGGTTTCACATGGAATCACCCATATGCATGTGGTGTCACTGCCAAACTTTATTATGTTTAATTTTGTATATTTATGTGTATTGTACAATTTTGTGTAATTGTGTGTATGAATCATGTGTTTATATATTGTGTGATTTTATAAGTTTGATTTCCAACTGTTCCGTTCAACAAGAATGACTCCTTGCTGACATTCTGCCACGAAAAAATAAAATAAATCAGCCAATTTTTCTCTGTATGAAAACGAAACTTGAAATTTCATCGTAAAGTTTTGTTGTTAAGGGTCGGTTTTGAAAAAGTTATAATAATTAAATTTATTTTAAATGAGTTTGTCCCTGGGGGAAGCTATTTGTGACATAATATACGCTCTTATGCAAAATTTAAGCAACGAATTTTTGTACAATTTCATTATGAGCTCTTTGTTTGAGGAATTGTTGTTCCTGCACAAGGATTAATCTGTTACCTGGTACGTCAGTTTTTTGATAAAGTTGGTATGTGCTAAAATGGTTTTATTGATTGATATGTTATATAGTTTTATATTCACATTTACTCAATCAATTACATTCTACTCAATACATACTACTCAATAAACATATTTTATATTACTCATTCATACTATAATAAACTATGTTACATACTACTCTCAATAAGCGTAAGGTTCTTGAGCTTTTAAAAAGTCTTTAAGTTGTGGCCTGTGTTATTGGCTATTTCAGTGTCAAGTCGTAGCCGTCAAAATTTTTTTACATCTAATGCTTATGTCCAATGCCTTTCTTTTGGTGGGGGTGGGGGGGCAGCTGTGCTAGTTGATTTCAGTAAGCTCTAACGTCTATAAGTACATCTTGGTTTAGAGGTCACATTAAGCAGGTGGTCTAGTCCCGAACGTAAACTTGGAATGCAAAATATGCAAACGAAGCAAATTCTTTATTCATATTGTGGTGATGATTAATTGGGAAATTTTTTATTTAAGGTATGTCATTTAACCCATTCCGACCTGTTGAAATAACGGTTGCATCAAAGAGACCTTCGATCTGTCAATCCAGTTCTAATAAAACAGTACGAAGTTTCACCAGGAGATTGCATAACAGCAGTTATTTCAACACTTGCATAAGGTAAAAGCACGATGTTTCGAGAGCCAACTGCTCCCTTTACCAAGTGAAGGCAGAATGAAGAGTGAGTGAAAGTCCTAAAGTTATGTATTTACATGTTGGGAATCCCCATCTGACGTCATTTTGTGCAGGGTAGTCCCAGCTGGGGAAATCCCGGCATCTGACGATGTCAGATAGCTACCCCAACTCAAGGTTTGACAAAAAATCTTTTAAGGTTCAGGTAGAGCTTTCAAGATGTTAATAGCAAGTCGCCCATGGTTACAGAAAGAGTCTACTACCCAGATTTGTCACATTCTGATGTAATACTTTTATTGAATGCCAATTTGGTATGTGGTCTTCCCTGAAAACATGTTCGGCTAATTGACTTGAGTTGTCCCCTCTGGCCACCACATGCACATGCTCCTTTCCTTGTAGATGAATCAATCTCATCATCTGTCCAACATGCACCTTATCACGGTCTCTGCACGATCCTTGACTTTAAATAGATCTATGACTTTTTTTTTTTAGTGAAAAAGAAACCGCTCTATGCCAGGTGAAAAATGTATCTGATGTAGGATTGAGTGCACAAGAAGAAATGTGGTGGTGCCTTAGGGAAATTTTAAATAAAATATGTTATTAGTTTCATAAATTTACCCTCTTATATGCTTGTTTCCTAATGAGCTTCTGTCGTTCTAATTTAGTATTTAAGTGCACTTTACATCTCACCATTCGATGATCACTTCCAGTATTAAATCTGTTCAGTACACTGCAATCTTCAATAATTGATTTCTTGTTTGCCAGGATATAGTCAATTTCACTAGTTCCCCCATTTGGGTGTTTCCATGTCCATTTTCTTTGCGGTTTCTTCTTAAAAAATGAATTCATGATGCTAAGGTTTTCAGCTTCTGCAAATTCGATGAGTTGATCGCCACGTTCATTCCTTTCCCCATATCCGTATTTACCAACCGATGTCTCTCCTTGTTCCTGTTGTCCAATTCTTGCATTGAAATCCCCCATGATGAGCTTGATATGTTGTTTCCCTTTGGTGTGTAACTCTTTGATTTCTTCATAAAATTCTTCAACCTCTTCGTCGGTATGGCTTGATGTTGGTGCATATACCTGTACTATTTGAAGTTGGTATCGCTGGGTTAGTTGAACAACGAGCCTCGCTGCTCGATCTGATGTACTTTCAACTTCCAGAAGACAGTCTTTAATTCTTTTGTTGATTAAGAAGCCAACACCACTTGTTCTTCCAGTTTCCGTTCCTCTATAATAAAA
>QLNU02014176.1:53764200-53777583 GCA_006491805.2 Dysdera silvatica
AAAAATATAATTTGATAATTATTTCTTACTTTAATATGAACATTTTTTATATATTTTTTGTTTATAGTAAATTACATAATGAGTCAACACCTACTGCAATGCATGAATACATTTAAACTGCTTTACAATACAGATTATATTTAAATACATTTAAAAACAAGTCCTAAATTGTAGTTTGGTTTTTTATTAAATATAAACTCTCGGAGAATGTAGGGTAAAGAAGTTTTTAGGAATCGAAATGAATCTTCATTGAGTACAACGGATATCCATTTTGTGATGCCTAGTTAGTGGGATTTTTTCCACAGCATAATAATAATAATATTAGTGCAAACAAAATCCGAAGACAACTTACCCAAGAGTCTAGATAGTGAAACTCCACCGTGCTTGCAAAACGAATTATTTTCTCTTATCTGCATATTATTGTATTTTCATCTATTTCCATATATTTTTTTCAAATATTATGTCTACTTGTGTTTAATTACCTGCCTTGGGCCTTTTGAACACAGCAAGTGCAGGGTTGACGACACTGATTTGTATGCCCTCCATTATTATAACACAAAATACAATTTAAGGTATATACCATACTCGCAGTTTTCACGTTCTGTTCTTAATATTGCTTCAAATGAGAGAAGCTGTTTTACACAAAATTGAAGGATTAGGGATTTGAAATTTTATTTAAGGTGCAATTTTCCAAATTCAGTAACAAGTATCTCCATTGTGAGGAATGTATAAACACAAAGAAAAATTTGTTAGTGTTTTGATGTGGTACAGTTAGTCACGAGTTGGTTGCACTACAGCAACTGGTTGTTGACAACCCAATTGTTCTATTCAGCATATAACCAAAGCTAATAAACAATTGGTTCTCATTTTGTTTAAATATTTCGATGACTGGTTTGTGTGAACCTGCTTTGACCCACTACTGAACACATATGTTCGTTTCCATTGATGTTTCTGGTGTTTACTTTTAAATCTGATGTTATTCCGTGATATTGCTATGCAGTTATATATAGCTATTATGTTAGAACTAGGTAGAGTGGCAACGAAAAGGATGCAAGGAAACATGGCTTTAAAGACAAGATAAGAACTGAATTTTAAGGCCCATAATTGGCTAAGCCATGTATGCATATAGCTCCAATACTTGACTATACGATTAACTATGCATTTCAGTGTGAAAAATGATATATTTCTTAGACTTTAGTGTTATGAAATCGTCTATTGTAGTGTTGAAATATATTTTTTTAAGTTCAATGTTCATTAAATGTTTTAGTTTTGACTCCACAGCAATAATCTTTTGTCGTGTTGTTATATCATAGTGCTTATGCAATGACTTGAGAAACTTAACACATAAATTTTAAATTCTTACGCAAAACAAATTGAAGTTTTAGTGAAATTTCAGAGTTTTTATCGTGGTGAAATATCTGTAAATGCATGATTGCTCAAAATTTTCCATGTCAGTGATAAAATTTTTAATAAAAAAGGACCATTATGTTTTACAGATTTCTTTTGTACTAGCTGATAATTTGGCTATGTTTTCATGTACATCCACTCCTACTTACAAGTGTTTTTGCAAGTGAATATTCTCTTATGGTCATAATATTACCGCATAATCTATGTATAGTTCATTTCATTATGTAACATGATTTTTTATTTTAGAAACTTCTTTTAATACAACATTTATTTGAAAGGAATCAAAGGTACTAAAATGATTTGGAGTTTTCTATTTGTTTTGTTGTGATACTTTTAATCAATAGCCATAAGAATATTCATCCATACCATGAATACATGAAATGTAATAATTATATAAATAATTTATAATAAGTAATCATTAATTTTTAAATATTTATGTCTTAAACCTCATATAATTCTTTCTTTTTTTTTTTAACCTGTTAGCACATTCGTTAACCCTTTTACTGCTACCGATGTCTTAGGGTGTGTACCGACATGCAACAGAACATCGTCGCGTGACATCACTATTTCATCAGTTCATGCCGATATCCAGTCTACTCCGACAAAACACTGTTGTTTGAAAACTGGTCAAATACCTGAAGATGGGGTATAACGTAGCCCCGCAACATTCCTTCGATGCGACATATGACAAACCCACAACTGGTGGGATGCAAAAATGTTATGATGTTCTGTTACGGAGTGCAGTCCAGACTTCATACGGTGTTCTGTTGCATGTGTGTACATAGCCTTAGATATACATTAGGAAAAGTTGCTTGCTTGCTTAATGTGTGTCTAAGACATCGGTAGACACACATTCGGGACAGTTGCCCTACATCACTAACATGCCTGCGTGTCAGTTCAAAGTTGTCTTCTGTTCTTCTCTACTGAAGTCTCAACACACAGTGTCATTTTAGAGCTTTCAACAAACTATAAATCCATTGAGGTTTTTGTAGAACTTCTTGGAAACACTTTTTCTGGATATAATTTATTTTATGTGGGTTTTTGAAAATTGAATAAACATTAAAAAATCATCAAGCAATGAAACATTGATTCATTAATCCTGAACAGACGGGAGCCTAAGTGCCATACTCCATGCTGACCACTA
This sequence comes from Dysdera silvatica, assembly GCA_006491805.2. NCBI lineage: Eukaryota > Metazoa > Arthropoda > Arachnida > Araneae > Dysderidae > Dysdera > Dysdera silvatica. Next base: position 53,766,752 of record QLNU02014176.1, read on the forward strand.
GGTTTCCGTCAGTTGAAAAGTTAGCGACGCAAGCATATTACCAAACTCTTTGCTAAAAGACTGCTTCTCTGTTAATTGATAGGCTTGTCCCTCCCTCCCTCCCCCCATAGTGCCTTCTCTACTGCTGCATTCCATTAGGATCAATTACTAAGAATTGTTTTTTTGGGGTATTTAATCTTCGATTAGAGCCGTGATAAAATTCACCTCACATGTGTGGTAATATTACCGTGTAATTTAGTATTAGGATTAATTACCTAATGTATGTAGAAAGTCAAAGATGGTCATTAGCTGTTTTCCGTGGTGATGGTTCTTTAACACAGTTGAGATTCAAAATGGGGTAGACAAGCGAGATAAATGAGTGTGGAAGAAGAGGATTGTCTATAAAACGATTAGAATTGGGAGCTTACGAACAAGCATCTGGTAAATTGAAAGAACTAGGTAAATTGCCAGTAGAAACCATACTTGTTACATGAAGAATTTATGTACAATAATTTTTGCCATCCACGTAGAGATTATAGCTAGACCGTTTAGCGGTCTAAGACACTCAGGGCTAAACGAAGGGACCCTGGTCCGAATCCAGGATGGGGAAAGCGTCTCTTTTTCTCCAAAACGAATAAATCTCTAGTTTGAGCTATAAGCTATACGTGGGTGGCAGAAATTATTGTATAATAAATTCCCCCACGAAAACTCACAAAAATCTCGCCCCGGAGGCTTTTCTGTGTTGACCATATTTGGCAATTGTGTTATCCCTGCGGAGGGTAATAATACCTTACAAAGAATGTACAGTTAGAATGTGCTGTATGAAAATATCAAGGGAAAAATTAAAATTGTGATTAAAAAAAAAAAAAAAACTAAAATTTTTAGGAGTTTTACATAATTAGGGATAATTTTTATTTCCCCAGGTAAGTGCTTGCCTTACAAATTTCAACGTGTGTGCTCTCATGTTAAGGAAGTCGAAACCATAAATATTGGCTTAAATAGTTTTCGTGTCTCTCCCCTCCATCTCAGTACTCTGCACAGCATATTCATATGTAATTTTCATTTTTTCTTGGGGGGGGGTACTACCCCCTAGTTATATCTATGGTATTAAAGGAGTGAAATAGCCAAATTCACAGGGAATATTATACATAATATTAAAAATTATAATGTGAAGCTCTTTTGCATGTATGTACATATAGAGAACACTTACTTTGTTGTTGATTTTAATATTGGATTGCTCTAGTGTTATTCATTCATTAAGAGATATTTTGCATAATAGTATAATTTTTATATGCATAATTCTATGAAAGTTAAGCTACAGGAATATGTGTGAATAACGTGCAAATGAAATGCATTTATGTGTTCTTTTAGTATTAATATATATAGTATGCACACACACTATAACAACAGTATATCATATGATGCAGTGGTGTATATCGGAGTAGGCACACAAAGCACATGCCTAGGTATAGCTTATCTGTTGGGGGGAGGGGGGGGATCAACAGAGTACACACCACATAAAAGTGAAATTGTCCGAAGTTGCCAATGTAAAAAAAAATTTTCTGTATTACAAATACAAAATGAGTATAAATTTAATATTAATGTTGACATAAATGGAGGGAATCAGTCAAAGGAGGGTGTAACTCCAAAATTGGAGATTTTGAGTTATAGGTACCATGTGATAGAGAAAATAAGCCTGTATCGTTAGGTAAAAGAACGGTGCAGCTCCCTATCCAACGATACGTATTATAATGATAACGTTTTTTTTGCCAATATGCAATGAATTGAAGTTTTTTACTGTTTTTGCTCAATTTCTCGAAACAATGAAAAGTGGAGTTACATCCCTTGACCGATGCTTTTAACTGTTCGTGAATAAGGTAATGTAAACTTGCACAATATCAAGTTTCAAATGCCTTTTACATGGCATACCTAATAATTTTGTCCGCAGATCTTAGGAGGTAGCAGCTGGGTGTCAAAACATTTTAAACAACTGAAAAATCACCTTTACATATAAAAGGCTCAGAGTGCGATATGCATGATTTTTTTTAAAATAAACCTTTCTTTGTAAGAAAGTGGCGTACAGCCGGTACTTAGGGATGTCAATTTCCTAAGTACATGATTTAGTTGGTACATATACTGTAACTAAGAGTATTGATTCTCAGATTACTTCGAACCCTTTTTTCACATTTTAAAGCCATTAGGCTAATAGCATACCAAGAGAAGAATGCGTGTCTCATCGTACAATATTATTCGACAAATGAATTTATATTTCCATGGATTTTCTGTTGTAGATACATTATTTTGTTATGCATCTCGTATGCTGTGTTTATGTTTATACATGTGCATGAATGACTTAATTTGGTCAAACTTGTCACATAAAGAATTGCATATTTGTTTATGATTCACGATCAGCCAACAACATTGTATCTACTCATTATAATCTCTGTACATGTGTAACATATATATATATATATAAATACTTAATGTAAATACTCAGACATGCTTTATTAAACATTTCAATTCCTGCTGCTTGAACTCACTCACTTTTTAGGGTGTATTCGGAGAATTAGTCTGTTGAAACTTTTCAGCACAAATATAACTTTTTTTTGTATATGTATATAGTTGAACACCAATGAGAACAGAAAATCTGTTTGTACGAACAATAATTCGTCTTATCCGGAAAGGATAGTATGTTATACAATCTGACGGGACTTCAGAAAACGGTTCGTATTAAAAGTAATTCGTCTTAAGCGTGTTCATCTTAACGAGGTTTGACTGTATGAATAAATATACATATAGACTGTGACATACAAATAAAGTGGAAAATAGATATACTAACCATTGTACTGAATGTAGCACGACTCCAATGAAGATGCAAATATTAACAAAAAAAAATTGAAAAAGGGGGAATGGATTATGAAGAGTTTCTACGAGACAGGGAGAACAATCGACACAAAATAGATAAAATAAACCTTTGATGCAAGGGCAAGTAAGCATTAGAAAATGCAGTAGGCGGTGTTTTTAGAATGGGTTTTGGGAGCCTTTCTTGAGAGTTTTCACATGCTTCTATCTTGGCATGTTGCGTATGTGACGGCTATTGATTTGTAATGGAAGATAATCAAAAATAATAAGAAAAAATTTACATTGTTTTCTATTTCAAAACAACAATATAAAAGCAGTAACATGTAAGATTTATCTTATAAAAATATTTAGATGCATTGAATACATAGTATTTCTGATTTACACAGAAACATACAAACTTAACACACAAAGTACCAGATGATGAAGACAAGGAATAAAAATCAATACTTCAGAATATATATAAACATCCAATAGAACCAATAGTAAAAATTACTTTAAAATCAGTGCACCTAAATTTGAGGATAGATTAATGCTTAATGTATAAATTGGATATAATGTACATAAATATAACCAGTATTTCGTACAATCACATTACAGATATGCACATGCAAATACATATTCTCCTTATAACAAGCAATATATATTTGCTTTCTCTTTATCACAATTAGTATAACATGCAGGATTCTCACTCACTTTGGAGAAAAAAATTGCCTGACTTTTCGGACAAACTTCACTGACTAATTGCAAATAAAACTTCGAATCAAACTTCAGTTTCGTAGAAAATAGCATCATGTTCACGTGAAATTTAGCTATTTAGAACAAGTTAGCAAGGTTTTCCCCAGACTATTAGGAACAACTTCAAATTCCCAGACAATTTTAGGTTGCATGGTAACCCTGAACATGGACAGTTCTACGATTACAGAAACATTTGGAAATAATTCTATAAAAAATATCAAATATTAGTAAATAAAAAGACTCCATTCAAAATCCCATTATCTAGTAAATATACTTATTGTTTAAACACGTAAAGGACATTAACCTTAGAACAGCTTGGTAAATACCTAGGGCATGCAATATGGCATGCTTTCAGAATTGTAGTGCAACAACCAACTAATAAAAATAATTCAGAGGCTACAAAACACACACACACACACAGCCAAACTTCATTACTTCAAAGCTGAAAATAGAATCAACTTAAGTTCAAATTATTCATGAATTCTAATAATTTAATTAGTCAAGTTACATGGTATGTATATAATTAAAAATATATTTTATAAATTAATTTTTAAATTCATAATTAAGGTCAATAGTAGCTAGGACTGAACGTAAGCCGAACCTATTAAATAAATGATCTAAAAGAGTTAAATTAACAACTGGATGCCTATATTTGTATTAGAAAAGCAAAAATCCGAATTTTCCTGTTTCATTTGGAGCAATATTTGTTTTAGACATTATAAATATTGCAAGGTAATATAATATATTTATACTTTTTAAGTAGTATTCCATGCTGTGAAGTTACCACACTAGAGGGGTGAAAAACATCCACCCACTACAGTGATGGATTCATCTGTTATATAGCTTGCATCATCTGAGAATAGAAATTCGTCAGTGCCAGCATATTCATCTGCAATTCCAACTCTTTTCATTGATACAATTCTATTCAGCAATTCTCTGACTTGGATTTAAGATCTTTGCTAAACTTGGTCTGTATGATACCTGGGCACAGACAATTTACTTGAATGCATACTTAAGGGTTACAGCTTTCGTAAGACCAAGAAGTGTGGTTTTACTGACTGAGTATGCCCCTAAATCCTCAAATGGCTGATAGGCCACAATAGGATATACATAAACGATGGATTCACCACCTCGTTTTTCCATGTGGGCACTGCCATTTGTGTCAAAAGAAATGCAACTTTAACATTAATGTTGAAAATTTTATCCCATGCCTCTTTGGGTGTATCTAATGTTAAACGCATGACAGGACTGACTACGGCATTGCTAATCAGAATATCCAGTCTACAGTGAAGTCTAACAGATGTTGGTAATCGTTTTTCTCGATGGTATACTAGGAGCTGGATATTCCAGTTTTCTTTTTTTGTAATTCATTGAGGGCTTTATCCACATTCTGTTGTTTCTTGTTGCTAATAACCACAGATGACCCATTGTTGGCCATCTTGGTAACCGTTCTTTTTCAACACGCCTTTATTGCGTCGTAGAAGAACGGTTACCCGACTAAATTTATCGCTCGTAACTAATGTGGTGTTAGTGGTGGAAACAGGAATGTAGAGGATGAGACTAGGAAGACATCAGTGGTTTTGCCATATGTGGCGGGTGTCTCAGAAAAGCTGTCTCGAATTCTCAGTTGTGTGAATGTTAAGACCTACTACAAACCTGTCTACACCCTGCGTGATCTATTACTTAAAGTTAAGGATCGCGTCCCTGAGGAGGAAAAATCTGGTGCTATTTACCAAATACCGTGTGGAGACTGTGACAAGGTGTATGTTGGACAGACGGGAAGATCGATACGTCTACGAGGGAAGGAGCATATGCGTGCGGTAGCTAGGGGAGACGATTCAAACCAGTTGGCTGAACATGTCTTCAGGGAGGGTCACGAACCAGATTGGCATTCGATGAAAATATTACATCAGAATGTGACGAATCTGGGGAGTAGACTTTTTCTGGAATCATGGGAAACCTACGGTTTGAGGAGTCGTGCAATAAACATCGCAAAACCTCTACCAGAACCTTACAGGATTTTTGCAAAACCTCGAGTTGGGGGTGTTCATCTGACATCGTCGGGTGCGGGGGCTTTCCCGGCGAGGGTTTCCCCAGCTGGAAATGCTCCGCACCAAATGGCGTCAGATGGGGATTCCCAACATGCGGGTATATAAGCTTAGGACTTTCACGAACTCTTCATTCTGCCTTCACTTGACAAAGGGAGCAGTTGGCTCCCGAAACGTCGTGTTTTTAAACCTTACGCCAGTGTCAAAATAACTGTTTGTTAAGAAAACTAATGTTCGCAAAGAATTCCTTTATATGTAGTCAGGAGTGGGAGGAATTACAATTATGTTATGAATGACCGATGATAATATTTTTAATATATACCTAATATTGTTTTCTATGTTTAAACTTTTTAAAATTATATGCGTACACGGAGAGAGAGAGAAAGGGAGAAGTTATGACATTTTTTAAAAAGAAAAATTAATTTTTAAAATTTCAAGACTAGAAAATTTCCCCACCCACATCTCTATATATGAGCTTCAATATATCCATACTGTTGATAAATATTACAAAGTTCAATGAGCATGTAAAAACTTCGATATACCTGGTTTGATGGTTTTACTCCAGATTACATATCCATTATGACGTTTGGCGATTTCACTTTAAATGTGGTTTCCTAGTGGTCTAGTGTTTCTGCTAACTTTGTCCAAATGGTTTTATCTTGGTTTTGTAGCTTCCTCCATAGTTTTATTGCTTTCCTGTTCATGGGTCGAGGATTGCTTGCGTCAGGTTAGGAATATCCAAGAATATTGATGACGAATATTAGTGGAAGTGTCGATTTCTATTTTGCTAAGTTCATATAGGGTAGAAGGCATAAGCAGAGGTTATATAATCTTTCCCAGCCTTTTTAAATGCTATAATGCACATTTTTCTTCTAGAGACAGTGGATGTTGAGGTCTAAAGTAGGTGTTTTCCAATATTCTCTTCTGGAAAAACTATTTTTTTTCTCACGAAATGAATGCTAAAAGTTTTCATTACCGTTTAATACCTTACTCTTCCAGCAACAACTGATACAAGTCTTCCACGGGGCTAGGTTTCTAGAACATCATTTATTAGGACCGAGAAATGAAAAATGCATTGGGAGAAGGGGAAATGGGACAAGCAATGGAGATCATAAACAAAAAAAATTTAAGGGTGCAGAAATTCCTGACTATGCGCATAACTGCTGTAGCAGCAACAGTGTACATCAGCAGGATAATAAAATCCGGTTGCATTTGGAGGGGGCCATGCCCCCCCCCCCCTAACCTAAAGTTGCCACTGGGGACAAGGAAAAAATTTCCCGTATTTTCATTAGTTTAAAACATCACCAAAAGGATTCCTTACTTTTTCAACAACTATTGAGGCAGTGGAACCATGTTTCTCGAATGTTATCCATTGAGGATATCTCAGCCAAAGGCCAAGAAATGCGAAAATGGACGACAAGAAACAAAAAAATTCTGTAATTTAATCAGTTTAAAAAACTGCAAAGAATCACCGATCTTATGAAGACACCATCTTTCCATCATGGCTGTCGATGCTCATCTGCCTCTACCATGATGGTAAGTAAGTGAAATTCGATGAGGGATGATTAATAATCTGGAGTAACACTCCCAAGTTTGATATAAATGGATCAACCGTACAGTTGAACTTGCATAAGTACATATCTCACAGAAGTAGAAATGGCATAAAATATTGTCGTAAAAATGTTCTCCAGTTTAATGTTATCAAAATCTGCTTAGTTATATATCGTCAATTATACAAATGCAAATTGTTTTAAGTCAAACTGCGGTGTGTTATTATCGAATTTCAATCTGATATGCACATAAAGAAATCAAGCTTGTACTACTACAGCAGAAGTAGCACTTGCCAATCTATATTAGAATCCCACATATTACATGAGACAGTCTCATACTTTATTACAATTCATTCGTACAGGGTTTGTCCCAAAAGTTCCCGGAATGATTTTTTTAAAATCATTTATTCAATATCAGTTTACAATCTTTTCAGAACTTTTCAAAGTATTCTCCCCCTGCTTCGATGCACCGTTGCCAACGCTTCACCCAATCATTGAAGGCGCCCTGGAAGTCGTCAACGGGAATCTCCTTCAGTGAGGTCGTCGCGGCTGCTTTTACCGCCTCCAGCGTTGCCACACCCATTTTGGCCAGCAACTCGGAGACAATGAGCGCGGTGTGGGTTGACGCGTTGTCATGGTGCAAGATCCAATTGTCGCGAATTTCGTTTCGGACGCGTCGAACCCTGTTGCGCAACCGTTTGAGCACTTCACAGTAAAACTCCTTGTTGACTGTTTGTCCTTGTGGCACGAATTCACTGTGAACTACACCTTTTCTGTCAAAAAACACAATGAGCATTGCCTTGATTCGCGATTTGCTCATCCTTGCTTTTTTCGGGCGAGGAGACTCCTTGGTGTGCCACTCGCTGCTCTGGCGCTTTGATTCGGGATCGTACTGAAAAATCCACGTCTCGTCCCCTGTGATCACTCTGTCCAAAAATTCTGGGTCCGTTTCGTAGCGTTCATGCAATTCCTGGCACTTCAACAAACGCTGCTCCTTCATCTCACTCGTCAGGACTTTTGGCACCATTTTCGAGCAGACTTTCCTCATTTGAAGATCCTCCGTTAAAATGCGATGAACGATTGTTTTGGGTATTCCACACTCCTCTGCAATCACCCGAACACTTAATCGTCGGTCATTGTCCAAAACTTGACGCACTTTTTGCACCGAGTCGTCCGTTTGTGATGTCGACGGGCGTCCAGAGCGGTCGTCGTCGTTGACGGACTCCCGACCTTCCCGGAACCGCTTGTGCCACATGAAAGTTTGGCTTTTTTTCATCGCCCCGTCACCGTAGGCTTTCCGAAGCATTTCGAGTGTCTCCGCCCCGTTTTTACCCAGTTTCACACAAAATTTGATTGCATAACGCTGCTCCAAAAACTGGTCCATTTTTTGATCGACGAGGGTGCAGTAGATACCTCTGCGCGGAGCGTGACCCTGCCTCAACAACTGCCCGCAGGCGACTGATACCGGTCTCGTTTCCAAGCTCAGATCCCCCACCAACTTCTCCGCCCCGTCAGCCAGCGTTGCCAACTACAAAAAATCATTCCGGGAACTTCTGGGACAAACCCTGTATGTAGCTGTTGTCCAGAAAACATCCTTGCTTTTAAAAACTTTTGAGTTTATGCCCATAGCAAGTTTATTTTATAGCAGATAGAATGAATTTTTTTTAGAGGGTTTCATCAAAAACTGGAAATTTGAAATTCTTCAAAATTAAATGCAAGTATTAGCATACTACATTTCTTGGCTTTATAAACAAAGTAATGATACTTTATCATATTGAAAAGAAATACTGTAGATAATTAACTCTTATATAATTATATATATTAACTTCTTAATCAACTTAGAAATATGTAATTTAATAATATAGAATACTATAAAAATTTCATAGAAAAAACACTTCACATACGGTATTTTAAAAAAGTTTGCTGATGAGAACAAACCACTAAACTTTATGGAATTTAACAAACAGTTATTTTGACACTGGTATAAGGTTTAAAAACACAACATTTTGGAAGCCAACCGCTCCCTTTGTCAAGTGAAGGCAGAATCATGGAATTTCACTGCCGCATTGATGTGTACTTATGTGACTTTGATTGCATGATTATAAAATATTTATACCAGCTTTTAAATTTATAATTAAAGTTAATAGTAGCTAATTAACGTAACAACCACCTGCAAAATTAATGATTTAATAACATTAAAATAACAAATTTATGTCCATATTTGCTTCAGAAAAATAAATATCTCCGTTCGAATTTTCCTTCATTTCATTTGGACTGGAATTTGCTTTAAATGTTATACATATTGCAGAATAAGGACATTTTTTTTGTAATTTTTCAGTAACTTAAGCGATTTTTATAGTACATTAGAGGCGTGAAAAGTATCCACCCGCTACAACAATGGATTCGCCTGTTATATAGCTTGCATCATCTGAGCATAGAAATGCAACAGTGCCAGCACATTCATCTGGATTTCCAACTCTCTTCATCGGAGTAAACATATCCAGCACTTCTTTAGCTGCAGAATTGGATGTGATACCTTCGCTAAACTTTGTTTGTATGATACCCGGGACCAGACAATTTACCCGAATATTTTGAGGTACACACTGGAGTGCTACAGCTTTTGTAAGACCAAGAATTGCGGTTTTACTGACAGAGTATGCCGCTATGGCTCCCATTGGCTGATAGGCCGCAATAGAAGATACATAAACGATGGATCCCCCACCTCGTTTTTCCATGTGTGGCACGGCCACTTGCGTCAACAGAAAAGCAGCTTTAACGTTCACGTCGAAAATTTTATCCCATGCCTCTTCAGGCGTATCCAATATTTGACACATGACGGGATTGACCGCGGCATTGCTAATCAAAATATCCAATCCTCCAAACTTGTCTAAAGTAAAGTCAACTAGACGTTGGCGATCTTCTTTTTTCCCCACGTGACATACCAAGCCTTCAACATTCCTGCTTTCTTTCTGTAACTCGTTGAGGGCTTTATCTACATTCTTTTGCTTCCTGCTACTAATAACTACAGACGCCCCATCGTTGGCCAAGCGCTTTGCAATTGCATACCCAATACCTTCGGTCGAAGCGGTGACAATCGCAACCTTTCCAGCCAAACTTGATGTTTTATTAGACATTCTGGCGAAGCTGGGGACAGATCGGTTAACACCAGGCTGAAGGATTGTTTTGCAGGTTGAAAATAATGGAGCTGCTAATCTTTGACATGTATTACGCAACATAACACCGGGATAGCCTTAACTATTTCCTTGGTCTTTTTAATACGAACTGCGGCTGCGTTACAAACGTTGTAAATAATTTGCAGTGGCCAATATTTTCCCTAATCATGGATTTTTAAGTTATTTATGTACTTAAAAATCTAAATTTCACTGATTGCGGTTTTATCTGTATTAGATAAGATATATAATACCGATCCTGGTATTATCTATGTTAGGTAAGGTACTGAAACTATAGTTGCAGCCGATTTTTCACTTAACAGTCACAGTTAAATGTAACGAATTATAAAAAAATTTCACAGTAAGGCCTTTGCATAACCAACACTTTGGGATCTGAGAATCTGTCAGTAATTCTAGCGTGTCTGATTATAGTAAGCATTGGGATTGGAAAAATGTCTGTTTACTAGAGTTAATCCTTAAGTGGGAAT
>QLNU02014176.1:53777683-53803379 GCA_006491805.2 Dysdera silvatica
TGCAAAAGGGTTGCTGGTATCTAACTGGAAGGAGACCCACACGCTGAACGTATGTGACGATGTGTGGAACCGGCCAGGCCAGTAACCTAGTGTCCTACCCCGCCTTCAAGTGGTGCAGGCTGAGCTTTCTATTTATGTGGCAAATTAATATTTGCTACACGGATAGAAAGGCGGAAGGGGAGGGCTAATTCACCAACCCGTCTAGCCAGCGTGGTGAAATTATGGCTAATTCCTCCATTATGTTGACACACCAGAAACCATGGCCCCTAGTCTCCAGGTGCTGGAGTGCTCCTGATCAAGGCAGCGGTCAGTGTGGCATGAAAGCAGGGGGTGCTAAGAATCACTGGAATGGCCCAGGCTGCCGTTTGTTATTGACCTTGGCTACGTTTAATGGACGATCCCTTGCTTCTGAAGCAAAACTTCAGGAATTGGAAGAAGAACTTGACAAGATCAAATGGGACATTGTAGGACTCAGTGAAGTTAGAAGAAAAGGTGAAGAGTTGGTGGAACTTAAAAGTGGACATTTGTTTTATTATAGAGGAACGGAAACTGGAAGAACAAGTGGTGTTGGCTTCTTAATCAACAAAAGAATTAAAGACTACCTTCTTGAAGTCGAAAGCACGTCAGATCGAGCAGCGAGGCTCGTTGTTCAACTAACCCAGCGATACCAACTTCAGATAGTACAGGCATATATTAATTCAACATCAAGCCAGATTTAATACTGGAAGTGATCATCGAATGGTGAGATGTAAAATGCACTTAAATACTAAATTAGAAAGGCAGAAGCTCATTAGGAAACAAGTATGTAAGAGGGTGGATTTAAAGAAACTGAAAGAAAATACCGAGGCATTCAAGTTGGAATTAAAAAATCGCTTTTCTGCACTGGAAGGACTTATTGAAGAAGTTGACATCTCAGAAGCAAATGAAAACATTGTTAAGACAATAGTTGAAACTGCTGGGGAAATTGGTGGTGTAACCTGTAAAAAGCACAATAGCAAATTATCTGAGAAGACGAAACAGCTCATGAAAAGGCGAAGAGATATGAAGGTGGACAATCAAAATACCAGTCGCAAGATCGAGTATGTAGAACTTTGCAAAACTTTGCGCAAAAACATGAAAGAAGACATAAGAAAATTCAATTGTGAGTTAGTAAGGAAGGCCATTGAAAGCAACAAGAGCCTTAGGGTTGTTAAAGGAAGTTTATCTGTTGGGAAGAAACACATCATTGCATTAAAAGGAGAGGATGGCACCGTAACAAGAAATAGGGAAGAAATACTTAGAAGAGTTGAAGAATTCTACAAAAATCTATACGAAAGTAACAGTGGATTAAACGAAGACTCTGAGATAGTCGAAGGAACAGCTCCTAAAATCTTAAAAGAAGAAGTTTCATTTGCAATAAAAAGTATGAAGAAAGGAAGAGCCCCTGGTGATGATGGTATTACATTAGATATCCTAAAAGAAGCTGGAGAATATGTAGAAGACATACTTGCAAAATTCTTTACCAAATGTCTTAACAGCGGTAACATACCAAACCAATGGGATTCTGCAACAGTAATTCTTTTGCATAAAAAAGGTGATAAAGAGGATTTGAAAAATTACCGACCAATTAGCTTGTTACCTGCTATTTATAAAATCTTCACAAAAGTGCTAACACATCGCCTGCAGAAAAAATTAGATGCAGCTCAACCAAGAGAACAAGCTGGATTTCGAAGTGGATTCAGTACAGTGGACCATATTCAAGTATTAAGAGAATTAATTGAAAGAACACATGAATATGAACTTCCATTGTGTGTTGCATTTATTGACTATGAGAAGGCCTTTGACTCTATTAAAACATCAGCAGTCATCAACTCTTTAAGATCAACAGACATTGAGGATGTGTACATTGACATGGTGAAACGTGTGTATAAAAATGCAAGTGCAAAATTTCGGTTACATAAAGATACCAAAACTATCAAACTTGGCAAAGGGGTGAGGCAGGGAGATACCATTTCTCCAAAACTTTTTACTTCAGCTTTACAGATGATTTTTCAGCAGATAAATTGGAATAACAAGGGAATAAAAATAAATGGTGAATATTTAAATCATTTGCGGTTTGCTGATGACATTGTTATTTTTTCAACGAACCCATCAGAACTCCAAGACATGGTACAGGAGCTCTCAACTAGAAGTAAAGAAGTTGGACTCAAGATGAACCTACAAAAAACTAAGATCATGTTCAATAATTTCGTAGAGGAAACAAAAATACAAGTTGACAACATTGAGCTAGAAATTGCTGATTCATATATTTACCTTGGCCAGCTGATTTCAATGGATGGCAACATTATGAAAGAACTCAACAGACGTATTAAACTTGGCTGGAGTGCATTTGGAAGAAACAGTTTTATCCTGAAGGGGAAATTGCCTTTGTGTCTAAAAAGAAAGGTCTTCAACCAGTGTGTATTGCCAGTCCTCTCTTATGGATCAGAGACATGGAGTCTAACAGTTGGAGCAATACGAAAGTTACAGACAACGCAAAGGAGCATGGAGAGGTGCATGCTTGGAATAACTAGGAGAGATCGAAAAAGAAACACTTGGGTGAGAGAGCAAACTAGAGTAGAGGACATCATTGTTAAAGTAAAAGGGCTGAAATGGCGATGGGCTGGGCATATTGCAAGAAGAACTGATCAACGATGGACAACAGAAATTCTGAACTGGATTCCAAGAGACCACCGAAGACCTAGAAAACGTCCTCAAACTAGATGGGTGGATGAAATAAGAAAACAGGTTGGGGTGACGTGGAAGCGAATTGCTCAGGATAGACTTGTGTGGAAAGCATTTGGAGAGACCTTCATCCAGCAGTGGATAGATAATGGTTGAATATGATGATGATGATGATATATATATATAAACAAAAAGTGAGGTTAAAGTAGTATAAGACCATTTTCACCATTACATAAAACAATTTCGCTGCAAGATATCAGAACCAACTTTACGAGAACTATATCGACAAGTTATGCACAAATTGAAAAATACCTAAGTGCAATGCAAAACAAAATATATACAAACAATAAATATATTTACAATATTTTACATACAAACCTTTTTCGAAAACTATGAAATATTGCTAGGATACAAATGGCAATATAGTAAAATTGTAAAGAAATGAACCAAAAGTGTAATAAAGGATTTAAAGGAGGAGTGTAATAATAAATGAAATATGAGAAACCCATAGGACAGCACTTTTTCAAGAGAGACACTTGCCCCAATGAGTTCAGTATTGGATGTTTCTGTTCGAGTCCCAGCCAATGCTAAACTTAGGATCTCAAGTCATTGGCTAGGACTCAAACAGAAACGCCCAATACTGACTCGTTGGGACAAGTGTCTCTCTTGAAAAAGTGCTGTCCTATGGGTTTTTCATATTTCATTTATTATTAGACTCCTACTTTAAATTCTTTATTCCACTTTTAGTTCATTTCTTTACAATTTTACTATATTGCCATTTGCATCATAGCAATATTTCATAGTTTTCAAAAAAGGTTTGTATGTAAAATATTGTAAATATATTTATTGTTTCTATATATTTTGCATTGCACTTAGGTATTTTTCAGTTTATGTATAACTTGTGAATATAGTTCTCGCAATATTGGTTCTGATATCTTGCAGAAAAATTGTTTTATGTAATGCTGAAAATGGTCTTATACTACTTTAACCTTACTTACTATTGTTTGTTTGTTTGGCTTTTTTATGGCGCAAGAGCATCTGGGCTATACTAAAATTTACTTATTATATTTAATTGGTTTTACTCCAGGCAGACATTGGCGCCAGAGTGATTCCAATTTAACTAAATTTACCTGTACCTCTTAGACTTAAATTCTTTTTATTTTGTTTATTATATACATATATATGTATATATATATTGTCAAACTTTGTAAAAATGGAAGAAAAAACCAAAAAACTCAAACCTTGAATAATTATGAAAATTCTGACCACAAGATCTCGTTACGTAAACCACTAATTTGAGAATACTTCAACGGAAAAAAGTAGAAATATTATATATTAAAATCAAAACTGTCTGGTCTGGACTAATACAAAAACCATGTAAAAAATACACTTAAATATATACAGTCAAACTCAGATAATACAAGAAGGTAAGAATATGTAAAATTCTTTGTATTATCCGTTACTCATAAAACACATGAAAGGAATAAAAAATTCAAACTACACAGACACACACACGTAATAAAATAATTAATAGAATTAACTTGGGTAATTTTCTTAGAGTAAAATTAACTTTATATCATTTAATAAACATAGAATTTTCAACCTTACCTATATGGGGTCTATTTTTATTACACTGTAAATAAACGCACATGTGGTAAATAATTGCACGTCAGCAGTTATTAAAAAAATCGTCAAGTTTGCATTATTTGCTTGGCATATTCATTTGTACATCTAGTTTTCTTTTCCTCCGTTTTTGTCTGAGAAGGTGAAAAATTGGTATGAAAAAGGGAAAAAATCACATTGAAGTTGGACAGATATTTTTCTCGTATTAGACAAGATTCTGCTTTTGTGCTCGTAAAAAGCGTGAAATTCTTAATATAGTTAAATAGTGAACTAAACTTAACCTGCAGATTGCTCGTTTTAACCGTGCTCTTGTTTTAGCCGTGTATTGAGTGAGTTTGACTGTATTGAGTGAGTTTGACTGTATTTCACTAACTGAAAATGTTAAAGCTTACCATCATCTTTTTTTTCATACCTGCTTTAGGACTGTGCATTTCATAAAG
The DNA here is from genome assembly GCA_006491805.2 of Dysdera silvatica. Classification (NCBI taxonomy): domain Eukaryota; kingdom Metazoa; phylum Arthropoda; class Arachnida; order Araneae; family Dysderidae; genus Dysdera; species Dysdera silvatica. The sequence continues at coordinate 53,782,450 of QLNU02014176.1, forward strand.
TCGTATAATGGACCAATCTAGCCGCAAATTATTTAACTGCATTTGGTGGTTCCTTCAATTTCTTGGCCTTTTGAGCATTACACTTGTTTTTATATGGATTTGCACATTCTTAGGTGGTTTTGGTTGGCATGAGAGTCCACTTCATGAATTCAACTATCACCCACTATTTTCTGTTCTTGGAGTCGTTTCATGTGGAAATGGTAAATATTTTACTTGTTCGTATACCATTGGTGTGATTAGGTAGGTTCTAGAGATGGAATAGTTCCATCCCTGGAAAAATTTAGACACATGTAGAATAATGAAAATTGTAGATGAATTCTAGTTGTGGAGCCATGCATTCCATACTTGTAGGTGTAGACTATTAGGGATGAGTTTGGCCTCATTGTTCGAGGCTTGAGCCCAAAAGTTTGCAATTTGAGCCCATCAGGAATACTTTGTAGGAATTTGAGCCCAAGCCCACCCGAGTCCGAAGTTTCAAATATAACTTTAACCCCTTAATGTACGATTTAAATTTTTTAAAAAATTACTAAACTACATTATTTTATTTCAATCTAATTTTTATATGCTCATATTTCTATAATCCTTGAAAATAAATCGCATAGTTGTATTCCTTGGCGAATTTCGATATACAAAATTAAGTTTTCAGGTTCCGTTGCATCTGTTTAACGAAGTCAGGCCCACCCGAGCCTGTCTCATCTCTACAGACCATAGCTTCCTCTAGACTACAAGTTTGGATATGCTAATGTTGTATGCATGACGTTACTTTATGACACGTTGTGCTGTGGCATGAATTACCTTTTGTTCTCGCACAGTAGAGTACCAATAATTCAAACTAAACGGGACCAACACAACCTCGGATTACCTAAAACTCAGATTTTGCGAAAAATAGTAATAAAAAATATATAAGATGTTATTTCACTTGAACAGGGACATTCTCAGGTTGTTGGCTGTCCTCGTGCAAATCAATATCTTGCCATCTTTATTTATTATTATTTCAATTAAAATTTTGATATGTGAAGTGTTTACTTTTAGATCTATGTATACATAGTTTAAAACAGTTGTCATATGCAAAAAAGAGACATTTTTCAGTTTTTACTTTCATAGAACGAAGTAAAAATCTCTGATATTGTCTTCGTTTTATTATTAAAAGATAAAAAATAACATGATAAACGATCTGCTGCTGCCTCTTAGATTGGTCACTCAGGTGTGGGAGCATCTTTTGCATCCCTGCCAGAAACGGCTCTGCATTTAATAATATTTCACAAAATACGTATTCTTTTATTTCTTCAATAATGATGAATAGATGATTTCATAATTTAAGGAAAATGTTAGTCCTTTTTGAAACTTAGATTCCTTGGACTTCCCTCTTTAAAAAAAATGCTTGGAAAGAGTTTTGAAAAGAAAATCCCAAAAATTGCATCGCCTCAAATTTAACGGAACTTCAATCTAGACTCTACTGTTCTACCGTTAGGCTTGTCCTTGTTTTCAGATGCCATTTTTTGAGTCATTGTCGAATTCTAACGTTCACATAATTCTTTCAGCTATTGTTTCAAGTACTTGGAATACATTCTAATTCACTTTTATGTCAATGCATTATTGTCTATTCTTAACCTACCAGTTGGCATGTTACTTAACATCTGCTTACTTAAAAGCAACATTTTCTAAATTTATAATATTTGTTAAGTCGTTCACACAGCTCAATAAAAAGTTTTTTAAAAGATCTTTTTTTTTTAACATGTTTTAGGTTTGCTAATTTACCGAGCCCAGTGGAAAAAAGACAAATTTACATTAAAAATTGCTCATACAATGTTGCTGCTGCTTACCTTCATATTTACAGTAGTTTCTTTGAAGACTGTGTTCGACTCTCATAACTACAGACATATTCCTATAGCAAATATGTACAGTTTTCATAGTTGGATAGGATGTGGTGCAGTTATTTTACTTGCAATGCAGGTATGCTGACCGGATATCATTTGGCATTACATTTAATCAAGGGTGGATCCATGGGTGCCCTGAGGGGGGCCCCTTGGCTCATGAAAAAATTGGGGGGTAGGGGGAAAGCATCAAATCTGCAAGAAACTATAGTTCACCATTATTCAATTGGAATTTTTCCTGGATGCATCCCTGCATACAATTCTGGGAGCGTCCATGGATGGATTCAGAAAATATTTACAGGAAGAGGGCATGCAGAGTTTGAAAATTAATGTAGGGACTTAAGTGTTAAGTTTGTTATTCTTGTGGAGGGGTACCCCTTGGATCCGCCCTTGTATTTAATCTTAATATTATTTTCATTTATCATCTCGTATCTCAGATAATATCTTGGTGTGTATCTTCGTTTTATCTCCTGGAAATCTAACACCTCTTTTATTTTTCTTATGAAAGGTTTATTGTAACTTCAGGTATTTGTATATCACTATCCTTTGGTATTATAGAATGCAAGTATTGTAAAATTGCTTTATAAGAACCTTACAAAGTACATATATATTTCTTGCCTTAATTTTATAAAAATTGTATATTGCTTGTGTAAGACGAGAGTTCATTAATTTTTTTTTTATAACTTTGCAGTTCAGTTTAGGTTTTCTGTCCTTTCTCTATCCCCGAATAAGAATTATTGACCAACACACTTTGCTGCCTTATCATCAATTTTTTGGGATCACGATATTCGTTCTTGCCATCGCAGCTTGCCATTCTGGGATTATGGAAAAAGCTAAATCTACACTGTAAGCCATATCCACATTTTACTCCTATTAGATAGTGGTTATTCCAGCCTTTGACAACTGTTAACAGTGAATCTATTACGCACCAGTAAAATATTCAAATGATTTTTGTTAATGTTCTTGGCAGCTGAAAATTTCTTTATTTGTAAGTAGATAAAGAACTAATAATTGGCAATACTTAGTTAGCTCTCAGCTGAATGCCAAATATGCCAATTGGTGTCGTTAATGCGAAAAACTATTTCATGTTTCTTAAGTGTCTGGTACGGCAGTAGTGTGGAAATAGCATTATCTAGCATCTTGAAATGTCCCTGGTTTGACTCGAGATGTAGTGGTAGAATGCATGCTAAGAGTTTAGATTCTTCGAAAAATGGTAGGTCTTGATGTAACGTGATCTTAGCGGTCTTCAAACCATAAACCAAACTCGCAATCCGAAATGACTTTAAACTTCGTGACATTTTACGTGATTCTTTTAATTATGAAATTAATTTTAATTCGATTTTATTATCAATGTACTTTCAATATGCTTGTTACCATTGTAGTTTTAACGTGGTCTCACGATAACATTGCATGTCTGGTCTCTTGTCTTGTGGGTCACAGATTAACCCTTCCTGTTCTCGTGCCATAGAAATGCAACCAACAGTAAAATTTTCCAGTGTTCTGATTTTCGAAATGAGAATGTCGGAAGGAGGAGTTAAATTTTTAAAGGACAGTGTGTTTTAAACGATCTTACGTGATTAAAATTTACCTTAACCAGCAAAATGTTATTGGGTATGATATGAAAGAAAAAATAAATGTGACACACACATGGAGTACTTTTAATGCCCGGGATGCTTTCTTTGGAAGTGGAGTACTCTGTGAATCACAGCCGCCTTACGAGGTCGTTTGTTATTATTATCGAGCGTGGGAAAAGCATCCAAAACCGTAGCTCTGTATTCTCAGAGGAGGGTTGGACAAGGTCCAAAACGAAGTAGGGATTGGATGGAGGCCCATTTTGGTATAGTTAAGGAAAGAATGGGATTTTTGTGTAGTACAGCATAAGATGCCTGGGAAGGGGTGAACCCATCATTCATATAGAAGTGAAAATAAAGGTAGTTTTTGAAGACACTAAAGCAGGATATGAGTAAACATGCATAGACACTGTATGGGGTCTATGGCTGCTACAGAGGATGTCGCTCCAGATATTACGCTGCTTGCAAGCGACAGAGAATCCCACAGCAATGGCACATAACAACAATTCCAGTTGAAACTGGAAAGACAAAAAAGAATGATGGATATGAGGTACCTGCATTGCATGACTGTGTAAAGCCGTCGTAATACTAACAGAGTAAATATGAAGCATTCTCATTAGTTATTTGAATGCCTGCTGTATTTGTGGTTGCTTTTGAGAAGTTTTAAGTACTCTTTAAAATTATTTTTTGTCACTTTAAAAAAAATTCATAATATTAAAAATAAAATATTTTCACAATTCGGGAATAATGTAAAGTTTGGAGTACTCATTTTGTGAATTTGAATTTGTAAGAATAATTAATGATTTTATAATTTAGGAAGAGTGATTATCAAAACTTGCCCCCAGCAGCATACGTTGCTAATTTCCTTGGTGTTTCTTTGACGCTGTTTGGAATTGCCGTAGTTTATCTAGCATCGATGTCACGATTTAGATGCAGGGGCGTTCATGAAAATGACGACTTGTATCTTGATTGTACAAATGGAGTCGTGCAGTCATAGTAATTGGGTTTTTATGAGTCCAAGGTATGTTGGTAATAAGTGCCATATACATGTAGTGATGTATTGATGTTAAGTAAATATGCAATTACAAATGAGTATCATATGTTTACAACAAGAAATAAGTATCATACATAGCAAATAAGTGTCATACATAAATATCATTACAATAAAAAATAAGTATCATTAAGATAACAAATGAGTACCATTACAATAACAAATAAGTATCATTAAGATAACAAATGAGTACCATTACAATAACAAATAAGTATCATTAAGATAACAAATGAGTACCATTACAATAACAAATAATTATCATTAAGGTAACAAATAGTACCATTACAATAACAAATAAATATCATTAGGTAACAAATAAGTATCATTAAGATAACAAATGAGTACCATTACAATAACAAATAAGTATCATTAAGATAACAAATGAGTACCATTACAATAACAAATAAGTATCATTAAGATAACAAATGAGTACCATTACAATAACAAATAATTATATATACTATAACAATTAGGTATTATAAATGTACATGTTTTGCGGCCTTGCAGTCAAAGGTGAATTTACGATTTTGCCGCCTGTAGGTTGGCATATTTTGTCACCTAATCGTAGCAAACATAACTGGAGGCATGACAGAGAATTTTGGCGCGTTTGTCAAATTCATCTTTTTGCCAGCATTCGCGAATTTGGCACCTTTTGACCCTCCCTTAATGTCGTTCTCGTAGCAGCTCTTCCTTTGCCAATGCCTAATTATGCGTTTAAACATAACAAATCAAAACTAGTAATTCAATTGGCCATCAAAAAATTCCTGCCTTTGCAAATTTCTCGGCATCAAACTTTTCGTTAAAAATTTGCCACCTTAGGTTTCAGTCTACTGGTAAACCAGTTATGTCTGTGGTGGTATGATGTTTAAATTCAATGGAAGAATGCCTTTCACTGTCATAGTGCATTCATCTCTCACACCATTAACCTGGGTTTGGTTACCTGGGGTATCGTGAAACGAATGTCCTTTTTCTGCCAACCTTTGCTTGGTGCAGAATGACCCTTGTTGTCCTTGTGCCATAAAAATGCAACCAAGCCTTTTTTCTGCTCACTATAGTCTGGGGTCTTTAGAAAACTGCAGGTCCCGGTGCAGCATGGCCTTTGATGTCCTTGCACCATAAATATACCGAACTGTACATTCTTTGAGATTGTTTCATTCACAAAGATTAATTTGTTTCATGCAACAATTTGTAGGTGAATTTTGTATGGTTAGGTGTGCCAATGACCTTGTTTTGATTCTCGGTGGCGCTGTAATAGTGACATCTTTAGGTATATAAAGGGTCGCGATTTTTTACCCAAGCTTTGTGATGACTGCATATGTCTAGAATGTGTGAAGAACTATCAACGAGACTGAAAAATGCCTGGCTTCCAAGCAACTTGAGAAATTTGAAAAGCATCACTGGGGACCTGTGTAATGAGAACTGATCATTCTGTTGCATTGCCTTGTATTTTAATCATACGAAGATGATAGTTGCATGGATTTGGATGTATGAGACTTGGTTCCGGGAGACACAGACAGCATCATCAGGGGACTTAAGGGTTATTTCTATTTTCCATTATCTAGAGAACCATGTCTGGCTCTTCATCATTCAGTTTCAGTAAGTCTTATTGGTTAGTGTGTACATGAGGAAGAACTCCAATCATTATATCCGTAATTATTGATCACCATCAGTCTCGATTGGTGTTGTGTGATCATCGCCGATGGCATGAAAATATTGGAGAATATACCTTTAAAAGGCATTTTGTTTCAAATTTAAGGGGGATATGGAACCCAAATGCCTATATTGGGGGGACCCCTTCCGCTAACGGTGCCTGTGTTTGTGATACATGGGTGACGACCGAATTGCTAAAAGTATTTAACGATAAATTTCATATTTGTCTAGGACAGGATGAATATCAAATTCTCACTTACATGCAGTATAGACAATAGTACCATTCAAGATTTGTAAATTATCGCCACACAGCAAGAATTGTAAACTAACAGGATGAAAAGATGGGATTTGGGACAGTGCTACTGGTTACATTACACTGGGTGTCAAGCCAAGGAGGACGCCATGATGTAATGAGCCCGAGTGTGGAAAAGTCCAAATCCAGTTTGATCATCGAATTGCTCATTATTCAAAAAGTTTCAATAAATAAATAGGGGTGATTGTAAGTCCAAACCAGATTCCCTGAACATACCAGAAAATTCCCTGAAAAGTTACGTAATATTTTTGGTAAAAACACTGATTTCCAAAGGAATATAAAAAGTTACAGGAAATGAAAGGTTTTTGTAATTTTTAAAAAGAAATCCCGGAAGAGGCAAGTTGAAATTCCCGGAAATCCCAGAGCATAACCAGCCCTGAATAAAATTATGTAAGTTCTAAGAATGCAGTAGTTATGTCAAAGATCTACTTGCTGAGCAGTATCTGCTGCAACTATTCTCTTTGTTGAAAATAGGATTGCTCATGAGCTGAAAATGACACCCAAGTTTGCAGAGGTGAAGACTCTATAAAGTCGCTGTTTGTGTAGCAAGTTTGATCAGCTTTGTATTTTTCATTGTCAATTTTTTCTACTTTTAAAAACAGTTTCTGAAAGATTACCTTATTAAATCGTAGAGCTTTAAACCTTATCTAATTTTTAATAAATTCATTACCCAATCCCTGTATAAATTATCCTTTACTATGATGTGTTTAATTTAGTTAGTGTACATCAGCGACCAAGCTTTTCTTTGACAAAACCATAATATAGAAGTCGTTACGCATTTATGCAGAATTGGAGAGGGGATAGTAACTGGCATTAAGTAAATATATACTGTATGGAATTGTAGATCTGTAACTCTATCCCCTTTATAAACTTTCCGTGCATGCCTGTGATAGAGCTGTTAAGGAAAAACCAACAGTTGAGCCAAGTCAGACAAAACGAAGCTAATTTTATTCTATTTACATTGAGTTTAAATACATTTCAAGTTGGTTGCAGCATCAACCAGTCATTCAGATAGACAACAGGATACAAGCACAACTATGCACATTAGGTACCCATTCGCTAATCTTGCAATTGTCCGTGAAAGCTGAAACTCCAGGCACTTATAAACGAACGTGATTATATATATTATTTCTCAACAGGAGCTACAAGTTAAAAATGAGTAAAGTAGAAACATTAAAATGGATAATAGAGCAGTGTTTCTCAACTACTGCACCCTGACAATAGTCAATTTCTTGGAATTTGTTTTGCAGTGGCACAGTGTAGTAACACATTTGCCTAGTGCTCCATTAATCCAGGTTTGACTCCTAACGGTGCAAAGAACGTTTACTCAGAGATCTCAAAGACCACACTGCTCACCGTAGTCCGGTTCCTTAAGAGGTTCAGAGGTTTGGATTCCTCGGAAAACAGTAGGTTCCGGCGTAGCATGACCATTATAGTCCTTGAGCTGTAAAACCACAAAACAATTTCTTGGAATTTTTCATGAATATTTTATAGTGAAAATATCATGAGAAAAATAATTTTCATGAACGTGTCAAAAAGCTTTGACCCAGAGCACCTAAATGACATCTGTGTGGCAAATGGTCAGTGACCAACTTACATGATTTTAAACCTTGGAGTGTCCGTAAATAATCTGGAAATTTCAAGCATTGAAATCTTTCAATGTGGCCAAGAAAATTTGATTATTAATTTAGTGGTATGTTGGCTTAAAGTAACTAGCAATATGCTACAGGATTCCATTTGTCCAGTGATTGATAACTAATTTCATATATTTCTCAGGGCACAGTATATAATTGCAATTTTTGACATTCTGGAGGAATGACCAATAGTGGTGGGGGTGGGAAGGCTTACAATATACGTATGACAGCTTGACAAGCCCCGTTCACCAATGTACAAAAGTGACATAATTGATACAAATAACAAGTTCAAATTACATTATATCGATTGTAATTTTAATTATATATTTAAGTTTAAAAAAAAATACATAGTAAGTGAAAGTATAAAATTGTGTAATTTTTTTAATCTTTGTTTAGGAAAACTACCCACTGGTGCCATGAGTGTATATTATCAATTCCGTTACCATTGCCTGTAGTGTTTTGTTTGAACAGTTGTGTGAGAAAGGACAACTATTTTCAAAGGAATACATAAACCAATAACTGGAATTGTATATCCACAGAACTGTGATATGTTTACCCTGAGCTATATTATATCTAACAGACATTTTATATATTCTTCTATATTTTAAACGCCTATAATCGGAAAGATGGAAACTGAGTTGTAACCAAATTCAGTGAAATGTTATATAGATTTAGCTTTTATATGATTATAATGATGTGTCAAAGAATCATTCATATTTTTAATAAAATATTACAACGAAATGAATCTGCTTTCATGATTTGGTAGTTTCGAGCTAATGCAATAACTTAAATCAACGCGAGGCCTTTTGCTTTACTGTCTTCTAGTACTTTTGAGGTGTTAATCCAGCTTTGATTTCTAAAGGTACGGGGGTTACCAATTAACTGCTCATTGTAGTCTGGGTTTCTTATCTCAGAAGAGGTTAGTGTTCTTTAGAAAACTAAGTCGTAGTATAGTATGATGATTGTCTTTGTGCCATAAAACATGTGACATTCTTATCACTCTTTCTCAAAGCGTTTTCTTAGGTTGGCTACAATTTAGATAATGGAAGTTGTAGTGGTAGATTCAGAGAGGAATTTGTGTGTGTGTGTGTGGGGATGTAAAAAAAAAATGTATATACATATTTACAGTAGGCCCCATATATATATATATTTTTTTTAAAGAAAAATCTCAAAGTGAACAAATTTTCTTGAAACCTTTGGTTCTTAGGGAAGTTTTACTGTCTGTATAAACATTACTAAATTCTTCATGGCAACAGCAACCACTCCAAGATGAATGGATCAGTTAGAGATAGGTATACTGAATGCCATTGGAAAAAGTTTGTCTCTCAAAAAAAAAAGCCACGCTATAAAGAAATGCGTAAAATGTGACAGAAGTTTTGAAAAATTACATATATTACTAGTGGAAAAATATACTGGGCGAGCAATAAGTAGCAGGATTGGCATGATTAGCAATACATTCAGCAACTCCGCTTGGCATTGATTTGATGAGCACTTAAATGTTCTGGGGTGCAGAATGTGCATATTTATAAACTCAAGTTTAATAATTTAGCGTATGTCACTGGCAACGAATGTTACAGGTTTCAACCTGGTTTGGGAAAATGATAAATTTCGTTTGAACCCAGGTTTTTGTGCTTTTCAACAATGTAATGAAGAGACTCATTTACAAAGTATAGAATGCATTGCATTAGGGCTCTCTTATGGGGAATTTGGCTTGTATCCTCATTGTTAGAGTGTTTACAGTTGACTGAAATGAAATTCAAGAGAGAAATAATATTTCACTTTATTTTACAAAGATTTAAACAAAGACAACATAATATGCCACTGCAAACTTGTAAGTGTGGCCATTTTTAACAGACATTCAAAAATTGAGGTAAGAGAGGCATAGTGAGGAGGTGTTCTTGAATGTACCTGTCTACAGGCATAATGTAAGTTAACTAATAGTTACTGTTTTATGTACGGAGTAAAAATGACATTCCTTGTTTCAAACATGCAGATTACAAAAAAACCCGTAAATTCCATGATTTACTTCCACATGGGTGTGTCAATTATAAGAAATTTATTGTTTTCCTCAAGTAAAATTATGAGTTATAAATTGGGTAATCTACATTCTTTGTAATTCATGTAAATTGTATATCTTCTTGATTCATGTAAATTGTGCAAATTACAATTTGTGCAATTCATGTAAATTATGATTTTCCCCAAACAAATGACTCCTCGCTATGCCTCTCTGACAGTAATACAGGAACAAAATAGCTGTGCTTATCTGAGATATGATGGATGCAATTATAAACAATATATAACCCCTCTTTAGCGAACACTATCTGGACAGCAAAATTTTGTCCATAAAAGAAGGAATATTATTATAAAAGGTTTTTTATAAAGATTTTTGGCATAACTGCGAATAACCATATTTTGAGTGTCCGTTAAGATATTGTAATTAACATCTAAAATACATAATTTCATTGTGCACAAAAAAATCATTTATGTGGGTAATATATCACAACCCTGAAACAAGTGACAACTTGAAAATTTTCACTTTCATATCTGTTTTGTAGGACAAATGCCCTATTTTCAACAGAAAAAATTTCATAAATGGAGTACAAACTGCTTGCTGGATTGTCTTAAATGTTACTATGGCTTTTCTATGTCGAAACCTTTTTTTTTTTAGTTACGCTACTTCTGTTGCACGCATGTATTCACTATGGTCAGAATTATCTGATCAATTTGTATTACAACATGGCATGTAAACAACTCGGTAAATCATGAAAGCAAAATTTGTGCCAAACGGGATCTAGACGGATTTCTTGACAGAAAAGGAAAATGGCTATCTCTATAACATGTGTTTGACATTAAAATTTTCATGGAACATTTGTCAAAGTGTTTAAAGAATAATCATTTGATTACATTTGAGTTTTTTCAGTAACAGAATATAATCAACGTTCAGTACATTAAAAGCATACTGTATATAAAATATAAACAATTTAATCTGAGAACCCTTCATAATATCATAAACCATACGTAACAGATTCTCATGAAAGATCCAAGGAATTATCAGTGCAGTGCAAGTAAGGGTCTGTTAGAGTTAATGCAATGTTAACTAACATGACAGTATAACCAATAATATAAATAAAATTAATGTAAAAATTAAAGCTTGAAGGGAGGGGGGCGCTAAGTATAATGTAGTCAAGTGGTACAGAACAACCTTGTTTGAATTTTCTATGAAATTCGGCATGTTTCAAACAGACAAAGCTGTTTTTCACCAAGAAATCACTTGAAGTACATCCATATGTGTTTATATTTTCCACAAAACTCTTGTGAGGAATGGCAACTTGCTCGGTAGATCCATGTGTGTTGCCATTCTTCTCAAGCCTCTTATGAATGATGACAACATACCTTGTTTTTCCAGTAGACCACTTCTACTCGAGTCATCTTCAAGTGATTTCATGATGAAAATAGCATTTCAAACGCGTCAGATTTTGCTGATGAAAAACAACTACACTTTTCTAACCACTAAAATATATCTCAGAGTACTACGTTAAAAATTCACATATTCTAAAAGTTTGGGAGTAAGAATGATGAAGGAAAGCTTTATAGATAGAGAGTGGGTGAGTATTACTAAAGAGGTAACAGATCTTTCAGGGTCTCTTGGCACCAAAACGAAAAGGCATATACATGGACAAATAGCGATGCTACTTTATAATTCTGCTAATGGGAAGGGAATGATTGAATATATATTCCCATTCATACATGTGGGCGAATATACATTGAAACTATCTTTTTTTAAAATCTGATAAAACGGCATGGAATCATCAACGTCTTCTATAACATATGGCTCTATGTAATCTCATCTAAGAAATTTTATGAGGGAACTATTATGGCTAATTATTCGAACTCTTTTAACGATAAGGTATGGGAATAGTACTATCATTGTCATTTGTCCTATGTGATTTATGTAGTAATGTTAACTATTATTTACGTTATTGTCCACATACATCCTGCATAGAGCGTGGGGATTTATTTAAACTGCTTTTTACTAATAGGGTATAAAAACAATGAGGCTGCATAAATTCAAAATTACACATTAAAACTACACTAATCTAGCTTATTGCGTTTTACAGTGGAAGGACAGTTCAGGTCCTGCTGGGATCAGAGCCGGCCTTATGGGGGGGGAGTCTCCCCCTGAATCGGGAAAAATCAAGCTTCAAGTTCAGAAAATCCTAAACTTAAAAAAAAAAAATGGATGAATAATTTATTCACTGGGTGGTTGAAAATTCAATCTCAATTGCTAACTTGACAAAAATTTGGATTTTCCTGGGGGAAAAAGGCGGAATAATTTTTTATTAACTCTTCACCTTTAGACAAATGGAAATTTTTTTGACATTGGCAAAATCGAGAGTTTCTTGGAGAAAAAGATAAGGCTTTTTTGCTTTCGTTGGTCGGAAAAATTTGCGATCGTAACTGCCCATTTTGTTAACAGTTATTTCCGTTTCCACGTCTGTGGTATACTGGCCAGCCCAGGGCCAGCCTTATGGGGGGTGGACGGGGGGGGTCTCACCCAATCGGAAAAATCAAGTTCCAAGTTAGGAAAAGTCAAGTTCTAAGTTGAGGAAATTCCAGTTAAACTCAAAAAAGTTAAATGAAAAAAGAAGGGATAAATAATTAATTCTTTGGGTAGTTGGAAATTCATGCAATTTCAATTGCCAACTTGGCGAAAATTTAGATTTTCTCGGGAGAAAGTGGAAAATTTTATTTATTTTTACTCTTTACTTTTAGACAATTGAAAAAGTTTTTGACATTCACAAAATCAAGAGTTACTTGGACAAAAAGGCCGACTTTTTTGCTTTTGTCAGAAAAATTGGGATTATAACTGTCTTTTGTAAACAGTTATTTCCGTTTCCATGTCTGTGGTATATTGTCCAGCCAACAGGGCACCAGAACCACAGATTCGGAGATTTCGCCTTTCCCTCTCCTCATTTTAAGTGCCACAAAGAAGAAACCAGGACGTTTTCCCGGGTGTTTCTTATATTGAATTCAATTTGCAACTGACCACAGTGTTAAGCCTACAAACTTACTGTGAAGCTGGAGGGTCCATCTGTAGCTATATCTATACAATGGGCAGGTAGAAGTTTCAAACATTTCCTCACCCGTCGCAAAACACTAAATGCTTTAAGTGGCTGTTACCGTGCATTTGTTGTTTATTTAATAGTAAATGCTATCTTTAATTATTTTTACCGTAAAACCTCTCTAAGGCGACCACCGTCGGTTCCGCGATAAAGTGGTCGCTCAGAGAGGTGGTCTCCGAATGGAGCTAAATTTAGAATTGGGTCTATTGGTGGGTGGGGAGGCAGAAAATTCGTTTCCAGAAAAAATAGTTAAGGGAGGTTTACTATATGTTACATACATATAATTTTCAACGCTTTTTTGTGTAGTTGGAAAATTTTGTGCTTCTCTCTCTCCCCCCTCCAGTGGAGGTAGGCTTGGGCTGCCTCTGGAGGGGACTAACGGTTTTCCAAGAAACCAAACCCTAATTACGGTGTGATAAAAATAAAAACCAGCACGCAATTATGGTACCACTGGCATCGAACTCGGGACAACAGCATGATGGATGGACGCTCACACCTCTATGCCACCGTAGGGTATCTAAGCTAGTATACAGGTGAACAAAATCATTCTTTTCTGGGAATCTCCTTTACATTCACTAAGATTCATTCACTTCAGGAAGAGTCAGTCAATCATTGAGAATGCTCACTCCTTTTACAGGAATATATTATCAATATTGTTCGTACATTTTATTCTTTCGAGTCAATTTCACTTTTGCTAATTAGGCCTATGCAAAAAAAACTAATGTTAGAATCAAAATACATGTGCGTCAGACAGTTCTAAAGCTGATTCGTGTTCAACATCTCATTCCATTAATATGCATAAAATAAATTTGAAATTCAATAACATTTAAAATAACATATGTAAATAATAACATACAAGGGCGATAAGTCCATGGAGCAAAAAACAGACATTCGATATGTAAATATAAATAATTGTCAGTTGTCTAAGGGAACATGCAAATAATTTATCTTCTTGGCACATACTTCGAAGAATTCTGTGAGCAATTAAAAAAATTATCAACAATTAAATCACAATAACACCAATGGAACAAAAAACACACGAGAACATGATTTATAGACTATCAATGTGCTGATTAGAAAAACATTTAATCAATATATTGCAATTTTATTGAAATTTAACCTTTTTAAAAGTTTTCACTGCGACTTGTCAGTTTTCAAACTGGGATCCACAATAGAATGACATACATATAACAAGCATTTCACTTCTGAAATTTTCATATGGTACACTTTTTCAATAGAGAGCAACATATACTTCACTAACATAATTCTAAATTTTTATAGTATTATTATACAATAATGTAATTTTCAGAATAGTTGGAATTATCTTAAGGTGCTATACAAAAACATATATGAATAAAAAATTAATAAAAAAGTGTCTGCTACGGCTTGATATGCTCTACTTCTACTCCGTCCCCTTCTGTAAATTTTTAATCTTGTTTCAAAAATAAACTACTCATATAAACAAATCACATTATAATGTACAATTATTTCTTGCTTGATGATAAGGATACTGACGAAGGATACGACCACAGCCTGTTTCAGTTTTCGTTTTATGACACAAGGGTAGCTACGGCCTTGACATATTGGGACCTTGTCTTCAGAGCAGTTGCTCTATTGTCTAGAGAACCGCACCATGAACCGCTATGGACAATAAAATCGGCATGTGCTCTATGGCATCACTGGAATCCGAACTAGATTAATGGCTATATGGATAAACCAGGATTTCCACTCGCATTGGGGAAAAAATTTCCAGACTTTTCGGACAAAATTCCCTAACCAATCACACTCAACTTTCAATTAAATTTCGACTGAAGAGAAAATGGTTTCATGTTCGTGGGTGATTTTGTCATGGGGAAACGAAAGTCAATATGATTTTCCCTTGCTTTTCCGGGTTCAACTAAAATATCTTGTTTTTTCTTGACTTTAACCTTTAGCTTTCAGGAATGGAAAACAGAAATTTGTTGCTTTCCTACACGGGGAAGCATCGTTTCTTCCTTACCCCCATACAAATCAACCCAAGCTCCACATGAAAGCGTCCCTACAGAGGTGTCACTTATGTACAAATAAACAATGCCAAATAATTTACGTTGGTGAAAGATAAGAAACCTACTGACAATAATGTAGCTGGCTGTTACTTTCAGTACAAAGCGGTGAGGAAGGAGAAGCTAGGGAAAGGGTCCTATTTGTACAACTGGCCTTTATCTGGTAATTCTTTTCATTACCATGGGTAATCAAGCCATTTGTATTATTAAACTGACCACTGACTTGGGAAGAGCATGATAGTGGGGGGAATCACTAGGATAGGGCTTATCAGTCCTGTTCTTTTGGAAGGTAAATCAGCTGGGATATACCCAATCCCACCTATGAGCTAAAGGTTAACCTGACGATTAGGGACGATTTCAAATTCGTTTGACAATTCTAGACTGCGTGAAAATCCTGACAAATACATCACTTCTATATCATCACAGTTTGCAAATGATTAGGAACCATAGCAACCAAATCATAAAGGAGTAATCTTTCAGCTCCCTTTTCAACAGTTTTCAATCTAGTATTTATGAAGTAATTTCAATGTGCCCTCTTTAATGTATTCATTTACTAAATATCTGCCTTTTTTTTACATGCAACGGCGGCTCATAGATTTATCTGAGGTACGTCAGCCCCCACACACACTGATATATCAACAAATATTGATGCTTGCCTAAATTTGATGGTTCTGGAAACAAATGCTATGTAACCAGATTGGTTGGTTGATTTGATTTTTAGGGCATAAAGATTATGTTGCACCAAACAAGGTGAAGCTATGTATGCAATTCCGTGTAACGAGATGTTAGATGACATGAGAATGTAAGGGACGGGAGTTGGAGTGGCAGGGAAGAATAGTTTTGAATATAAAATACTTTGATTTTTTTTGGGAGGTTCTATTAGTAAATCTATTACTTGGATAGGGCACTCAAACTCTTACTTTATATATACGATTGTAAATCTAACTAAAGTTGAGGAATGGTGAAATCGCCACTGATTGTATACAAGATCAAATTTCAATGAAGTACATAAGTACCTTTCTGCTTGGGTATGGAGCTTTTTAGTACTCCCCAAAGCGTTTATAACAATATACACATAGCAAACAATATCTGATCATATAAAAATTATAAAAATATCACAAATAATTTGCTATAATCAAGACAAAACATTTAAATGTAATCATATAGTGATAATATAAATTGGGGACAACAAGTACATCTTATTACTATAGAAAATCAGGATCAAGATCTTCGTTCTTGCAAGATGTGTAAAGCTTCTTGGCTGTTATTGTCAGATGCTATTCGATAAGATTCTATTTCCCTGAGAACCTAAGGAAAAAAAGAAAATATAAAAGTGGTAAGATAAAATTAGTTTATAGCAGAAAGTTGAATATCGAACCATTCTTGATGGTGAGAAAACCATTGTTAGCATTGCCAGCTTTCGATATTTGGTTGCTCTAAGCAGAGATTATATTATTCTGTGAAGGCTATGTTATTCTGTGAAGATTATATCATTCTGCGAAAGGGGGCATACTTACCTCCCCCACTGGGTGGAAAAATTACAGTAATGTTAAATAACTTCCATATAAGAAAATAAAATTCAGCATTGTAAACCTGTTCGTTCAGTATATGCATTCCCTTTTGGAGCTCAGGGTTGTACACTCCTTTAGAGATCCTGGCATTTAAAGATAAGGTCAAACAAAAAAAAAAGTTTGCTGAGACTTGAAAACTGAAAAAAGGCATACAAAGAATGTTACGATACATGAAGAGATACGGTAGTTTTGAGAGATTGACGACAAGGTGTGCATTCAAAGGTTGGAACACTGGCGATTCTAAGACCCTGAAAAACAGAAGTTGATGATAAATAAAAATCCAGATGTGGTCCTTTTTTATTGGTGCCCCTGGACTGGTGTTCCTCAACTGCCAGGCCACGGCACGGTCCTGGCATCAATTATAATAAGCCACGAGGAATTCTCCTGGAATTTGTCGTCTTAGTATTCTAAGCCTTTTTTATGAATAAATATTTTATCGCGGAAACATTGAGGAGAAAAATAGTCGCGGATACGTCGGAAAGCTCAGACCCAGAAAGCCTAACTAACATCTGTGCAGCAACTGTCAATGACCAAGCCATGCATCTTTGAATTTGTGAATGAACATTCATGAATGAGAATTTTCAGACATCGAAATCTTCTAGCATTCGAGAAAAGGCATATCGATCATTATGGCTTATCCTATAAAAAGTGCCCGCAAGTTGATTGCAGTAAAATGCGGTGCATTCTCTGTTTTTAAAACTGACCGAAATAGCATCTGCAAATGCTGGTGATTAGTCAGCGAGGAAATGTATCAGAAATGTGTGTATTAATAGGAGTGTACTGATTGATACTCCTTATGATTATGCCATAATTAATTATGCATACTTATGATAGTTCAATGCACGAACTTTAAAAAAATTAAAGGTATTTATGAGTAACTTTGTCGAGACCGGGCACTCGTAAAGGTCGAGAAGCACTACTTTAGACAATCACTTAGGTTCCCCTATTGTCAAAAACACAATATCCATATTTTTTTATTAATAATTTAGCAAATAGCACTCGAAGCTGAATTTGGCAAGGCAAGACAAAATTCGAAAAACGTTTAACGTGGAAGAAATATTAACTTACAGCTCCCAGTTCTAAAATGTCCTGGTCAATCACAACTGCTTGCCTATATGCAGTGAGAAAGCCTCCCTCTGGGGAGGACTTATTATAAAACTGAGGAATAGGCTTTCACAAAAATAGGTTCATACCTTAAACCACTCACGAATTCCACAGTTCTGTTAACTATTAGGTTCTTCCTTATCTATCCTGCTTAATATCTTCAGTCATTTTTGGGCTAAATCAAACACATTTCTCAACTTACGTAAGTTGACATGCATCAACTAACTTAACATATGTGTGATAACTTAGTTAATGTATCAATAGATAACTAATTTATATCTCAACACTAACTTCTATAAACAATTAAAAGCTTACTGCTACTTCCCTCACCACTGGCGTATGATAGATTAATGAACAGGCAAAAGAAGAATTAATGAATAGACAAAAGAAGAATTAACGAATAAACAAAACATTGCTAAAGTTAAAAGTCAAGTGACATTTGTCGAGCTACTTAGACATACAGATGACATATAATATATGCTGATTCCAATATGCTGTATCTGACTTATTATCTCTAATTATTTTGTATATTTTACATTCCAAAACTGAGTTATTGGCCATTCTGGATGGGATGAACGCCTTAATGTGACCTGTATTTACTCGCATTCAAGCTTACGAGTTAACACAATCCAGTGGATATAACACTTAGACTATACCAATTCTTTTCTATGAATGCCAGTAATCGAGTCAAAAGCCTTCGAAACTGTGGATTCTATGTAATAGAATTGACTGTTGAAGAATTGTAAAAAAATAAAACAAAACGAAGGCTTAAATCGAGTTGTGCGTGAAAATCTGTAGAGCGAAGAATTTCAATTATCTCCAGATGTTATTCAATCCTTTATCTAGCAGGCCACTACCTACTCATACATTGTAACCTTATCAAACTCAACCATCTGGTTTTCTGATTAACTG
This sequence comes from Dysdera silvatica, assembly GCA_006491805.2. Taxonomy (NCBI): domain Eukaryota; kingdom Metazoa; phylum Arthropoda; class Arachnida; order Araneae; family Dysderidae; genus Dysdera; species Dysdera silvatica. Next base: position 53,801,295 of record QLNU02014176.1, read on the forward strand.
GGCCTCCTTTGATCACAATTAGTTTGCATGATGGGAAGTTTACTTGATTTAAAGCGATGCTCAAATTTTTTCAAACACATTTTCTAAGAATAGAGATAGAATAAACACCTCCTCTCTGTAGTTTTCATCCTTGATTCCTTCGGCATTGATCTGCACGTTGTAATAGGCCCCTTGAACACCAACTTGCAGACACTGAATTCCGACCTGAAATTTCAAATATACACATAGAATATCACATTAAAATCCAAAATGTATTTTATTGTAAAAATTAAAACCAGTCTTATCAACTAAATCATGGTTCTGTAGATAATTCTTTAATTTTGTGTCTTATGAACATTTCAGAATTGCTTGACCCAGCTGAGATAAGATCACTGGCTTACGATAATTCATGAGCTAAGACTGAACTCTTTATATAAAGAAATGAATTAGAAACCATAGAATAAATTGAAGCTCTGGGTATGTTACATGACAGAGAGAGAGGGAAAGCTAGAAAAGATTTATAACATTAAAAAAAAGTTGTTCAAATTGCAAGAAATGGTTCATTTCTTTGACGTTCATTTGTATGTAATGGCACAAGATTAGCTAAGATCATGCTGCACCGGGACATATAGTTCTTTGAGGAACTTGAATTTCTGTTACCTAGGGAATCAAACCACAGATTACGGTGGGCAGAAACAAATGGCATGCATTCCATGGCATCACAGGAACCAAACCCAGTTTGATGGCACGACAGATGGAATAATATTGCTTATACTAAAGGTTAAAATTCACGGTGGCCATTGGCCGCAGGGCGACTAAATATCAAGGAATGGCGATTAAAAAAAAAAGGCTTCAGTCGCCATCACACTCGCCACTTCATTGTTTCCCAATGAAATCTTGCAGAATATACACTGGTAGTGAAACATGCAAAAGTTTCAACTGAACACTTTGATTCCGTACTTGCAATTAATTTGTGATCATTTTCAGTGAAAAGCAGACGACCAAATTTTAATCACTAATTAAAAGTGTGAAAAATAAATAAAACATGCCTCTGCCTTCTTACTCTTCAGGCATTTATATACACGTGTTATTTGACTTTTCAAAATTAGTATAAATTTTATAAAAAAGTGTAAAAAAGTTTTAAACTGGCTATTATATTTTTAGATAAGCATGTGTAGATATATTTTATCCACATATGCTTATATAAGCATATGTACATATATTTTAGATAAGCACCTGTGATTTATCTTTCATTATATTAATAGAATGAAGATAATAATTAGAACAAAACATTTAGGGATATAAAAGATGCAAGACTAGTGAGTTATTTTTTTTTACTTATAATGTCATATTTAATATAAAGGCACAATATATAAGATTTTGTAGCCACGTGAAAGTGGCTACTAACTTATATGATGTGGCCCCTAATAAAAAACGGTTCCACAGGCCACTAACCAAATATCTGAGTTTTAAGCTTTAACCCATACACCATTGTAGGACCCCAATTCATTGTGAAATAGGAACGAAGATACCGAGTGGTATATAGTGAAAAAGCAGAGGCAAATTCGATTATAATGATTGTTTGGAGATGATGAGTGTTTGGAGACTAAAGAATTATAATGTAAGTAGGATCGTGTTAGAAGTTCCAGCTATTCTTGGTTATTTAAACTTTGTATATGTCAAGTTTTTTTCTTCACAATCAATATTTGCGTTTAAGTCATACAAAAGACGAGACATTTCTTCTAGATATATATTTAATTCTACTCTAACCTATGACCAAAGATTTAAACTTTTACATGAAATTTGGCACTGCCACTTAAGGAACTTTTGAAGAAGTCAGAATCTTCGGATTCTGCATCCTCTGAACAGGGGTGGACTGGGTCCTCTGAAAGGGCGCGAGATCTATAGCCCACGAGGGTGCACGTCCTATCGCCCATGAGGGTGCAACGGCGTGGCGGCCTAGTCCGCCTCTGCCTTTGAATGAGCAGACTATATCCAAACTACTCTACAATTCTCTTACCATAAACTACTCTACCCCCCCACTTCTCGGACATTTGTTGACCAATCAAAGGAGTAAATCTTTCCATTTTATTTCCTCCAACCACC
>QLNU02014176.1:53804379-53849117 GCA_006491805.2 Dysdera silvatica
AAGAAGAATTAATGAATAGACAAAAGAAGAATTAACGAATAAACAAAACATTGCTAAAGTTAAAAGTCAAGTGACATTTGTCGAGCTACTTAGACATACAGATGACATATAATATATGCTGATTCCAATATGCTGTATCTGACTTATTATCTCTAATTATTTTGTATATTTTACATTCCAAAACTGAGTTATTGGCCATTCTGGATGGGATGAACGCCTTAATGTGACCTGTATTTACTCGCATTCAAGCTTACGAGTTAACACAATCCAGTGGATATAACACTTAGACTATACCAATTCTTTTCTATGAATGCCAGTAATCGAGTCAAAAGCCTTCGAAACTGTGGATTCTATGTAATAGAATTGACTGTTGAAGAATTGTAAAAAAATAAAACAAAACGAAGGCTTAAATCGAGTTGTGCGTGAAAATCTGTAGAGCGAAGAATTTCAATTATCTCCAGATGTTATTCAATCCTTTATCTAGCAGGCCACTACCTACTCATACATTGTAACCTTATCAAACTCAACCATCTGGTTTTCTGATTAACTGGGCCTCCTTTGATCACAATTAGTTTGCATGATGGGAAGTTTACTTGATTTAAAGCGATGCTCAAATTTTTTCAAACACATTTTCTAAGAATAGAGATAGAATAAACACCTCCTCTCTGTAGTTTTCATCCTTGATTCCTTCGGCATTGATCTGCACGTTGTAATAGGCCCCTTGAACACCAACTTGCAGACACTGAATTCCGACCTGAAATTTCAAATATACACATAGAATATCACATTAAAATCCAAAATGTATTTTATTGTAAAAATTTAAACCAGTCTTATCAACTAAATCATGGTTCTGTAGATAATTCTTTAATTTTGTGTCTTATGAACATTTCAGAATTGCTTGACCCAGCTGAGATAAGATCACTGGCTTACGATAATTCATGAGCTAAGACTGAACTCTTTATATAAAGAAATGAATTAGAAACCATAGAATAAATTGAAGCTCTGGGTATGTTACATGACAGAGAGAGAGGGAAAGCTAGAAAAGATTTATAACATTAAAAAAAAGTTGTTCAAATTGCAAGAAATGGTTCATTTCTTTGACGTTCATTTGTATGTAATGGCACAAGATTAGCTAAGATCATGCTGCACCGGGACATATAGTTCTTTGAGGAACTTGAATTTCTGTTACCTAGGGAATCAAACCACAGATTACGGTGGGCAGAAACAAATGGCATGCATTCCATGGCATCACAGGAACCAAACCCAGTTTGATGGCACGACAGATGGAATAATATTGCTTATACTAAAGGTTAAAATTCACGGTGGCCATTGGCCGCAGGGCGACTAAATATCAAGGAATGGCGATTAAAAAAAAAAGGCTTCAGTCGCCATCACACTTGCCACTTTGTTTCTCAGTGCAATTCTGCAGAATATGGACTAGTAGCGAAACATGCAGAAGTTTCAATTGAACACTTTGATTCCATACTTGTAATTAACTTGTGGTCGGATTCAGTGAAAAGCAGGCGAACAAATTTTAATCACCAAATAAAAGTGTGAAAAATAAATAAAACATGCCTCTGCCTTTGAAATCCAGACTTGCATCCAAACTCCATTTACCCCCACTTCTCGGACATTTGTTGACCAATCAAAGGAGTAAATCTTTCCATTTTATTTCCTCCAACCACCATGTCCTATTGCAGCTATTCTTTTAGTACGATTAAATTAGGATTGAAGGACGGGAACTCCATGGCCAAATCAATTGATACCGAAATGCAGATGGCTGGTTTTTTATGATTTTTGTCGTCTTCAAAATAGCTAGAGAAAATTCTTTGCCTTTTGCTCTTGGTTCACTTAAAACCTTTATAGTATAAATCAACTTTTCCGTACGATATAAATTGCAAATAGATTCATACAAAAATAAAGCAAGTAATGGCAAATAAATTAATATAATACGTTGCTTCAATCATCTCTTGATATGCAGTAGAATGTTCAGAGGGTTCAAGCTGAAGTGAAAAAAATTGCTTAGATTTGCACACAGCTATATAAAGAGCCCTTGTTTGTTTGTGTGAGTTTTACAGCGCAAGAACAGCAAGGATATAACTGATCCAATATAGTTTCTGAGTGAAGAATTATGTTCATATGAGGGGAAAAAAAGTATAGAAAAATCACAAGGGAAAAAAAAAAGGATATATGTTTGCATTGTGTTAGTAAACAGCATCATGTTTTAACAGAAGAAACTTACATGATTTATTGTAGAACTTAACTTACTTGTAAATCAGATTTAGTTCCGAAATTGGAAATTGCTGCCAATTCTTTAACCGGCTCCCACAACTTATGGACAGATTTAGCCAGTGACATGGGGATTGAGATGGCCTTTTTTAAGCCAGCTTCCATCGCATCATCACGCCTGCAAAAGGAACAACGGAAGATATATTTAAAAAGCTGGAGTGGATATTAAACTTTACGAAGTTACGAGTATTTCTAGTTTTGTCTCAAAATCGTATAATAGGTGATTTCATGCGTGTTTTCAACCTTTATGAGACTTGTCTCGTAATTTGGAATTAAATTTAAGTAAATAATACATTTAAATACAAATAACAAATTAAATTAAATTTACAAATAATACATATTTAAATGCTAAATAATACGCGTAAATTTAAATTAAATTTAAGGAAATAATACATATTTAAATATAAATAATACATTTCAAAATAGAATAATAATATATTTAAATATAATACATATTTAAATATAAATAAAATTTAAATTAAATGGGTAGTTAATACAAATTTAAATACAAATAATACAAATTTAAATTAAATTTAAGTAAATAATACATAATAAGATGAAAGCCGAGTACCAACAAATTTTCTCGTAAATACCTTTACATGGTTTTAAAATTTATACAGTGAACGTAATTATTAATAATTATGGCATAAAGCACTTATATACACATGTGGCATGCTGACAAACAAAACATTACATTCAAAATAGTTATCAATCACTGGATTAATGAAATCTTGTACCATCCTTAGACGAATATCATTAAAGTAATTTGTGCTGATTTTTGTTAACAAGTTGAAAGATTCCAACGTCTGAAAATTCCTGATCATTCATGAACAATTTCACGTTTCAATGTATACAGCTCAATCATCGACATTTTCTGTACAAATTATTATGCATTCTAACAACAATTAATCAACAGATATTTAGACATTCTGGGTTGGAACTTTTTGACACATTTGTGGATATTATTCTTCTCAGAATACTTCCACTACAAAATGTTTATGAAAAACGCTTACAAAATTAAAATGATAAATTCCAGGGGAACAGCCCATTATAATTGATTGCATGCCTCACCCCTAAGGTTGAGAAACACTAATCTACGGGACAACCTGCATAATATAACACCCAAATCATAATAGGTTCACAGATAATAAAGCCTAGCGAGAACCAAACCCAGTTCACTGAGCTCAAAAATCTCAGTTGTAACCACTATGTGAATCATATTGCCTACACAACCACTTACCTGTTTCCTCAAACATGCACTTTAAACTTATTTTCTAAACGTCTTTTCCACTCTTCAAAGTTCACTTAAAATCAAAATCACCTTTCTTTCCCCATCAATCAGAGTTCTACTTCACACGCTCTCTCACTGGCCCTCCACAAACTATCCACAACAACGTCAAGCCCCGACCTCTACATAGGCAGACCAGCTCTTTGTTCTCTCACCCTGATTTGTTCATCTCTCACCCTGATTTGTTCATCTCTCACCCTTTGTTCATCTCTTCTCCCCAATCTTACCCAATCACCACAGCCACCTCTTGTAATTGCTCATTGGCTAATGAATATAAATTCAGCTCAAACAATCTGATTCTTAATCCTTGCGAGTTAAACTTGTCTAATTCAGAGTCAATTTCCAAATAATAAAATTCCTCGCAAATCCTTCCCAACCGAAGCCACTTTTCACATCAACTACTACCCTTTCATTCTTCATCCACACTTTAAAGTCTCGATATATAAACTTCCCTCAACAAAAATAAACGATAAATAAATAAAAGTTCAGTGAACTTATCCCTCCAATTATTTTATATCGCCTCTATTTATCACCTTCAAGACTACCAATACGCATGGAGATGTAGAGTAAACAATGCTGGTGCTACTTTTTTCAAGTATTGGTTGGCAGGCATTTGGTTGGGTTTCGTTGCCTACAGAACCAAGCAAGTGCCTACGTAAGTAGTTCAATGCTCATAACAAGTAATGAGAAGGTTTTCACATACTTAAAATGGTTTTAAAAATGAGAAACGGCTTTTTTGCTAGATACTGCGAGTCCGAAGATTCTCTACACACTCTTGGGTGTAGCTCAGTATTGCTAACATGTTGACAGCACTGCCTATAATTAACTCAGTTACTATTATTATGCTTACTATTGAATTACTATATGCCTAGGTACTATTATTATACTTGTGCTTCTATGGAACAAGAACAGCAAAGGACCCACTGCATTAGGATCCAGTAGTGTAGCAATTCAAAACTCATGGGGGGGTAGGCTTCAAAGATTATCTAATGTGTTTTGATATCCAAAGGGGGACTTGAGTGCCCCCTAGCCTACGCCACTGCTAGGATCAGCAATTTTCCTAGAGAATACAAACTTCCGTTGTCTATGAAACCAAACTACAGAATATGGTGGTCAGAAAAACGGCATGTGTTCTATGACAACACTGGGAGTCAAACCCGGGTTAATGACATGACAGATGAATGTGCTACTAGGACACTGGTAACGCAGCAGACTCGCATTTTTATGAGGAATCCAAACCTCTTAAAGCCTAGGGAATCATACCATGGACTATATAGTAAGCAGTTGGTTGGTAATTTTTTTTTTATTTTATTATTTGGCATCGTTTGGAGTTAAATCTTGATTAATGGCATTTATGTGAACCCATTACCACTGCAAAATCCCAATTACAGTTGAATGCTACCAGAAGCTATAATTATCCTATAGTTATTAGCACTGCTGACAAACATTTAATTTAACAGTGAGGGTAAGTGAGACAAGTTTTAAAATTAATAAAACAAATTCCACTATATATTTTTAAATTTAATTAAATTTTAAAACTGTTTAGGAAAAATACTCACATGGCTATTTCCTCGGGTGTTGTTTTTGATAATTTTAGCGCTGCCTGATAAAATAAAAAGCATTCATTTAATCAGCATACAAGCAGTATAATAAAACATACATGGAAAAAAAAAAACAACGCAAAACACTTTAGCAATACTTTTAGTTAGAAAAATATCCATGTTAGCATGTCAACAATAGAAAAATCATCTTCATGCTATATAGTATGACCAGTGGTGTGCACAAGAGCGTAAAGTGCAAAACGTCATATAATTTTATGTAGTAGTATAAATCTGTAAAAATTGTTGGTGAAATCATTCTGTTCACTGACAATTTTTTGTCAATTTTTAATACTGACAAAACAATTTTGTGGTACATATGACCCTTTGCACCCTCTCTTCTAGGTACATCACTGGTTATGGCTATAAAAACATGGTTACAAAGTTAATGGTATGTACCATGTAGTCACTAAAGGCCGTTGTGTCAGCATCAATAAAACTAATCAATTCCTTCATTGTGTTGTGCATAATCGGAATCAGCCTTCTCATCTGTGAGTCGTACATTTCCCATTGTCGTTTGCCATACGTCATTTGCCCAACCATAGCAGCCAAGGCCGAACCCTAGAAATATCGAAAAGTGAAAAGTTATTCTAACAAAAACTAAAGTGCTCTCTGATTTGAATTGAATTTTTAAAGGAAATTGGGAAACTTCATTTTTTTAAAATTTAAGTTCATTGAAAACAGAAAATTTTTATGATTGGTTGAAAGAAAAATGCTTGTGGTTTTACGGCTCAAGGACTACAACGGTCATGCTAAACCGGGACCTATGATTTTCCAAGAAATCTGAACCTCTTAAGGTCTAGGAAACCAAATCCTGGTACTACAGTAAGCAGTGTGAACTTTATGAGATTTCTGAGTAAAAGTTCTTTGCACTGTTGGGAGTTGAACCTGAGTTAACAGTGCATTAGATGAACATGTTACCACACTGTGCAACCACAGTGCCTGAATGAAAAATGTTTTTTAAAAATATTCACATTTGGGTCACTGTTTTTAAAACTGAAAACAGAGTAAATATTCAAACACATCAAACCCTATTTATAAATCAAAAATACAATTTGATTTACATACACACATAGATACATCTCTAAGTGTTCATCACCCTTTCTTTGCACAGAAAAGTCACAATTCATATATATATATATCATCATAATGATGACAATTATGATATGAATATAAATTATAACTTTTCAATTCAAGGCAGGGATGGTGAACACTCAGAAGTAGCTCACTTTTGAAGCCATGCTATGCCACTGATACAGATAGAAAGAAATGTTCCAAAATATGGTTCCTATATTCTGAGTCGGCTTTCGGTATTTGGTGACCTTAGGCATAGATTGCAACTATATTATGTAAAGGATGGGGAGGGTAGTCATACCCCATCTGTCAATTAGTGTAAAAATTAGTCCTCTATAGTTTCTATATCAGAAAACTAACTTCAGTATTGTAAGTCCCCCTTTCCCATTCAGTTGTTGATTACATAGAAAGAAGGTAATGGTGAAGTTGGTTGCACATTGATAATGTTGTATTCCCAAACCTCCTTCCCCATTTAGTCATATCCTAGGGGCAGGGGCAGACTGGGCTGGCCGCTGGCCAACTTGCCCCCTGGGCCAGTGCACCCTCATGGGCTATAGGACTCGCGTCCTCCGATAATCCAAGGTATGGAGCTTTTGTTGAGAGGACCCAGTCCGACCCTGCTCAGGGGCAGTTGACTCTAGGGCCCTGCAAAATGGGAGAAGCTGGTAGTACAATTTTAATGCAGTTGTCTTTGTCAGTGGCCCTAATCACATGCAATAGGGGAGTAGAGGTTTGCCTATTCCTAAGCCGAATCTACATATAGGTAAAGTAGTAGCTCTATATACTGTTCTAATACATAGTATTTATATATACATATAATAAAATTTTAAATGGAAAATTTGTTTTCTTATTAACAAGGTAAACTAGAGCCTGAAAACAACTTCGGTAAACAGGATATTGAAATGTAGAAACTAGCTTTATGGAACTAATGAAATTGGCTGAAATTTTTAGCCATGCATTACTTGTTTCTATATTGTATATCTTAAGTCTGGGCTATGGGTCATTTAAGATGGGACTGACAGCCTTTATGTGGTCTCCGCAACCCAGTTTACTTGGAATCTAATCTAGCCCTAGTAAACCTGATGGTAGCAATCATGACCACTTGACCATCAGGGCACCCATGCGTAACTGCAATGGCGTAAGCAGACAGCTCATTAGTGAGGGGTTATAGAGCTACAATTCATATATTCCTAAGTTATACAAAATTTCATGGCTATGGGAGGTTACAACCTCCAAAACCGCCCCCTGGCTACGTCTAAGCATAACCATCAATAAGTGTTCAAAATTTTATCTCAGTTGCTTAAGAATTGCATTATAACTAACATGGATCTGAAACGATTAAAATCGATTATGAAAGAACCATTAAATCATGTTGCTTCTGGTTGTCATCCACAATCATACAATGTTATTTTAAATGGTCGAAGGCAACTATGTGCCCATCAAAAGCTTACCATTGCCGCGACGGCTGCTGCAACAGATCCACCCCCGGGTGCTGGTTTGCGTGCAGCAACAGTTTTTATAAAATTCTGAACGCTTTTGTTTATCAAGGCAGAGTTTTCAGCTTCATTATTTGGCAACATATATTCGATGATTCTGTCTTTAGGACTGAAAGAACCAAGCGAATTCAAACCCAGTCGATTAACAACCTGAAAGGATAAAAAGGAGCAAGAGACTCACAACCAGACTTCACAATGTACAATATAGAGTTTCACTTGCATGCATGTGCTAATATCATATTAATAAGAAATTACCAAATGGATCTTTTGATCATCTTCTAAAATAAAGAGACTTTCCTTTTGAATGTAAAAGTCTGCTGCTTGAAGAATCGCTTTTAGTGGTACAACTCCGACAATCTGCGAACCAGTTACTGCTAATTTAGTTGCTTTAGCACATTTGCATACCTTAAAGAGAAAAAGACAAATCTTGCAAAAATATAAAAATAATAATAATAATCACTGAAGGAATGTCTAAAATTATCTTGCCGGAATGAATCACTGGTCTTAGAACTGAAACAATTAAATGATTTTAAAAAATTACTACACTATACTTCACTAAATAATGAGTGTGATTTAAATTAAGAGATTTATTACTACTACGGTAGTAGGTATTGACCATTCAAGTCTTGTTCCACAATTGCTCTATACGGCTATATAGGATATAATTAAAATGGCATATACATACAGAGTTCAAGTCACACCAAACCACACTCACTGGACAACAATGGTACTTGCCTGCTTCAATAAGAAAATCTTGGGATTTAGAAGGAACAGAAAATGCCTTATTTACCAATTGTAGAAATGCAGTCATCAATGGTAACTGGATTAATTGAGCCCTGTATATATTAATGATCTCAGAACGAACGGGTATCAAGAACACTTGTTTAGACCGTTATCCAGCAGTGGATTATGACAACATACACAATCATTACATTCGACCACTGTTTAGCACCCACTGCTGAACACCGAAGATGCTGTCACTCTATTGTTAGAGAGGACAAACAGTGTACAAAGAATTTTACTGTGACGGTCTTTGGCGATTATGTGAAAGTATTTGGAGAAACTAGCCTGAGGATTGGAGAATACTCCACCAAGCAAATGCATTGGGTCATGCATCACTATTTAATTTGTGACTTTTCGACAAAACACAACACCCACTTCTCAACCACCCTATTCAACAGAACTTGTTCCTTCAGACTTATTTTTCTTTTTTTAAGCAAAAAATTCTGCAGAAAGGTAAGCATTCTGCCACATTAGATGATACCAAAGACTATTTGCTGATAGAGCTATAGGCAATCTCGAAACAAATTTTCTGCGTTTTTTTGGACTAGAATCGCTTTTAGAGTGATGCATCAACTGCAAAGAAATGTATTTTGAAACGGATAGGAATAAATGACATATAGGTAAGCTAAAGAAGAAAAAAAAATTCAGAATTTTTTTTAACAAATCTTTGTATGTGTGCATGCATGCATGTGTTGAAATATGAATGGATATTCTAACTTTAATTATTTAACAGAAACGGTGTAAAATCGGTGCGTGCTCTTATTGTGTATATTCAGTCTTTTCTAAATCTTTTAACGTTTGGAATAGAAAGAACTGATCCTCTTCTTGACAGCTGATGAAAAGTTGAAATTACATGTCGTAGCAAACAAACATAGAAAATCTGGAAAATTCTAAAAAGATTAAATAATGCTGCATGCTGCTATCGTCAACTGCATGTGCCTGAATATAAAAGAAAGATACCCCCCATTTTCAAAACTTAATTTTTTTAGAACTTGTTTGTAGTGAAAAGTTTGGTTAGTACAAGAAGATTTCCTGATGGGATTTTAGAAAACTTAAAGGATTTCTGAGGTAAAATTTTGATATTGTTCATTTAAAAAATAAACTATAAGTGCTACCTTTTTGATGAATTTGCAGAAAAATAGTGCATCACTTATTTGAATTTATGAAAGAAAATCACTTCTGGTCGCATTCAAAGAAATTTGTAAGTTAGTAGAATTTGTTTCATTGATTCTGAGCTCTATTCACATATTTGTTATAGTCATTTAGCTTTTGGTACATTTGACTATGCTTTCATATTTAATAATATATTAATTGACAAATTAAAGTATTCAAAGTTATCGTGAAATTATATGGAACCAAGTAAGGTGGATGCTGATGTACTATGCACTTTTAATCCTTTCATACATTGCAGTATAATGCAGTTAAATTTACATAAACTTTGCTGTTCAAGTAGCACACACAACCAAAATAGTTATATGGCACTACTGATATATAGTGGAAATTATTTATAATGACAGAATTTTTACAAGAAAAATTTGGTTTCTTATTCTATTGCTTACTAAATATATCGCTTATAATGACATCATATACAATGATGGCAAATTTGTTTTAGGTAGGGATGTGACGGAATATTCATCAAGCTTTGAGGCCGAATATTGAATATTTGGCAACTAAATATCAATTTCTTTCAAAATTCGCTACGAATATAAATAAACATATTTAACATGTTTTAAATTGAGAATAAAATTATATCAAATGTTTTTAACTTTATATATAGCCGGATATTCAGCTAATTTCAAGGTCGAATATTAACCTCCTTTAAAATAAAAAGTTTTAATTTTATTCTCAATTAGAAACATGATAAATGTATTTTGTTTATATCTATAGTGAATTTTAAAGGAAGCTGATATTTGGCTGCTGAACATTTGGTCTCAAAGCTAGTTGAATATTCGGTTACATTACCAATTTTAATTAGGGAAATCTGTATCGGACATTACAACTTAATTTGACAGCCACTCATCGGAACCATGTGAGTTGGAAACAACGTTGGAATAGCTCTGTTCAAATAAAAGGAGAAGTTGGATGAATTATTCGGCCAAGTGAACTGAATTTCATTTTTTGGCAAACCTCTAATGCTAAATGAATAGCAAAGGGTGTACATATTTGAATTCTTTGTCTATAGTATGTGGGCACTATTACATTTGGTGAAAAACAGATGTGATCTCCACGTAGGTGTATGGATGCAAGGAAGTATACAGTATATGATGGAATAATACACCATCCTAAATTAACTAAGAACAGTATTGATAATACACCATTCCAAATTAACCATGTACAGTATTGACCAAGAGTGCAGCAGACGCAAAAAAGAGCTAACGAAGATTGCGAAGTGACAGTAGCTGCGATCGGAAATTCGCAATATAAGAAGCATGGGTGCATGTACGGTGATGACATTTCTAGTAAAGGCAATAAGCCACACCCAATAAGCAGGAAGGGGAAGTGGTTGTGGAATATATATATAGCAGTCAGTTGGAAGATACCTGACATTAGACTATTACAAAGCAATGAGGGAATATAAATTTGCTAATGAAACTGCCATACAATATAGTATATTCGAAAAAAAAAAAATTATTGAATAAATTAAATAAGCCACATTTTCACATGTGTAAATATGGTATATTGAAGTTTACTTTGCTGTCTTTACACTTAACTATGTGAAAACCATTGGCCACATGGCATAGTTTTGGCTCAAAATCGCTAGTCAGTAAAGTGTGGAAACCAACAAGTTTAATAATTTTACTATCAAAATTTGTAGAACCCGAAAGTTAAAATTTTACTATGTTATGATTTTAAAAAAATGTCAGTTACAATGACTATGAGTTACAACTGAATTTGCATGGTCCCTTTTACTTCATTATAAGTATTTTCATTGTATATACACACGACAGTAAAATCATATTAAAATTTGTTTACACTGTTTACAATATGTTTTTTAATTTCAAACACATCATATATATATATATATATATGGAATAACTAGGAGAGATCGAAAAAGAAACACTTGGGTGAGAGAGCAAACTAGAGTAGAGGACATCATTGTTAAAGTAAAAGGGCTGAAATGGCGATGGGCTGGGCATATTGCAAGAAGAACTGATCAACGATGGACAACAGAAATTCTGAACTGGATTCCAAGAGACCACCGAAGACCTAGAAAACGTCCTCAAACTAGATGGGTGGATGAAATAAGAAAACAGGTTGGGGTGACGTGGAAACGAATGGCCCAGGATAGACTTGTGTGGAAAGCATTTGGAGAGACCTTCATCCAGCAGTGGATAGATAATGGTTGAATATGATGATATATATATATGATTTCTATACATGCTATTATAATCATCATCATATGTATCTAATAAGACAATTCAAAACAAACTTACCTCTTCATAAACTATGTGCAATGGTGTGATGTTATGATCTGTGAGGTTGACGGACACTTGGGCTATATTGGCTTCATCCAACCACCATCCAATAGCTTGGCAATTTTTTAAGGTTCCTGGCTGAAGAAAACCCTCAATAATTATATGAAAATTTGACGATACATCAACACACGATATTATCAGCGATGCATTAAATCAATCCCACATCAATACACGATGGACACACATATCGAGTTATTTACCTGTTCTTTACTCCTTCCAGCTTCTCTGATGTTTAAGGCAATGCGATGAGCTTGTTCTTTCGTTCCCAATACATTTATGTTGTAAGCAATTAAGAATTTTCTGGCCCCTGACATGGTTGCTCCCCAATACGGAACAAACTCAGCCGGTCCAAAATCTGGTTTCCACTCCGGAAGCTTGAGCTAAATTTTAACACAGTACAGGTATTGCACACATCAAACAAAAAAATTCCTTTTCATCTTTGAACAATACCATAATTTATAAATTGTGTCAATGGTTGGAAAAATGTACTGCAGTTGAGAAGGGCTTCGAACAAGTAGTTTGTTTGCTGCTTTTTACAAATTTTCGATGAAATTAAAAACAAGATCCAATTGGTACAATAACTTGGAAAAAAAAAAAGAATTTTAGGAAACCTGGTGGGGTACGATCCCACGTCTCTTCTTTGCCGGAGAAGTGCTCTAACCACTAAGCTATAGGTGACTTGCCATTCCTCTAAATACAATGGATGATAACATTTTATATATCATCCTGCTTCTGTTTGTTGTTTTACGGCTCAAGGACTACAGTGGTCATGCTGCGCCGGGACCTACTGTTTTCCGAGGAATCCAAACCTCTGGACCTACAATTTTCCAAGATATCTGAACTTCTTAAGGCCTAGAGCACCAAACCCCGGACTACAGTGCGATCTTTGAGATCTCTGAGTAAGCGTACTTTGCACCATTGGGAGTCGAATACGAATTAACGGCGCACTAGGCAAATGCGTTACCACACAGCACCAATGCAGGGCTATCCTACTTCTGCTACTACACTGAGAAAGTTGAACATGACATTCTAATTCTGATACATTGACATACAATCAAGTTTGTGTTTTTATGGTAAGACAAGGTCAGAAACGAACACACTGTTCTGGAAGTTTCCAAGGAATTTGAACCTCTTCAGCCCAGGGAATCAAACTCCGAACTATGATGAAAAGAAAAGCTGTGTTCATTCGCTGGGAGTCAAATTCGGGTTAATGTTTTGACGGATAAATATATTATCGTTATGCTACTGTAAGGCAGTGGATTTGCATTTTCTCCTAAGGAACCCACACCTCTTACAGCCTGGCGACTCTCACCCCCCAGATTATAGTGAGCCCAGTAGTAGAAACTTTTCTACTAGTCTACGACACTGATTTTGGCATTTGAAAATCATCTGCAGCATAATTTTTTTTAAAAGTTTGCATAAAATACACACAGGCATTTTGTCAAAAAGTTTAGTTTTTCATAAACATAGAAATTTGAAAAAATATAATAAATATTAAAACTAAAATATTTAATATTGTATTTTAATTTTATATTATATTTTAAGAAAATAATCGCTTTTTTTTTTCCCCAGTAAAACTAAACATTTCAAAATAATCAAGACGGTAAACTCTAAGGTGATGCAGTAAGAGGACCTACAGTTTTCTGAGGAATTCAAACCTCTGTTTTCTAAAGCAGCGGTCGCCAACCGGTGGTCCGCGAGAAAATTTTGGTGGTCTGCAGAAAAATCTGGACATTATGTGCATTTTTAATGTTTTATTAATAATAAAACAAAAATAATATTCTAAGAAATTCTCATATTCTGAATGACAATTTCCACCTTTATATTGCACTAAATTCACGAAATGTGGTCCGCGGGATTTAAAATTATGAATTTAGTGGTCCGTGAGGTCCGAAAGGTTGGCGACCGCTGCTCTAAAGAACCAAACCTTGAACAACAATGGACAGAAAAACGACATACATTCTGTAGTACCATTGGAATCGGAACCTGAGTTAAGAGCACATACAGATGAGTTACCTCTACACCACCAATGGACGTTTTAAGTAAATGAAATAGGTATAATTATGGCTTAACTTTATAAGAAAAACTAATGACAAAACATCTTACACATCTCTATCATACTTTTTCAAGAAGTCCCTCATATTCGCCCACTCTTATCTGCGGAACAGTTTTTCTATGTTCTTGTTGTGCGGCATATCCATACAAATAAACTGAAAGAAGCGAAATAAAATATATGAGAATTCACTGAAGAATGTAGATCTCAAAATTACACAGAATCATAAAATTATATCAAGCTCAGACAAAGCTTCTGATCCAAAGTTTTTTTTTTTTTTAGAAACAACGATTCCACTTAGAATAAATGGAATTCTTGGATGATTCAAAGATTTTACTATTAAACAAATATTATGTCTTGACATTCGTTCTCACATCTCAATATTGCATAATGGGCAACCTAACGTAAGACCAA
Organism: Dysdera silvatica; assembly: GCA_006491805.2. Taxonomy (NCBI): domain Eukaryota; kingdom Metazoa; phylum Arthropoda; class Arachnida; order Araneae; family Dysderidae; genus Dysdera; species Dysdera silvatica. The sequence goes on from QLNU02014176.1 coordinate 53,818,851, forward strand.
CAACTTAATGCGACTTCCGAAACAAACTCTTATATACAGGGCTCAACAAATTCAGTAGCCAGGTCACTAGTGGCGACTAGATTTTTTTGCAGCTGGCGAGTACGAGATCTTTTCCTACCAGGTCCCTAGGTTTACTTATTGAAGCAGGTGAGTACTATGCTTGTTTGAAGAGTACAGTTCATCGAAAGCTGTTGAGACCTATTTATATAAGGGTTGCCCAACTGAAAAGTGGACAAGGTGATAAAAGTAATACCTTTATTGGAAATTTAAAAGAAATCGCCATTGGCATTGTAGCACTGGTCCCATCGTTTCACCAACAGGTCAATGCCATTGATGTAGAACGATTGAGGTTGGTTTTTGAGGAAGTCCTGCACTGCGTCCTTCACTTCGTCGTCCTAATGAAAATGTTTCCATTGTAAAGATTTTTTAAGCGGTCCAAATATGTGATAGTCACAGGGGGACAAATCTGGACTTTACGCTGAGTGTTTCAACATTTCCCAATGGAATTTGCATATGGTCGTCTGGGTTTCATGGGAGACGTGTGGGCGGGTGTTATCATGAAAAAGGATCACTTGCTGTGAGAGAAGGCCTGACCATTTGCTTTTGATTGCTTTGCATAGTTGCGAGAGAGTGCTGCAGTATTCTGATGAATTGATAGTGCACTGTTGTGGCAGGAAATCAATCAAAAGTGGCCCACAGTAATCGAAGAAAAACGTTATCACTTTTCGTGCAACGGGCATCGCTTTTGATTTTCTCGGTGGAGGAGATGATGGGTGTTTCCACTGCATACTCGTGTTCTTCGATTCGGGTGTGTAGTGGTGACACCACGACTCGTCACCCGCGACAATGCGTTTCAGAAATGCGGGATCCTCGTTATAACGGATCAAATGCTGCAGACTAAGGCCCATTCGTTGCTTCTTGTGATCAGGGGTAAGGTGTTTTGGTATCCACTGTGCACTCACTTTACTGTACTGCAGATATTGGTGTATGATTGATTGCACCGTTCCTTTACTCAGAGTGCTGCAGAGATGTCACGAGTCGTAACTCTTCGATTACCTCTAATCATTTCATCAACAGCAGCAATGGATTCATTGGAGATCATGGTGTTTGCTTGCCTTGGTCTTGGCAGATCCTATACTGATGTCTGCCCTTCAGGAAAACCTTTACACCATTTGTTAACAGCCGTTCGTCATAGACAGTGCTTTCCATAAACAGCCACTATTCGACGATAAATGTCTGCATTACACTCACCTTCTGCCACTAAAAACCATACTACTGCGCGTTGTTCTGTTCTGGACGCATCCACCTTTAGCATGACTTTACATTCACTTTAAATGCTCTCATGCGAACTGGTTAATCAGTTATACACAGTCTGCAATGCACTCCTCCTACCTTTATAACCTTGAATGGTGGCACTGCCATCTCTGCTGTACTTCTGATGCTATCACGTGTCCACTTTTCATTTGGACCACCCTTATACATTATCAAGCTTACTAACAAGGGAATTCTTTTTACTGATAAACACACTTTGAGACGAGACATGGGAATTGACAGTGTTTAAATCCCTTATGAAGAATATGAAATCTTTTTCTGCTAAAATTACATAAAAGTTTTTTATTAATATTCAAAGTCCAAAAATTACTTTTTACACAAGGTTTGATATTTTTTCACATTGAACTACAAAGTTAAGTGGGGCCCCTCCCCAGGCACTCACAACAAAATTATTCAATAAGTAATTAACTCTTATTTGTTTGTAATTTTTTTTTACAGCTCGAGGACTACTATGGCCATGCTGTGCCAGGATCTACCGTTTTCCGAGGAATCCAAACCTCTGGACCCACAATTTTCCCGAGTAATCTGGACCTTTTAGGGCCTAGGAAACCAAACCTTGGACTACAGTGAGATGTGCAATCTTTATGAAATCTCCGAGTAAGAGTTCTTTGCACCATCGGGAGTCAAACCCAGATTAACAGTACACTAGGTGAACACGTTACCACACTGTACCTCTGCAGGGCTATAACCCTTGTATATATTATCTGCATAATCAATAGTTTAAAACCGCTTTCAACGACGCCTAAGTTATAAGAAAAAATGTAACATTAATAAATTATCAAGTTATAATTAAGAAAAAACTAGGTTTCAAACTGACATTTTAAACTTTCTAAAAGTCATCACATACAAAATTTGGGGGGACCATGGCTACGGCCCTGGAGGCCTGTGCATTAATCGGGCCCAGTTTGTGACAAACAATCCTGTTGCTCCAAACTAGGATCTGTAGAAACAGGAAGTAAAACTGATGCAGAGCGATTATGTTGCGGTCAGGTGTTCCAACTCACGAATTTGAGATTACTGTTGGTACGCCATACTGTACTAGATCACTTGTTTACGAAGGGTGTTGTGACATTTTAATGAACAAAAAGTCCCTGTCATTGCTATGGGTGAATCACCTTTGAATTTTACTTCATTGTAAGTGCCTACATGCATTCTTACATGCTTTCGTTTCCATCTGCTCTTGGTTTCATTACCATGTGTGTACTTCATATCCCTGTTTGTCTTTAATGTACAATACAGTACGTGTATAATTTTATTTTCCTTGAATCCGGTCCCAAGTTAAAAAGCAAGTGAAAACTTTGCGTGAGAGATTAAAAATAGTACAGGAGGTAGAGAAGAAACTTGGAGAAAAACTTGTTGATATCGAGAAACGTCTTGGCTTAGCTGAACTATGCTAAATTTTCCAATTGCAAAGAAGGACGAATTATACAAATAAGTCGGAAGATGTGGTAACATAATAAAGACGAGGAAAACTGATAGGGAGTTGATATTTGTCGAGACGGAAGGTGTACTTTTTACGTGGTACCAGCCAGGGTTGGCTTTCTGCCGGCAGAAACTGGTTTTAACCGGCAGAAAGTGGGAGAAACTGGCAGAAACTTTGCTTGCTTGCTTTTTGGTTTTACGGCTCAAAGACTACAGTGGTCATGCTGCGCCGGGACCTACTGTTTTCCGAGGAATCCGAACCTCTTAAGGTCTAGGGAACCAAACCCCGGACTACAGTGAGCAGTGCGCAGAAACTTTGAAAAGCACTTAAAACAGCATTGTATCATTTAGTAAATGAAAGATTACAAATATATATGTTTATTACAATAATTTAATATATCGTAAAGCTTTATATTAATTGTTTCAATAATTAAAATGTTTTAAAATAATTAAAAAATACTCAGAGTAAATCAAAGATTTGTTAAAAAAACATCTTTTGAAGGCCATATTATTTAACTTACTTGGTCTATTTCATCTTATTTACCTTCTTCACCTTATTAAACCTTTGGCTATAAAATAAAAAGCAACAACATTGACAGCTTGGCTGTAAGAAAAAGCCTTAGTGGTTTATGACCAATCGGTTAAGCTGTATTACAGCCAATGAACCACATATTTTTTAAGTCTGTTATAAAGCATAGGGTATCTGTTTAGAAATATTTTAGAAATAATTACAGACAAGGTGTTTGGCTAAAGGAATACATAAACACTGTAAAGCCACAAACACCCAGCAATATAAGGTGGAAAAGTTAGGTAGATTGCTTGGAATTGTTCATAAAGAATCATCCATATTACTTGCAGATCATGAAAATGATATGGGTGATAAAGGAGCTGTTCAAGTCATAAATAATCAGATGATTAATAAAGATGTAAAAAGACTTGTTGCGGCTCTTAAAACTTATTGCTGTTGCCCTGTTTGAGATTCGAAAAGATAATTTTTCTATTGCAGCTGCATGTGAAATTTGATTGACCTTAATATATGGTGATAATATCATAGAAATGAATGAAAAAAAAGGGCAAACAATAGACTTAATCAGGCAATAACTCAACATCATATATGCCAGTTTTTAGTTTTCATCCAAAGTACATGTGATCCAAATTGTCACATGAGCAGGAAGAAAACACTAGGAAATTCTTTAATGTCACTAACCCAAATTTTGTACTTTACATTAAAGCTTTTCGAGCAAAATCAGCTCCTTTTCCTGAAACATTACTCCAATAAAATTTTCGAAACTGTCATAACTTCTATGTAGTGGTCCAGTTTGTAAAAAACAACTACAAATGAAAATTTCTAACTTTTGTCTACGCAGTGATGGTATTGCCTGTAGTATTGGTGGGCTTGGGAGGTTACTTTTTTTAAGCTTTTTATCTATTCATAATAAATTAAGAAATTGTTTGAATTAGGAAATAGCATGAAAATGGATCTTTTGCTATAGACTGCTTTATCGAAAAGATCAGCCTGAACTTAAATGCTAGTGAATTTGCTATGATGTAACCTTTGAATAAATACTATACACATTGTAACTAAACCTATTTTACTTTAAAATACACTCCTCTTTGTAATTTGGGGTATATTGATAAATTTTTAACGTATGAAGTAATTATTTCCTGGGTTTCTGCTGGTTATTGCCACTTTCGTGGCAGAAATTAGTCTTTGCCATGCCGGTTTTAACCACCTTGGCCCAAATTTGCTAACTCTGGAACCAGCAGGCATGGACTTCTTACATTCCAGTTGATGAACCATTCTTTGTGAAACGGCAAAGACGATTGTTATGCAGCTGAGCATAAAATATTTCGCTACATCTAACAGCTGGATAATGAGATTCAAAGACCCGCATGGTCTAACATACAAGAAGTCAGAGAAAGTGCTGTAGTAGAGAGCCAAAGCATAGAAGTACGGCTGGAAAAATTGTCATCCTCGTTAATTGGCTATGAATCACATATTAACAACGCAGATGAGACGGGACTTTTTTATAACATGCTTCATGATGGAACTTCGGCTCTCAAAGAAATCTTGTTACGGTGGGAATGACAGAATTTCTGTTAAAATATTCCAGGTCTTAAAAACTCATGTTTTGAACTAAAGTATGAAGTTTGCATAAAACAAATGTCAATCAATTTTTTCAGCAAGATTTAGTGTAAATAGTTGTAAAATACACTGAATTGTAACATACGTATATTTCAGTAAATAATAATTGATTGTTAAATTGTTCTTCTCTGTAATCTTGAATGGTTGCCTGGAACTATGGTTTTCATGTATATATATCGTTTTTTTTCCCCTCCATCCCCTTGAAAAACAATGGATCACAGGTTTACTGCATTAAGGTCGCCTGTGACCATCCCCATTGGCATTAGGGGTGGACAGACTTTCATTTTGAGGGGTTCAAGGACAGAATTTGCCATGGTCTTGGAATAACACCCTTCATTTATCATGAAAGTTGAAACGTTTTACAAACATATTTTGGGGAGGGTCATGACCCCGGTGATTAGCCTTGATTGGCATAGCTAACTTTGGGGGTTATAGCCACCAAAGTTAGCTATAACCCCCAAAGTTAGCTATGGGGGTTATAGCCAACACCCCCAACGTTCTGCAGATATTATTCATGTGTAATTTTTTTTCTAGGGGCGGGGACTATGTGTCCTAGACCCCCCCCCCCTAATTATGTGGATATCCCGTGTTTATATTTATGGACAATGGGAAGAGTGTGAACTGTGAAACACATATGAATATCTTGTGAACTATAACGCAGACATCTGTAAACACTTTTATCTTATTCGGGATCCAACTTTTGGTCTAGAAATGGGATGATGCACGATTAGTCAACATACTGCAAAGGAAGAAAACACTCCAATTTTTTTATGATAATAGAAACGGATTATTATAAATTAGTAGTCCATATTTAGATATCATGCTTCTACCATCAAATAAGACAGAATACATTTTTACGAAAATATACCGCAGAGACATGTGCATACCTGGTACTTTGAGTTCTGCAGCTAACTTCTCAGCGAATTTTCTGGCACAGTAAATGCATTCTTCCATCTCAACGCCTTGCACAGGAATAAATGGACACACATCTAATGAACCAAGGCGTGGATGCTCACCTAGTATAAGCAAAAATCATGTTAAAAAAATTATGTATGTACATTTTCATTAATAGACGAATGTCTTTATTCATAAAATACCCATTTAGGAAGCTTCCACAATGACTTTCCGACCACTTATTCGAATAACTAATGTTAATCGTGTTTCCTAGCTAGTGGTGGTAAGTGAACTCAGGTAAGTGAGCTAAGGCGCACAGATACTAGCGGAAAGAAATTTAAATGTGGTCTCTTCAGTAATTAAAGTGCAGGGGTGGTACTCTAATTTTATGGTGTAAATTTTAAGTCGTTTCTTGGGTGCCTGAAACCCCTGTACTGGTGGCCCCACCTGTAGGACGTGCTTCATTACATTGGTTTTCATTAGTCTCGACCATCTTATTCTACGCCATGCAGAGTATAATTTTAAGACTGAAAAATGGCTGACTACAGTACCCCCCTTCGTTTAAGAAGAAAACTCATACTCGGTTCCTCAGCCATGAAATAAAGTGAGACTAGCTGGCTTTTAAAACTAATAAGTTTGTACTGGTCGGCTGCATTTGGATGTCATGATCCTGGAACAAGGGAGAACTGTTCTTTGGATACTGTTGTGAATGTATAAAAAGAAACGTCAAGGACGAATGATAAAAAGTAGTACATCTGATACAAGTTAATTAACAAAAGATGAATAAAAGGGATTCGTTGAATGATTCTGTACATTATTTAATGTCAGACAGCACCACTGAGTGAGTAATGTAGTCTCTCTCAACTCAACGTAATCGTTACACTTAAAAGAGAAAATAGGTACGTAAGATAGTGTTATATAATTGCAGGTCTCCAACAAGTGTGATTTACTTGTCGTATAAAATAATAATACCTTTATGCTTTGACATATCAATTAAGCTGCTTGCTTTGCGAGCCGCATTTAGAGCACCTTCAATAACAGCATCGGGGGATCCTACAAAGGTATAGATGGTTCGATTTGTTGACGGCCCTGGATCAACATCCAGAAGTGAGACTCCTGTTGTAGACGATATGGCTTCTGAAATTGCATCTATAACCTATTAACGAAAGAGGTTGGATACATTGAAATATTTTTCATTCAATCATTCATACTGTTACTTCAAAGATATCATTAAAGAGAAGAGAAAAAAGAATTTTTTAGTGATTTTGTATTGTTGGCTTCAAGAATTCTTTGTTTTATGACATATGGACAGCAACGGTCATACTGTGTCAGGATCCACAGCTTTCCAGGGAATACAAGCCTCTTGAAGGCCAAGAGAACCAAGCCCTAGACTACAGTGAGCAGCTTACCGGCAAGCAGATCATTTTGACATTGTTACAAATCAAGGTTAATGATATACTAGACGAACACATTACCATTGCACCACAGCAGGGCCACTGGTTTTGTGAACTGTTACCACTTAAATTGACAGAATGATACAATTTCCCTGTTTACTTCTATTGTTACGTTATATTTTAATTATTGTAACTGACAACAGAATAATACCATATTTTCTTTTTTTTGAATTTCAAAATAAAATCGGTCATGTATCATTTGTCCTTGGGTGCAGATCTTTCTTTTAATCTCTTTAGCAGTAATCAATGCTTTCCTTACATCACCGAAGTTGCAATAGTTTTTTTTTTAAATTCGACACACTAAAGTCTGCTGTATGTTTTATACACATTTCTTTATGTTAAAGAATGAAAACAATAATTGTTGTAATAAATCATATGGTGACCTAATATGGAACAGAAAATTAAAAATATTTTGCATTTTTGCCACGGTGAATCATGTCTCAATTATACATGTCATTTAATATACTAAGTATTTAATCACATGCATCGTTGGATGGTTTCTTTAAATTCTCCCATCACGCAAGGTTCTCAAAGGTGTTAGTAATTTCCTAGCCATTATGACCAGAGGTTAATGAATTATTAACCCCCACCCTCCCACTTCTGTCTATGATTTGAATATACAATTTGTTTGAAATGGAAAGCATCTACCTTATGCCAACGTTGGTGGGGGGCTTATATGAGTTCGCTTGAACCCTCATAAGACGCAGAATGAACATTGCAGCTGGCGATCAACGGGAAGTCAGGAAACAATCATGTCAGTGTTTGGGTTGGAAGAAAGAATGCCAGTGAGTGATCGGATTGTAAAAAAAAAAAAAGAAAGTGTGAAAATCCATCAAAAGCATTTTCATAAACTAAAATTGCAAGTTTTTTTAAAATATTAGCAGATTATTGGGGGCTCAAACCCCTATCGAAATTTATTGGGGTGCTCAGGCCCATATAACTCTATGCCTATGAATATCTTATATCCTTATATATATATGGAGAAAAAAAGCGTTCCTGTCCTCGTTCGTCTACTATTCAAGACACACTGGCTCAACGGAGGGACCCTAGTTCGAATCCAGGATGGGGACGGCGTCTCTTTTTCTCCTAAAACAAAAAACTCTGGTTTGAGATATTTATACATGGGTGCTGAAAATTACTGTATGACATTTTTTATGTTCATCCATTAAGCAATTTTAGGAATAGTGATAAGAAAATTGGATTTGTTCTTCCAGTTAAATCTATTACAGTATTGAACTGGAGGAACTCATCTATTTTGCATGTATGAACCTAAATTACAATTCTCACAATAAAATATTTTAAAAGAAAACTGAAATTTATGAAAACTTCCATGTTGTGACACAGGCCTTCAGTTTCAAAACTAGAGATATCTTTTTCTTTCCCTTTCATCACACGTTAATCGTGACAAAACTTTAGCTGAAGTTTTTATCACACATTAATCTTTAAGGCAGTGCTTCCTAACTCAATTTAAGCTGTGGACCACATTGAAAAATGTTCACGAGTTGGCTGCAAGACCTTAATAAAAAAGGGAGCTGGGTCTTTTTTTTGGGGGAAATGTGTTTGTAAAATCTTTCTTTGGTAAAAAAATAAATAAATAAATAAATAAATAGAAAAAAATCTAATGACAATACAGTCCAACCTCGTTAAGACGAATACACTTAAGGCAAATTACTTTTAATACAAACCATTTTCTGAAGTTCCATCAGATTGCAAAATATTACAAATGTACTATCAATTTCATTTTTATATTTAATAACAATTTTTATAAGCGTGTTTTTTTTTTTTTTAAACTAATGATCTGTCTCAAGGACCACTGGGACTGTCGCTAACCACCAGTTGGGAACCCCAGCTTTAAGGGGATCTTAAAACTACTTCCACAAGAATTCTAGATTTCAAAGAGATAAGATAATTATAACCTTGACTTCGACCTCTGAGGTGTCATCTTGCAAATCTTATCAACAAAACGGTATTTTAAAATCTGACCCATTTCTTCAGAGTGAACATCATCAGACCACATGATAAAGTAAACATAACGCACATGATCAGTTGATTGGATGATAGGAAAATTATCTTTCAGTTGATTGGATGAGGGGAAAATTATCTTATCTGTTGTTTGCCTACATACCCCTAAAAGGCTTTGCTTTTACTATTGGGGGAAAATTCTGCTGAGTATCTTTATTAAGCGAGGTCACCCCAACCTTACAGAATACATAGAAAGGACAAAGGTTAATTGATCTTTTTTAGACCCACAATCAGTTGAAACCCAATCCTTTTTTTCTATACGTAAGAGTTAGGAATAAAGATACGATTATATACAGAGTAAACTCTTACCAATTTCTGACTTATTATTTTTTGGGTACGTCTTTGATAAATATTAAGTACAGGAAGAACATTATCCATGGCTCTGTGTGTTTAGGTTCATAAGGTTGGGGTAATAACAATGGTTTTAGCCTAGTTAGGAAGGTAGTCATTTTTTTGAACGTGCATCAGTTTAAAAAAAAAAAAAAACTTGAGCCAAAATAAAGGTAGAGTTTCCAAAATTACTGCATTGATTAGAAATTCAAGACTAGTTATTAAGCAATACACACAGAGTATTAGTGGCTTGATTAGTTTTGGCATCTTCCGTTCAATGATTTTAATAGATTAGTGAACCGATGGAGTTCTTTAGTTTTACTATTCTACTAAGACGAATTATGAAGTGATGGCATGGATGTATGCAGGGAAGGGGAGACTGATGGTAGATAAACATAACTCTCTATTAAATATAATATATATGCTATAATTTTTTTTATATTTATACATACAATACAACCTCTGAATAGAGGACACCTTGGGATACGATTGTCTGCTGTTGGGGAAGGTTAGGGCATAAGAAGAATTAGGACTAGGAATTGGAAAAGTATCCATAAAATAGAGGTGTCCATTATTCAGAAGTGTCTGTTAGGGAGGTTTTAAAGTACACACACACACATATACACTGAAGTGCCAGAAAAACCAGTAAACTTAATATCATGTAGCCCCCCACTCCCTGGTTCCTTGGCCGGCTCTGGGGTGTGACTCCGGATCTGCACGCCAGGATGGTTCGTCTGACAGCTGCTTTCAGTGTGCCTTATATGATGACTTTCACATGAGCATGCATCTTTGTGTGCCATGTTGGTCGTCAATCCAATTCCCCACTTCCACCGCCTCGGCGGCTGAGTATGCTATTTGAGCTTCCTGTCTGGGATTACAGCGCTGCCTCCGGCGGCCACCCTTCCCACTAAAATCCTTGCATACTATCACCTTGCTACAATGCTTTTCCTAAATTTAATAAATACCAGATTTTAATTGCACAAGTATGCCTATATTTTATGTATTTGAGCATTATTTTAATGTTTTATGTGCAAAATGTATCTTCTATTAACTCCATTAAAGTAATAGAGGGCAAATTATATTGCACTAGCGGAATTATACTGCTCTGCGCCTTGTCAGTGTACCAGGTTAGCTTTGCCGCAATTACAGTGATAGTATTTAGTGATCCCAGCTAATTGTTTGAAAAACAGAAGAACAGTTTGAAGTATCCCATTCATATCTCACATATCTTCTTCCCTGAAAGTGATGAATATGCACCATTTCAACTCATGCCTATTTTTCGTGCAATAATCTTACTGAGGATGATGAAATCTTGCATTCAGCTTTTGTTAATCCTAGAAAATAATTTTTAGCTTTCTCAATCAGATGCCATGGAGTTCCAGAACTTCACTGTTGGTTGAAATAAGGGTTCTCAAAAAATTTTTGAACTTTGCAAACCTCGCTCACCTTCAAAGGATAACTTCACTTTCAACTTTATTTCTGCATTTGAGATCTTATTTGTCAACCTTTTCACTATATATTTGTATACATACACAGGGCTGCTGCTTGGTATTATGCCACTCAGGGCAAACCTGAGTTTTGCTGTCCCAAAATTACTTCATTTTTTATAGTAAACCTATTTTGTCGTCCCTAAAAAAATCTGCTACTCAGTGCAAATACCCAGCCTCCCCTTGGCACGAGTCCTGCACATACTTGATCTATCATGGTACGAATAGCTATTAGAATTGTTCTTATCACAAGAAATTTTATCTGATGACCGTCAAAGTAAAGTTCATGCACTCTCTTCAAATTTTCCGTCAAACACAATTTTTAACACTAATCCCAAAACTAGTTATTTAACGAACTGCAGAAAATATAGTTATTTTAAATCTGCCTACTGCTAAAACAGCATTTCTGCATTCATTTTAGATATGACTCAGCAAACATTAGGTACCAACTTTCAAACACACGCTGCCTTTTCAAGAGGAGGGGAAAAAAAAAAGCAAACAGCTGCTTACCTGCAAACAAATACATACATAGACTGAAGAGAGAATCATATTTATTTTATCAGCTGTTTATACCAAAGCTTCTTTGCACGCCTTGACAACAAATCTGTAGTTCATGCTACATATACAGTGTAACCTGGTAAAGTGACCACCTCGGTAAAGTGATCAATTTCTATAAGAGAGAATGTGTAGGGACTTAATCATACCTACACCAAAGTCTGTCGTGTACAGTGACCACCTGTCTATGATGACCATTACAGTCCAGTCCCAAAAGTGGTCACTTTAGACAGGTTCTACTGCATATGGTAAACACCAGCAATGTTGGTCTAATTAACAACTATTTCTTTTTAATAATAGTGTTTTTCAGTCATGGTAAATGTTTTATACCAAAGGTTAAAATTCACAGTCGCCACCGGCTAACGAAATATCGAGGAATGACGATTAAAAATATGCCTTCAGTCGCCATCACACCCACCACTTTCTTTTCTAATGCAATTCTGCAGAATATGGACTAGTAGCGAAACATGCAAAAGTTTCAATTGAACACTTTGATTCCGTACTTGCAATTAACTTGTGGTCGGATTCAGTGAAAAGCAGACGAACAAATTTTAATCACTAATTAAAAGTGTGAAAAATACATAAAACGTGTCTTTGCCCTCTTAATCTTCAGGTACTTATATCCAAGTGTTATCTGAATTTTTAGAAATTAGTATAATTTTTAAGTATGTGTAAAGATTTAAACTGACCATTTTTTTTAGATAAGTATATATATATATTCCTGTGATTTATCTTTCATTATATTAAGAGAATAAAGATAATTAGAACAAAACATTTAGGGATATAAAAGATGCAAGACTAGTTAGTCGAAGTTATTTTTTATTTATAAAATCATGTTTATTTAATATATGGACAAATTATATAGGATTTTGTGGCCACATGAAAGTGTACTAACTTAAATGAAGTTGCCGCTAATAGAAAGAGCCCTGTTGGCCAGTGGCCACTACTCAAATATCCGAGTTTTAGGCTTTATTTTTTACAATTTCGCACATTCTGATTAATGTCCTTTTCTCCCACTCTCTCTCTCTGTATGTGTTTAATGTTTCTTCTCAATCCCCTGAAAGTCACTGATGGGAGAGATTATTGTACAACATTATAACATTTTGTTTGCATTTCTGCATTCAAAGACTACATGACAAATCCTCTGGGATGGAACTGATGCCTCAGTATGACCTCTCATCCGTGATATTTTTATGACAGCAAAGCTTATTGGTAATCGAACATACCCCAGTGCATAGGCAGAACTTGGAGGTTAAATAGGCATATAACAAACTGGGGGGGGAATAGAAAAAAAACAAAAAACAGATTGTATTGGAAAAAGTATGATTTTTGCCTCTCTTTTCTAAAAAAAACTGAGGGGCAACTGCTCACCTAGCCCCCCCATCACAGCACATTTATAATGTATTCTACATTTGCATCCGTAACATGATCAATACCCCCTGGTAACTTTTTTTGACATTTAGTTCATTTATTTGGATTTTTTATGGCACAAGAGCATCTGAGCTATACTACGCCAATTTGACATTTAGTACATTTATCCATTTTTACAAAAGTGATCAAAAGTAAACACTTGGGTGAGAGGGCAAACTGGAGTAGAGGATATCATTGTTAAAGTAAAAAGACTGAAATGGCGATGGGCTGGGCATATTGCAAGAAGAACTGATCAACGATAGACAACGCAAAATCTCAACTGGATTCCAAGAGACCACCGAAGACCTAGAAAACGTCCTCAAACTAGATGGGTGGATGAAATAAGAAAAGAGGTTGGGGTGTTGCGGAAGCGAAAGCGAATTGCTCAGGATAGACTTGTGTGGAAAGCATTTGGAGAGACCTTCATCCAGCAGTGGATAGATAATGGTTGAATATGATGATATATATACAGGCCTATAGGGTTCGTGGATTTTAAATCCAGGAACCCTTCAAGTTCAAACCAACCAACGTGAAAACAACCAATTTTCTAAAGGTGGAACTCAGAGCCTTACCATTTCACAAAATATACCTAGTCTACAAGTACATATAAACATTATTCGACCCTTAACTCTTTTAGCAATATAAATTTTAAATTGTGTTGAAGTATAAATGTTAAGGAAACAGAATAAACTTGTGATTAAAATAAAGTATAATACAGTTATCATTCACCAATAACATTTAAAAATTGCAATCACCTGGAATATTGTTGAGCAAAACAATTAAAATTTCATCACAGGTGAGTGATATTTCCCTGCGAATGTTAAGAAGTGCTATTTCAACAAGTCGATCCTCACTCATATGATTTCGCAACCATGGGACTGAATGAAATTGGGAAAAAAAGCAAATTGAAAATAAATACTTAGTATTTATTTTAGTTCAAATATATTTTTGTAGAAGAGACAACCCATGTTACGTTAAGTGAAATGTACAATATAATTTTGTTATATTTTTAAAATTTTTAATATTTTTATGTCATATATGAAATTTTTACGATAGTTTCAGCTCTTCCTTTCGTATCTTTTTTTTTCTTAAATGGGGGGGTGGGGGGCTCCCCTAAAACCATCTATGCATGCATGCATACAAACTTACATCACATTTACATGTGTACACAAGTCCATAAGCGGGTTATAGGCTCAATGGGAAGGGGGGGTTAGAGATACAACTCACATATTCCTATGCTAAATATACAAAATTCCATTGCAATGGAGGGGTTACAACCCCCACAAATACCCCCTGGGCCTGCCAGTTCATGCATGTAGTTAAACATACATGCATGCCTCAAATGGTAAATTTATCAATGCATTAAGTAAGCTAAAGACTACTTACAAACTTTTGACAAAAAATTTGCAAAGGTGGGAATTTTTTTGGTGGGAATTGAATTACTAATTCTGATTCGTTACCTCTATAGGCATAACTAGGCAGTGGCAGAGAGAGAGAGAGAGATGCCATGGGCGCTACTTTAAGGAAGATTCAAATGGCACCAAGTTAATGAGTTACAACTACATCACCATAGTGCCGTTAATCTACTTTTTTCTTGAGGAATTAAAACCTCTTACGACCTAAAGACCCCCCGCACCTTTACCATGAGGGTTAAATTTTAGAACACGGTACCGGGTTCTCGCCGACGACTTCAGTTCCATGACTTTCATGATTTTTTATTGTACTTTATGAATAAATAAGGTGATTAAAATTATGGTAATATTAACGAGATTTGCCAAAAACGACGAAACCTCGCCAAATCACTTTATTGGCAGTGGTACCGTGTTCCAATGTTTTACCTACAGCGAGTAGTTAGTTGGTAAGCTTTTTTGTTAGCATTGTTAAGAGCTGAATGCAGAATAACAGCATGTTAAGAAAATATGTATCACTATGGGGGGGTCATCATAGTAATTGGGGGCATCGATTTTTTTTTATTATTCTGTCTGTGTCACAAATAGCTTTGTCTAATTTAATCCATTTGCACTATTTGCTATTGTAAGTGAGACCATGGTAAAACATTACTTAAGACTCAACGATAGAGAAACAAACACTAATTGACGTGTGCAGAAAGTTCCTAACGAAAGGTGTCAAAGAGCTACAAAAATCATGTATACATACATATCAATGTATATCGTAATGGGTGAGTGTTATGATCCCCACTCTCCATCAAAACACACCTGCATACGTCAGTGCAAACACTTTCAATTTTATCAAAACATAATCGGTTTGAAATATAGCATTGGTGTATATATGGTATCTCACCCTCCCGCTTCCTCAACTTAGGCCCGTCAATGAATGTATTAAAATTTAAAATGGAGCATACCTGTTGACTTTGGCCTTCTGAAAAGTTTGGCACACATTCGACTATTTTTCTTTTTATCATGGCTGAATATATTATTATAAGCAATTTTTACAATTTATCTACGAACTACTTAAAAAAATACTACATCCAAACCCTATCAATAACCAGAGCAGACTGATTGCAGCAGACGCTGAGGCAGTGATGCCTTTCATAAGGAAAGGAAAAGGAAGTATTTTCAGACAGTGAAAGCGCGGCCGAACTGCGCTTCATAGCGGCCATAAAATAGCCGATTGCCCCGGAAACAGACCTGGTTCTAATTTTTTCCGCTAGGGACGCACGTCCCGATCATTCACGCAGCAGCTTTTTATATTTTACTATACGAAATATACCGCATCAGAAACTGAATATACACACCAAGTTTTATGATTTTGTACAAGAATTTTTCGTTTTATACGGATAACTTGATGCCGAGGAAACACCATGCTAAATATAAGCGAGTTAATCAAATATAACACCAAACGGTTTTAATTCTTCAATTGGCTTCCAGAACGCTTTATATATTTTTAAATGCATTTGTTTTCAACCTTTTTTATTGCTAACGAAATTATAAAGGTTAATGAAATATTTAAAATGATTAAACGCTTATTATATAGCAGGATATAATGGCTCTCCAACTGTAGTCCACTGACCTTTAAGGGTCCGCGAACTCGCAGCCATCTATAAAAAATAACACAAAATGATAACGCATACATTAATAAAAAATAAAAAATATTTCTCAAACAGTGACTTTTTTTATTTAAAAAAAAAGATTTTTTTTATTTTGATTGGATTTCTTAAAATTTAAATCGAACTCGTTAATTCTAAATTGGATACTTTAATTTTAATGAGATTCTTTGTATTTCTATATCAAAATTCTTTATACATAAATAACATTTTCTATATTTAAACTATATTTAGATTTTTTTTCCATTTGAATTAAGTTCCTGGTAACTTTTCTAATAATTCTTGAAAAAATATGTTATAATGATGAATGCATTGTAATATACCAACCAAAATAAACACCAACCTGATATAAATTACTAAAATCATTAACTTGTATTATATAGAAAATAAATAATTAGTGCATTAGCATTCATTACAATTTGTCATATTTCAATATTAATTCATGCATTTACATCCAATGAACATTAAATATGGGGACAATAAGAATGTCTAAAAATTAAATAATTGCTTAAGGTTTTATGTTTGTGTTTAATCAAAGTACATTGAAATTCAAAAGATGAAAATATTACACCCAAGGGCGTGGACAATGATTTTTAAGTTAATATTAATATAAATAAATTTAATATACATGTACAACTGACATATTATGGATTCCATGAAGCTCAAAACAGTAAGCATTTGAATCATTTCATATATTTATGAAGATATACTTGTTTACCAGTTTTGAAGTAAAAATAATAATGGGGCTGTTCCATTGTAACAGACTGACACTTCAAAAACTTTGGATAAGGTTAGCTATTTAAACATAAAACTAGAATCAACGTCAGTATTTTAACAGAATTTATTTATTTATTATTTACAATGTCTCAGATGAATGTGGCATATGTTTATTATTTCATCATCTATTTTTACATTTATACATTTTAATTTTTTTTATTAGGATACACTTTATGGTTTTACACAATAATATACATTTTGTCATTTTTACAAGATAGAAGGCACTTTGTTTTTTACAGGACAAAATGCACTTTACTATGTTTACACGATAAGACTGCTTTAGTTTAAATATTATAAGCAAGCCCCTGCTACAGACTTACCCAATAAGTTTCATGACAACAATTTCATTTAAATTAAAAAAATTAAGATGCCATATTCAATAAAAAAAATACAAATCCATTATCATCATTTAATAACCAGACTATAAAATTATTTATCCCAATAAACAAAAAATAGAATCAATTTATACTCTGGATTACCAATAAATCGTTAAATAATGTATCAATCATTATTAACACTAAATAAAAAGAAATCGCTACAAAAAAAACACAAAAAAAACAATTACTACTAAATGAACAAAAATGAAAAATAACTGATATATTCAGCAATTTTGCTACCCACTTTTTAAATTATTAAATATTATGCTATTGTATATTTTTTTTGTTTGAAAATAGAACCAATAAAATTTGTATGAGGGTAAAGCCATTTGGGACATGTTTAAAATTCAAAGAACCATGATGTTTTATGTATCATATTAAAACTAATAAATTATATCATCATAATGTTGCACATTTTTGCAAAATAATGCGTTGTATTATTTAATTAACTGTACCGAAATTGAAAAAAACATTGAAAACTCCGTTACGGAAGGACATCATTTCATATTTTTTCTGTCCTTCCGTAACGACACACATCTTTGAATGTACATTTTCTATACTGCAGGAAAATTTTCATACCATTTCAGTTAAAAGTAGTATTAGGCCCTTTTCTTAAAATGACTTACGAAAAACATTGCAGTTTAATATTTTGAAATTGTAGAAAACATTAACCATGAATGTCGTTCTTCCGTAACATTTTGAATACCATGGCTTTACCCATGAAGTAAATAAAATCTAATACTTGTAGTTTCACTGGAATACAAATTTCCACTTTACATATATCCTACTTATTTAGAATTTAAATATTTACTTAAATAGAAATGGAAAGCTTCTATCATACATGGTGATTCCGAATTCATAGGAAAAAGGACCATGTTAAAAGTAGACAAAATATAAAACACGACACAGCTCTTTGCTAGAAACTTTGCTGAAGGGTTTATTTTGACATTAAAATCGTGTCTAAATTTTTTTTATCGTCATTATTCCGGAAAGGAATAAATTATCGTTCTTTCATAATATATGCTAACATGTTTCTAGAATAGTTTGCTTTTATTGTAATTCGGGGCAGGGGGAGGGACTAGTCAGGAGTTAGAAGATTTATTCTGCTCCCTCCACTCAATTTAGCTAAATAAAGAGTTTTTAATTAATTTGAATTGAAATTGCAATTGAAAAAAAGTGAAACATGACAAAATAATTTATTTATTCATCGTCACTCTCTACATAATTCAAAATGCCCGGAAAGAAAACATTGCAAACGTTTCAATCATGATGAACTTCGACAGCTATTAGACGGAAATTTATAAAATGAAATGTGCAAACTTTTACCTTTGGTAGACTTGCAAAAGGGAACCTAACAATGAACCATAATTTCTCAAAGAAATCAAAATGAAACGATCAAAATAAATAAAAACTGTGAAAAATGCCACATGACCACATGTACAACTACGTGAGAGCAAAACATGGTCGGGACACCACCATCTATAAATAAATTCTCATTTTCGAGAACTAGCCCGGTTGCTGTAATTATTTTGTTCTTTCAATTTATATTACGGCCTCTATCAAGTGCAGTTTGGCCGTGGTGAAAGCCAAGGGATCTTGAAATACAAACCGAATGCGAGGAAGAGCTAACTACCAGATGCTGGCGGAAGGAACAAAACTACGGAAAGGGGCAATTTTGCCCCTCCTTCTACGCATGTGCATGGACTTAAATATGGACGAAATAAAAAAATGCATGGACGAAAATAAAAAAATTCCTATCAGTGTTTCTTTGCAATAGTGGTTATTGGCTAGAAAAGTAACATGTGACGAGAAGAGAAAATTTTAGTGGATATATTTTAGAGGAAGTATTTTATAAGAGGTATTTTAGAGTAGATATTTTAAAGGAGGTATTTTGGGAAATGGTATTTTAGAGGAGGTACTTTAGAAGAGGTATTTTTGAGGAAGTATTTTAGAAGAGGTATTTTAGGGAGGTATTCCAGAGGATGTATTTTAGGAGAGGTATTTAAGAAAAGGTACTTTAAAGGAGGAATTTTAGAAGATGTATTTTAAGGGAGGTATTTTTGAGAAGGTACATTAGAAGACGTATTTTAGAAAAGGAATTTTAGAGAAGGCATTTTAAAAGAGGTATTTTAGAGGAGTATAGATTACTGTTTTAGAGAAAAGAAAATGGATGGAGGTATTTATGGACTGTGAATTATGGTAGTAGTGGACTGTTTTAGAAAATGTAGCGGCCAGATGCTAGTAGATATAGAAAATTTATAGCGTGTATCGGCATTACTTATGCTTAAGCAGCGGAGTGCTTGCATTTACAAAGTCCACGCACATACGCAGAAGGAGGGGCAAAACTGCTCCTTTCCGCAGTTACTTTCTCCCACTAGCGGCTAGTGCAGGGGTCTTCAACCTTTTTCAGTCCAAGGGCCAATTTTGCTTATTCTTGTAGGCCCGCGGGCCGCACTACTGTATCAGCAATATAAGAACAGAACAAAGGCGAATTGAGGGGTGTGCATCCCCCTCCCCCGAATGAATCAGCCTTTGTTGATATTTTTTCCTTAAGTCCCTATATTAGTTTTGTGTGCCCACCCAAAAATATTTTCAAGATTCGCCTCTGAGACAGTATATATATATTACAATGTAAAATATGCATGGAAGCAAAACACATTTACAATACTTTTAGTTATTAATATGTAAAGCGAAATCAAACCTTTTAGCGAGATTTTTGCTGCTGCTTATTTTTAACAATTCTGTCAATTCACGACGCCAGCGAACCAGCAGATGGCGCTGTTCCTCTTGTTTACTTTCGACAGAAACAGTATTCGGTCATCCGGTGTTATCGTATTCAATGTTTGCTTGTAAGTGCCAGTGTTTGTTAATTTGTTTTTAAGTTTAATTTTTCCGGTAAAATGGATTCGGAGGTTAATTTAAGTTTTCTAGAAATAATAAAATATATAGATGCGGATTGTACTTCCCGATGTATTGTCGAAGGTGAAAAAATAGTGAACGCAAATCACCTTGTGGCATGTGGTATCACGGAAAGTACGGATATTTTCATCAAAGTTTTTGCACTTTGTATGCGAACTTTGTTATCGGCCTCTGATCCTCACACGATTACGGAAAGCTTCATAATTGAAGGAACAACACTGAAAATAAAAAAGTTCGTTTGTTCCTGTACGGCTGGTGAGGATGAAGCATGCAAGAATGTGGCTGCCAGGCTTATTTTCTGTAACGTGCTTTTCACGCATTAAGTATTTGCCAATTTTCAGAAATTTTTATATATAGCAATAAATGTTTCCATATTTTAGTATTGTTGTTGCGGGGCTCGCCCGAGCACTATATGAAATATAGAGCCCAGGCTGAGCCCTTCACGTCTCTAGTGGGTACAGGATATCTGGACATTCTTTTGGGTAAGATATTATTAAACTTACTAGAATCATATCGATTAATTAATAAAGTAATTAGACCAATTAGAACAACATTGACAAGTTCATCTACAATTGATCCAATTTTCACAAATGTAATTAATAGTTCAACGTCATTACTGGGTGATATAATAAGCGGTCATCGAGTAATCCTATTAAAAATAAAAACTAATATTCAACGTTCAAAAAGAATAATAAAGATTAGAAATTTTATTCATAATAATATTGAAAAATTTCACGAAGCTTTATTAAATATTAATTGGCCTGACTTCTTAAATTCCGATAATTCTCAACAAACAAAATACCAAAAATTTGCAAAAATTTAAAAGAATTATATAACGAAACTTTTCCTGAGTATGTATGATAGTGCATATGGAAAAAAATAAGACGATTTTCAAAGACACTCACATATTAATCTTTATTGGTTGTTTACAAAGGGAAGATTGTTTTGACAGCTTCCAAAAACATAGGCGGGTCCCTTTTGTAATCAATACATTTATGATCTATTGCGGCAGCATGCGGAAAGGAAGTTGGTGTTATTGGCACTAGCTCTGGGAGACTAACATGCATTTACGCCAATAAGACACGATTAACAATTGTTTCTCTCTTTTGACTGGTAAGCAGGATATTTTCCATAACGTTTCTTCCAAATATAAAGACAATTATTTAGCTCTCATGGTAGCCTTTGAATGGTTTATGAATTTAAAACAAATTATATCTTATTTATTTAATTTAACTTTAACAAATTGACAGTTTCATAAGATTATTAAATATTATATATTTTAAACACTTCTAATGACAAAGAACAAACCAGAGTTGCTTATCGTGCGAATGAAATGAAATAACATAGGAAATAAACGAGTAATGTTTTAAACATTCGTTTAAAAAATAACAAAACAACTACTCACCATATTTGCCTGGACCCGGGAAGAAATCTTCTTTACCAAAATGTTTGGAACAACCAATCATCCGATTAGAAATCTTTTTTCCTATCCTTGAACGCCGAAGCCGTTCTTTGGGACGATCCACAGTTTCTTGAACATTACGTAAATTAAATACCACTGCCTTTTCACTGTTACGAGGAAAGTTATGGAAGCTCAAGAGCGGATCTTTAGATGCTTTCAAATGACACTGTGGAATACAGCAATTAGTGTTATATTTTGTTTTTTCTCCCGTTCACCTTTTTTTTTCCACGCCACCTCAGCTGTTCAACGAATGCAAAGTAATTGATTTACTTCGGAGTACTGATTGCGAAGTTTGCGCCAATGACCGCCAGATGGCGAATCGAAGGGCTGGCGTCGCCAATATCGTCTTAATTTTGTCATTGCAACCCTAAGAATATTTTCAAGGTGGATATCAGTTATTCTGGTTCCAACTTTTCATTTCATAAACTTCATATCTGGAAACAGCTGTTTACAGACGTATTGGCGTACTCGCGGGTGTGATGAGGGTTGTAATTCCCACTGCACCCATATACTGAATTTTGTGTAGATACATGTATCTACACAAAATTCAATAGTATCTACTAATCTACTCGCCATCGACATACAGGGTCTACACCTGGTCTCCTCGTATGGGGAGCTATCAGCTATCACTCCCGTACAGAACTAGTATTTGTGTCGAGCGCGTTAAACAGCACTCAATATATCAGAAATATCATTTAGCCAATTGTTATGTCAATTGTAAGGTTGGACTATAATGATATTATCCAGCATGACAATGCCCGCCCATACAGGGCACTGCAAAGCAAAATGCACTTCAAAGTGTGAGACAACCTTCATGGCCTGCGCGTTCACCGAACTTGCTGCTTTTGAGTACGGGTGAAATTTTATATGACAATGACCAACTGGCCTCAGGGAATTCCACTAGATGACCCCTCTCAAAGTTCGGTAACTGCTGAATTTGTACATGCCTTCCACGTCCAGGTATTGCAGCTTCTTCAATGTCTTCGCAAGTGTCTATAATTCGAAGACTGATTACATTCACTTCGCCCTTCTCCTTAAATACCACCGACTATAGTTTCCACATTATAGCATGTGTTAGCGTATGAGATAACAGGTTGATTCTGAAATCAAGACCACATCTACGTTTCACCCCATTCATATATGCAAATTTCATAACCGCCCAGCAACTCCTTCTTGATATATTTTTTCATTTTCCGGCAGTGTATGTATTATATATATTTTTAAATTCTATAAAACGTAAATTTGCCCTTTTTTTTTTAATAAAAATGCAAAATTTATTTGTTGGTCTGAACTTTTTTCTTTCTTTCTTTATTTATTTTAAGACCAAACAAAACAATTAATCACCCCCACGATTGTTTTACAGTGAGGCTGTTTGTTCTGCGACGTGCGTCGCACTGTTTAACACATTCTGCTTTGGGGTTTTTCTGCAATGTGCAGGTGGGGAGAAAATAATGATATTGTAAAACTAAAATCGGTACAATTACATAGCCACTTTGAAGCAAAAAAGTTAGGTGATTACTGCTTATTATTAATATTTTATAGATCAATCAAAATTATACGAATTTTTTGTTTATTTATGTTTTTCTTTATCTGATTGCCGAAAGATGTATTTTTTGGTGTACGGAAGAATTTTAGTAACAACTTTTGGTGGGTCGCCAGATGGAAAAGGTTAAAAATCGCTCTTTTAAAGATTAGAATTTGGACCGTTTGCCATACAGATGACAGCGAAAGCATATACACACTCAAGAGAGGTTTAAGTTATTAATGCATAGGTAAGATAATTATATGCATAGTCAAGAAGTCTAAGTCATCGGGTGGTCTAAGTGTACTTAACAGACCTGCGCAGGATTTAGGGTTAAGCATATATTAAACGCGATCAAATATTATTTAAGTTTGTTTACCAACGATCTTCGTTTTACGATCGCTTGATGCAATGTGACCTTTGCTACATTGATGACCTAAAAATTCAAGAGGTTATTGTTTGCATTATATGGCGCAAGAGCACCTAGGCTCTACTGCGCCAAACATGGTAAAATCAAAGACTATTGTAAAAGTTTTTATTTTACCATATTTGGCGCTAACGAGCTTAACAATATTTCGTACATTTTTTAAATGTTTTTGGTATATTATGGCAGTGCGGTAGCGTAGCTAGGGGGAAGGTGCATGCGGTAGCCCCGGCCACAATTCAGGGGCCGCAATTAGTCTTTAAAACACAAAATTTATTTGTTATGTTTTGCTATCCCATTGGGAGGGAGCGGCAATGTCAGTCACCCTCCCCCGGCGGCAAAATCTCTAGCTACGCCACTGAGGCGGTGTGAGACGTGCTTCCAAGAACGGGAAACACAATTTATTACATTGAATCCAGGACTCAATTTCTAAAAAAAAACAAAAATAATACGGGCGCCTTTATCCCCCCCCCCCACTAACGGCGCCCATGCAATGTAGTATGTACCGTATAGTGCATTGACTGATGAATTGAGTGGCATCAGCATTAAATCGAGATCCCCATCTTTTGGTGATTAACATCCTTTTCATATGCTGCTGGTCCCATGCTTGTATTACCTGTGGACACCCACTGTTTCCACATACCGCTTATGTTTGCCCGGGAGTCTTATATTCCATATATATATACACTGTTGTCCGTAAAAACCCAAGAGCATTTACCACCTCGTAGATGATGAGGCATCTTTTTAGCTCCTACAATCTGCTCACAGTTAAACATATAATAATCCTTCATACAGCCCATGTCTAACTAACAAAAACTGTTACATATTAACAAGATTTGTTATTATGTAACATGTCATACATGTATTACATAATATAGCCGGACACATTACATGGTTATGTAATATGTCCGGCTGCAACCATTTCTATTAACGTGGGGTAAGTTGAGGAGCTAAGTGCTGTTGTACTTAATGTCTTGCCACTTCCTTGTCTATTATATTAACGTTGTTTTATTAAATATATCACGCACTTCAAGCGCTAGAATCACTTTTACTTGTATATTAATTTCCCTAATATTGGTGACATTTTAGAAAATTTTATTAAGAAAAACGTATTTTCATTATTTGTAATTGTAAATTGCGAAAACACGAAGAAATTTCGATTTATTGGCAGATGAAGAAACGGAAACATTAGCTGCATTGTGTTTTATAAAGAAAATATCTACCTATCAGCTTCCTTGTAAAGTGATAAGAAAGATTTTATACTTTGCACCTAAGTGATAGTGAGAACAATCACAAACTTTGAAATAAACTCTTAGAGGTATTTTTTCAGTCCAATTGTATGCATTCGTCGAGGTAAGCGTTTTCCTCGATGTTATACTGTGGCTAGTTCTTACTTATCAATCCAACGCTTGAATTGCTGAAATAAACCGTTAAAAAGGGTTAAAGCTATCGGTGTTTAATTTTCACTAAAAAGTTTTAAAACTTTCGATTTTCAGTTTTCACTAGAAAGTTTTCTTCCGATTACTTCCGATCTTCAGTCACTAAAACGTTTCAAAACTTTTGGTTTCCTCACTTTAAAATGAAGATTGTTTCAGTAGTTCTTATCCTGGGACTAGCAGGTATGTTTCTTTCATTGTTTTTTAATTTCCTCCCGTGAATTACTAATTAGCGTAGTTAATTAATTAGCCGGATTATATTAATCAAACTTATCTTAAACTGCCGCCCATGTTTATGCTAGAAAACTGAACTTTCAGATACCGGCAGTGAAATGAAGTCAATCCTGTAGTCCTGAGTTATATTTTAGTTGTTTTAGAGAACAGACATTTTATTCCATGGTCCCCGCGGTCCTTGAAAAGTCCTTGAATTTTTTTTGCCCAGTCGGGGCCCTTGAAAACAGGTAAAAATGTGGCTGGTCCTTAAAAATCCTTGAATTTTTCTCAATTTTTTTTTTCAAGTTTTGGCAAATGAAAAAAAAAGGTATTTCTCCTTATTTCGGGAACAAAGCCAGTAATGCTGCGGACACGCCCCTCCCCTCCCTTGCCCAATGAGCATGGCTGATACAAGGGATGCAAAAATGGTAGCTTTACTTGGCAATGTGCCAAGTTGAAAAGGAGCAACATAATCAAACACTCTAATTCCATTATCATTATACTTATAATGTCTTGCATTTTTAATTTTTATGTACATTGCGATTGACAATGTGAGGTCTTTGAAAAACGTCATTTGGTCCTTGAAAATTCCTTAAAAAGTCATTGAATTTCATCAGGATAAAAGAGTGGGAACCATGTATTGTGAGTGGCTGTGGAATGCTGAGACGAAATGGAATTATATAATTTTATAATATGAAATTTTTATCTGTTTTCGGAATACTGTAATCGCGGTAGACTTGTGTCCCACGTCAGCTATTGGATGCGCGGTTGATGAATTTCTCCTGATATTTAATATAATTGAGGGAATTCTTCGGTCATTTATGGTGATTGAAAGGCACTTCAACCATGTTTGACAAACAAAGAGTATCTTCACACTGCCTTCTCATCCTTTCTAAATTTTACAAAGGTTAATTAAACGTGTTGGATAAATTTTTTAATGAAGTATTTAGTATGAAAATTTAGCACATTAAAGCATACTTTTAATATAATTTTTCATTTGTTTATATAATATTTATTCCCTGCTTTTAAAATTTTAAAATGCTAAAGTATTTGTTATTCATTAAAATATGTTTAAATAAATAAAAAAAAGTACCCCCACCACATATTTCTACTACTGAAATAAATTCTTGAAATAATCTCAGACCAGAGCACAATTTTGTGTTCAGCCTTTCAGTCGATGCAGCGCGCGCTAAATTCGTAGGTAGTCTACAGTGAGGTGCCACTAACCCGGGTTGGATTCTAATTGTACCTTGGAGCGCCTATCCATTTTTTGCCCGCCGTAGTCGGAGGTTTGGTTCCTTGGAATAGAGATTCAAATTCCTCGAGAGACTAAATCCCGGCTCAATATTGCTTTGTCTAGTACCGTAAAACACAAAATTTAAAAATTTACTTGACGAAGTCAGTGAGTTGCAATCATAGGATGGCGTGTAGTTTTAACAATATTATTTTAAAGTTTTAACAATTATTATTTTAAGAATATTATTTAAAAGAGCGCATATAAAATTTAATATAAGAAAACCTTGTTCTTGCGACCTAGTTGCTACCTTAAGCCTGGAGTAAGCAGGGCCTATCTTGGGCGGGAGCCCAGCGGAGCCTGGCTCCGGTACTTCTTCATTTTTGGCGATTATTTAAATATTAGCCGGAGCCCCTAGATAGAAGCTGTTTTTGCGCAACGGAACCATTCAAAGCCCGTAAATAAGCGTTTAACGTTGATCTCTGCGGAATATTTTTCGTTAACTAATGTAAGTAGACAAGTTCGGGGTGTTTATAAGGTCATGAATGTCATGAAAAAGTAATGAATTTATGATTAAGGTCATAAACTTTATTGTCCAGAAAAATGGACATAAACTATTCATATGGTTTCTTGATTTTTTAAATCAATGATTTACTATAATATCAGGGCAGCTGCTCTTTTTTTGATAAAAATTGAGCCCTGGGAACAAGTCCTGGATTCAATTTAATAAATTGTGTTTCCCGTCCTCGGAAGCACTTCTTACACTACATCAGTGGCGTAGTTAGATATTTTGCCGCCCGGGGCGAGTGACTGTCATTGCCCCCACCCCACCCAATGGGGTAACAAAACAAATAAATTTTGTGTTTTAAAGGCTAATTGCCGCCCCCGAATTGTGGCGCTCGGGGCTACCACGCCCCTTAGCTATTCTACTGCACTACATGATATACCAAACTCATTTTAAAAAAATGTATGAAATATTGTTAAGCTCGTCAGCTCGAAATAAGGTAAAATAAAAACTTTTACAACAGTCTTTGATTTTACCATGTTTGGCGCAGTATAGCCCAGATGCTCTTGCGCCATAAAAATCCAAAAAATAACCTCATTGAATTTTTAGGTCGCCAATGTAGCAAAGGTCACACTGCATCAAGCGATCGTAAAACGAAGATCTCTGGTAAACAAACTTAAATAATATTTGATCGCGTTTAATATATGCTTAACCCTAAATACTGCGCAGGTCTGTTAAGTACACTTAGACCACCCGATGACTTAGACTTCTTGACTATGCATATAATTATCTTACCTATGCATTAATAACTTAAACCTCTCTTGAGTGTGTATATGCTTTCGCTGTCATCTGTATGGCAAACGGTCCAAATTCTAATCTTTAAAAGAGCGATTTTTAACCTTTTCCATCTGGCGACCCACCAAAAGTTGTTATTAAAATTCTTCCATACACCAAAAAATACATCTTTCGGCAATCAGATAAAAAAAACATAAATAAACAAAAAATTCGTATAATTTTGATTGATTTACGAAATATTAATAATATGCAGTAACCATTTAATTTTTTTGCTCCAAAGTGGCTATGTAATTGTACCGATTTTAGTTTTGCAATATTATTATTTTCTCCCCACCTGTACGTTACAGAGAAGCCCCAAAGCCGAATGTATTAAACAGTGCGACGCACGTCGCAGAACAAACAGCCTCGCTGCAAAATAATCGTGGGGTGAATAATTGTTTTGTTTGGTCTTAAAATAAATAAATAAATAAAAAATTCAGACCAACAAATAAATTTTGCATTTTATTAAAAAAAAAAAGGTGAATTTACGTTTTATAGAATTTAAAAATATATATAATACATATACTGCCGGAAAATAAAAAAGGAACATCAAGAAGGAATTGCTGGATGGTTATGAAATTTGTATATATTAATGGGGTGGAACATACATACGTAGACGTGATCTTAATTTCAGGATCAACCTGTTATTGCTTGCTCTAAAACAGGCTATAATATGCAAATTATAGTCGGTGGTATTTAAGGAAAAGGGTGAAGTTGGTGTAATCAGTCGTCGAATTATAGACACTTGCGAAGACTCTGAAGAAGCTACAATGCCTGGACGTGGAAGACGTGTACAATTTCAGCAGTTATCGAACTTTGAAAGTGGTCGTCTTTGGAATTCCCCGATGCCGGTTGGTCGTTCCGTAAAATTTCACACGTGCTCAATAGTACCAAGTCCGGTGAACGTGCAGGCCATGAATGTTGTCTCACACCTTGAAGTGCATTTTGCCCTGTGTGGGCGGGCATTGTCATGCTGAACAATATCATTATGAACCAACCTTACAAATGACACAACAATTGGCTGAATGATACTTCGGATATACCGAGTGCTGTTTAACGTGCCCGGTACAAACACTAGTTCTGTATGGGAGTGATAGCTGATCGCTCCCCATACGAGGAGACCAGGTGTAGGCCTTGTGTGTCGATGGCGGATGTAAGAAGGGTGGAGATACTCCCCTGTGAGTCTGCAAACTCCCATACGGTCATCTGAGGCTCCCAAACAGAATCGCTTTTATCGCTGAAAACGACAAATCGACATTGTTCTCTCCAGCGCAGTCATTGACGGAACTACTGCAGCCGTTTGCGACGGTGGGTTGGAGTCAGAGGCACACATGCCAGAAGCACACTTGCATGTAGTCCTACTTCCAGCAGATGGTTAGGATTGTTTGCAGGGTCACCTCAGGTGCAACGGCAGCTCGAATTTGAGACGCAATGGATGCCCTGCTTGACAAGGCTGCTTTTCTTATGCATCGATCTGTCCGCTCATCAGTCCGTCTGTGAGCCCTGGTTCCACGTCTTCTCGTGTGGGAATGTTCTTCGGACCATCTACGCCACCAATGTACGTACCACCACCGATACTTCCCGTTCAATTCGCTCCGCAATACGACGATACGACCAACCGGCCTCATGGAATCCCACTAGACGACCTCTCTCAAAGTTCGATAACTACTGAAATTGTATAGGTCTTCCACGACCAGGCATTATAGCTTCTTCAGTGTTTTCGCGTGTCTATAATTCGACGACTGATTACATCCACTTCGCCCTCCTCCTTATACACCAACGATTATAATTTGCATATTATAGCATATTTTGGCATAAGCTATCATAGATTGATCCTGAATTTAAGGTCACGCCTACATGTGCTCCATCCCATTAACATATGCAAATTTCATAACCATTCAGCAATTCCTTCTTGGTGTTCTTTTTTCATTTTCCGGCAGTGTATATACATATAAAAATGTTTTGTAAAACATTTTTAATTAGCTGAAGGCTTGTTTCAGAACATTGCAAAACATTCTGCTTTGGGGCAATGGATTTCTATTCATTTTCGGAAATGACGTATAAATGAAAGGATAAATTTGATATCTAAAATCAAAAATACCATTCCGTAACATTTTGCTTTTGATAGAAAAGCATAAAAAAAGAGAAAATATGTTTTTTCACTTGCCAATTGGCAAAGATAAATATCTTATATAGTTATCAAATTTCCATGAAAGATAACTACTGATAAATAATGTCAAAGGCCTCTGCCCTCAACAAATACAAAAGACAATAGTATCTTATCTTATTACTTTTTTAATTCCTTCTATACGGAAGTGCACTTCGGAAAGGGTAAGAGCAAAAAATTTTCGTTTACAATATGTTCTCCCATATCAAAATTATTTTCAACAAGAAAATTCATGCAAAGTTTATTTTGCTATATTTGCTATCATAATTATCTATCTATCT
>QLNU02014176.1:53849217-53875568 GCA_006491805.2 Dysdera silvatica
GATCAGCTTCCGTTCAATTCTATGTCCTCTATTTGGAGAAACTTCATTCGTCCCATAGCAAAAGACGCGGCTACGGACCCACAACTGGTTTACCCGAACTAATTTTGGACTAGCAATTTGGCATCGATAGTTTTTCTAGCACGTGTGCCACATTAGTGTAACTAGGGTTCTGAAGAAGGAAGCCTAAACGCGCTTCCGAAATAGCTATAAACCATCGTATTTATTTTAACTGTGTTAATGTGTTTAATTTTATTTAATATAATAACATTTACCCAAACTATTTAACAGTCCAAAACTAAAAATTTTCCCGGTGGGGGCCCCTGAAACCGCCCCCCGTAATAACATCCTGGATCCACCCTTGACCAGAGTTTTGTAGGCACCGCCTATACGCACGTTTTACAGCACTATCGTGATGTAGAAAGTAGTTTTTAATTTAGAAAATTTAAGAAGCGTTAATTCTTCTCTCAGTATCCAAATAACTAACAACGTCTGCTTTGCAGTGAAGTCCTTTTCCAACGGCCCACTGCGAGTACAAAGAAAACAAATATATACAGCAGGAATTCAAATAATGCCAACGTTCACACTAAACTTGTAAGAATAAAATTAAATGAAAAAGATAGAAATGCGTGTCATAAATATAATGACCTATTACTCCCAAAAATAAGGACCGAAGTAGGAAGGAATAATGTAAATTAAAAAGGTGCAAAACTTTGGAATGAACTACCAGAGGAATTCAAAAAATTGAAAAGTAAAGAAACATTTAAAAAAAAAGACTGATTATTTAGAAAATTTAGAATTTTTTTTATTTATTTAGACAAGACTGACTATTTGATACAGGGTAATGGAAACTAAAAAAAATTAGAAAAAATATATTAAAAGGAAGAGTGATTCCCAATTGGTCATGTGACATCTTTGGTATTAGATTATAATTTTAAGGTCCCCGGCGTGTTATATTCTTGCTGATATTTTCTTGGAAACTTTCAATGTAGAGCCTAATATTATATACTTTTAATATATAATGTTTTTAATTATTTATAGTTACGTAGTATATTGTTATTATGACTTTACAAATGAAGAATAAATAAAGCAGTGATCAAATTTGCAAAGGGTGGCTTTTTTCTACATGTTTTACAATCTCAAACTGTTTATTCATGTGTGTAGCTAGAAAAATTAAGATTAGCCCTCCCTAAAAAAATTAGCTCCCCCTAGAAAAAAAAAGGAAAATTACAAATGAGTGCTATGTAAGGAGCATTAAAAGTGAGGGCTATATCTCGAGTTTTCCCTAAAACTCGAGACTGGCTGCACCAGTGGTGCATACTTTATAGTTCTTTAAAAATTTCTTCGTACAAAAAAAGCCTATTTAAAAACTATTCATATCTGTAGTCTAAAGCATTTATTCTTAAGACTTCACTGAATATAAGTGAATAAAGTTGTTTATATTCTCAGAGTGAAATTTTAAATGGAAAGAACATTTTAGTATGTTTTCATCAAAGAATTTATATGAACCCACTTTTACAAAAGTTTATGAAAACCCCATGTCGTCATCGCTAATTTCCATCAAATTCAAGAAGCTTAAAGCAAGCAAATATGTATTTTTTGACAAATTAAAGTAGATGTTGATTTTTGTAAGGTTTGAAAAATGAAATAAACTTTTGGCCTAAAAACAGAGATTTAATTGCTCTTTTTATAGATACGTTAACCACAAATAAAACAAATAGGGGTGATTTACACAAATAATACAACACCCTATTATGTTTATTTTTAAATATATTTCTCCACAATGGTCTATAGTGTACCATCTTTACAAAAGTAAAATTATTTATAACAAAAAAAAATCTGTATGGTTTATTAAAGTCAAACAATTCACATCATAGCTGATGATGTGGTAACATTAGGTGATAAAATACTCGCAAATAAAAGAACAAGTTCTCGGCAACTGGTGAGTACGTTTGTTTCTTTTATTTGTTCGCTTTGGTTTTAAAATAGCTCAGTGGGAAAGACCACTTGACAGGTTGTCAAAAGGTTGTGGGTTGAAGGCACCAAAAATCATTCTTTTCTGTATTAGCAATTTGACATCTATATTGCATTTATAGTAATTAATTTAATAATACAGAAAGACGAAGCAAAGATTTTTAGAGATGATAGATTACTCTATAATTTCCATTCCTAACTCCATTTGTGTCTTGGCATGTCATCCCTACTTGTGTCCTGACATGTCATGCTCGTTTGTGTCCTGTCATATTGTCCCCACTTGTTTTCTATTCTTTTCCAGGCTTCGTTGAATTGGGAAACTGTCTAAAAAACAGGTCGTGGCCTTTGATACAATGTGGAACAAGATTGGTTGACTTGGTTGAATTGGCTTTGAAGTCAATGCCTAAAGAAGTGTACAGAAATAAAACGTGCAGGTAATATTTAATATTGTTTTCGGTATAGAGAGTCAAAAATTACTATAAACTCTAAACAATAATTCTTAACGTTGATCAAAGAGAATTTTTTGATGAAACAAGAAGAACATTAACACGTCGAAGGCGTTTTATCCCAACCCCACTTCAAAACTACTTTTTTCTTCGAAGTAAATTTAAAACATTTAGGATGTGTTTTAAAGAATATACGGATCCAGCGCCGTCTGGTGAGTGATTAGAGCACAATACAGCGATAAAAAACATTATTAAGAAGACGCTCCTAGTAACGGACTAACCGTTTGAGTATTATAAAAATGATCTCATGGGCCAACAGCCAAATTGAATCGTAAGCTGTTCAAAAACAAAATCCGAAAATGTAATTTGAATTTTCTATCATCTTCACTTCCTAAAGCGCATATGAAATCCTATGTGTTGCTGAGCTCACAATCGATCAATAGTATTTGTTATATGTACAGCTGACCTGAACATGGGCGGATTTACCGTTATGACGCCTCTAAGCTACGGTTTCTTGCCGCCCCAAGGCTACTTTTTGCCTCCCCTAACTACCCGTCCTCTCCCCAAATCAGTGGTAGGAACATAAAAATTGATACATTCAATATACGCTAAAAACTTTTATATTGACAGTAAAAATATTGAAAAACAAACTCATAAATTGAAACATAAACATTAAACAATATTAACTTATATTGAAGTATTATCTCTTCTTGGTATATAATAAATCAAATTCAATTTTATTGAAATAAATTTTAATTTTAGCAAAAAGATAAAAGCCTATCGAACACTGGTATTTAAATGGAAAGCATGATGTCTATCTTTCTTCTCGGCAAAACATCTGATTATATCATATGGTATTGATTTTGTTATATCAGACTCAATACACAAAATTTTGCCGCCCTAGTCTATAGCCTAGTATAGCCTATTGGGAAATACGGCACTGGACCTGAAGGTGGGAAACAGGCTGTATTAAAAAAGCAGTTCGACGAATACAAAATACAAATAAAATACTAAGAAAAATACCTTATTTAAGCAAACAGAAAGCAATTGAAGCTGATAAAATGGCTTCTGTATTTTTTAATAAAAAAATATTTAAAAATTATTTATTTAAAGCTTCAAAATATTCCATCATCATCGTTTTAACCAATGAGAAGCTGTTATACGGTTTTTGCGTTTATATATACTATTGATATACTCTCTCATCTATATTTGGATTAGATTTGCTGATAGTATATTATGTAGTTATTATTATTTGTTTGTGTGAGTGTTAAGGTGTAAGGACAGCGGCGGTCATGCTGCACCTGGACCTACAGTTTTCTGAAAATCTGAACTGTTTAAGGCCTAAGAAATTATACTCGCGGCAAAGCTAACTTGAGAGATGCCAACTTTTACGGATTTTCCGTAGTTTGTACGGATTTTAACTCCACCTTACTGTATTACGGTCGACACAAAAAAATCTACGAAAAACCTCATTCAAGATCCTCACGTGAAATTTTCTACCGGCCCCTCAAAACTTCATATTTTTTATGTTTTTTTGGTTAAAAAAAAATGCATTTTGCAAATGGCTCGTGCCTTTCATGTTAGAACGCGACGCTTCCGACTTGTCCTCTTGTTTCTCCGTTTTTTTGTTTTTTTTTATTCTGGCTTTGTGTGTGAAAATTGCTTTAAATTTGGATTAAAATAACGAACTTAAATGCAGCCGTGTTTATGAAATATCTGAGAAAAAAAAAATCGGTAAGCAGTACTTTATTGGCAAGTATATCGCGATATTTGTAGCAAGGTATTGCGGTTTTACGAAATATCGACAGTTGTTACATTTTTACACGGACCCGCGGTTTTACCATATTTTGAATAACTTTTTACTAGCAGCGTTTTATTAAAAATTCAGAAAAATTTCTTCACTATACTTTAAAAAATAGCGCGAGATTTTCGACGAAAATTGCGAAATATATATGTATATTTCAGAATATTTCCCCTTACTGCCTTCGTTATCTATACACTCAGATTAATTTAGTGGTTAATTTACATAATTTATAATCCTATTCTGTGAAAAAACGCCACCTGGTGCCTGTTTCTGGAACTAAGAAAACGAAAAAAAAAAGATTTGACTTAAAAAACGATTTTAACATTAACTAACGAGTGATAATTTTTTTCCTATTCGCGATTTCGTCCTTAATGCGCCGCTTCTCGGCTAAATTGTGAACTTTTAAATGTGCTCTAATTAGAGCACTTTTAAATGTGCTCTAATTAATGACTGTTGGTCATTTTTTAGTATTTTTCCATCAAAATAGAGGAATTTTGCCCTGATACATCACCTATGGAAAGGTAAGAACTAACAGTTATTAGTCATATTTTGCACCTATAAATTTCCATCTACAGAAATAATACGCCTGCAGTGGAAAGTGGGCAAGTTCTATTGACAGAAGTTAATTTGCGTGTTTTAACTATTTTAGCTTCTCAAGAATAGGAAAGAGGTTTCAAAGTTATGGGGGTAATAAAAAATATAGTGGTGTGGAGGTATATATATTGCTCTATAACAATGCACATGCTTTACTTATAAAAACATTTTTTGCAGGAAATGAAAGAGCATGGTTTTACTGAAAATTTTTGACCTTTTTACTGAAAACTACTAAAAAATCTTGACTCTTTTATTGATGACTACTTTCTCAGGTTGGCATCTCTGAGTTAACCTTCTGCACTGATAAAGCGTAGAGCAGTATGTCTTCTTCTTCTTCTTTTTGCAAGGGTTTCATTGGGAAGGGTGGCCGCCGGAGGCGGCGCTGTAATCCCAGAGTAGAGCAGTATGATTTCGCCAGTGCAATATAGTTCGCCCTTTCTTACGTTAAGAGAGTTAATAGAAGATACATTTCGGACATAAAACATTAAAATAATGCTCAAATACATAAAACATAGGCATATTTGTGCAATTAAAATCTGGTATTTATTAAATTTAGGAAAAAGACTCATTATAGCAAGCGCTGACGTCATTAAAGTAACTGACCACTCAGAGGACTTCGTTTGCTTGGCGGGAAATTTGGCGCCTGGAATTTTGGCAACCGCGTTTTTCTGCATTCCAAATTAGGCGATAAATAGCCTAATAATGTTGAGGGTTACCTCATTTTTCGTTAATCTGCGAAAGAATACTCGTTGCACGGGCGCGAATAGGTCGTCGTAGCCTTAACAGTGTACCAGGTTAGCTTTGCCGTGAGAATAACAGCGTAGCAGTTCAAAACCCATGGTCTAAAATGGTTTTAAAAAAATTATGTAACGCGGCCTTAGAGAAAATAATGTGTTTTGATACCCAATGGGGGCGTGAGCCCTCCTTTTCTATTCCACCGGAAGGAATCAACCTAGATTGCATGTATGGCAGGGCTTTTCAACCATTGTCAGGCCACGGGCCTATTTTGCTTATTCTTGTTGTCCCGTCGTCCGTACTACTGTACCAGCAATATTAAGACTGAACAAAGGCAAATCTAGGAGGCACCCCATACAGCCCTCTGGATCAACCTTCGTTGCGCTTTTTTCTTTCTAAGCTTTCTATATTGATTTTGCGCGCCCACCTGAAAATATTTTTTGAATCCGCCTCTGGGACTGAATATACACACGACAATGTAAAATACGTATGGAAGCAAAAAACATTTACAATACTTTTAGTTATTAATATATAAAGCGAAATCAAACCTTTTAGTGAGATTTTTAGCACTGTTTATTTTTAACAAGCCTGTCAATATCAGGTTGTATTTTTGATGTTACAACTCTAAGAACGGTTTTAAATTGGACGTCAGTTATTCCGGTCCTAACTTTTGATTCCACTAACTTCATTTTTGAAGATAAGAGCTGTTTACAGACGCACTGACGTGCGCAGAGAGCAGTTGATGGGGAGGTTGTAACCCCCATTGCGAAAAAATTTATATATTCATACATTCATTCATATATATATATATATACAGGTATATGAATGAATATATGGAGTTGTAACTCTGTAATCCCCTATTGCAAGCCTGTTACCCTCCCATTATGAACTTTCTGCGTACAACTATGCGCAGACATAAGTGTTCATGAATAGTACAGAGCATGCAGTCAGATTAGATGATTGGGAAGGTGCTCTTATCGACATATTTAGAATAGTATTCAGTGAATCCCAAATCGAAAATTTTCTTTAAATCACTGTTACACTGCAAATCAATAAAACTACCTCTAATGTTCATATACGCTAGAGAATTGAAGTAAAACACGAATAAGGGAAGGCCGCGTATTACTTCAGTTTTCTTGCGTTTTAAAATATTTCTCATGAAATGTGAACGGAATAAAATACATAAATTTAAAACTCAGAGGGAGCAACGGATGTTATTTTTGTGTGAAATAATTTGTAGTTTTTCCATGAGTCAGCGGGCCACAACGGGCCCGCGGGCCGCGAGTTGAAGAACCCTGGTGTATGGGGTTATTAAATTGTAATTTTTATTTAATTCTAATTCTAAGGTTATGATCATTTTCCACTGTCTTTATTTTAACAGTACACTGATGGACACAACTAAATGCTTGGAAACGAACCTAAGAACATGCGGCCAAAAGCCACTTGATATATTTAAGGGGCTGTTTGAAGACTTCATCGAAATTGGCTTTAGTGCCTATTGTGGCAAATCGTACAAAGAAAGGAGACCCGTAACGATCCCAGAGAGTGAGATAACCACGGCTCCAGGGCCGACAGGGGAGATACCGTTCAGGAAACCTTTTCCTAAAGGTTATAGAAGAAGACCCAACGGAGCAGCTACCCTCCAGACGCCGTTCTACGCTATTCTCGGAAGTATCATCACTTTAATGTTAACCGTTAGAGGGGTGCAGTGATTTGCATAAAAACTTTTGTTTTCATCTGTTATGTAGCTTCAATTGTGAAATTTTGTGTAGTGCTTAAAGGAATAAAGTTTATTGTTTGTTTTTATGATTTATTATGACGTTGGCTTTCACACGTGCACAGGCAAATCACCTTTCACTAAATTCAGTCCTATATACAGGGTGGTCCTGAACTTTATCGCCAAAATTAGAGGGGTGGTAAAGGACGTCAAATAAGCCATATTTGCAGGGCTGTTCCCAAAGAATACGCGCTGTGTGTGCCGCGTACTCTCAAGGTCTCAATAAAGTTTTTGTATTTGCTGGTTTTGGGGCAACTTTCAACGAAGTTCAGTCTTTTTTTTTTAGTCTTAGTTACAAACTTGAATGGAAACAAATGAGGAAAAACATCCTGAACATCCAAGCCTCAAAATAATATCCTGCGTACGGCTAGGTGAGGAATGAAAAACTGATGAAAGTGGCAGCTGAAACCTTGGGCTTGGATAGACGATAGACGACCAGTCAAATGACAGTCAGCGCGGCGCGTTGACATCACCAAGTCCAGTTACCCCGCAATTTCAATACTCTTTAATTAAGACAACACTGCATACTCTCAATAATTTTCTTCAGAACATCTTTGCATATTTGGCGAAATCTGCATGTCCGCAAACGAGCCAGTTTGGCGGTAATGCGAAACTACCGTGTACGTCCATGTTGTTGCTGCGTAGGCGATTACGGCAATAAAAAATTTAATGCATAAATTAAGTGATTGGCCTAATAATACAGTAGAGACAAAAAATCCGGAATTCCCTTTTCTGATCCTGATCTGTGTTACGATGTAGTGAAAATAAGCATAAAACTGCCTTTTTTAACACACTAGAAAACAGTTGGGAACTGTCAAGTACATGCAACAGGTGAAGAACACGAAAGTAAACATTTTTGGACTTAAATACATTTGATACATATATTATATATTTTATATATATATTTACTTTTGATACAGCGACTTCCCCTAAAATTAGCCGTTCAGGCACTACAGTGAATTTAATGCTTGGATCCACCGCATTCAAGATTTCCACAAATGGCTACAATGCGCCATTTCAAACATTTTTAAAATTATTTAATGTCAACGGACGCCAGTCTCCCTCTCTCTTTCTGGCGACTTTCTAAAATCACTTAAATTCATCAGAATTGTACCTTGATTGGCGAAGAATAACCATTGCTATTCTTACTCCATAAAATTACAACCAACAATAAAAACCTGAATTGTACGTGTAGAATCCATGGTCGCAAATGCAACTGCTGATTCTGCATATGCAATTCTAGTCTTTCGATGTTTCTAAATGTTTCCTTAAGGCAGTGGTTCCCAACTTTTCTCAAACCGCGACCCACTTTTATAGTAACTACATAGTTCGCGACCCCCTTTTATAAAAACCAAAAGATTCGCGACCCTCCCTCCCTCCGCCACCACATTTGCATAATAAAAGCATTTTTAACAGAGTAAAGAAAACACATTAAATATAAAATTATATTGTGTTAATTACATACGTTACATTATGTATGTTATATTAATTATATACAGGGTTCCTAGGAAAGACCGGATGCGACCAATAACTTTTGAAGCAAGACAGATATTGCAACTGAAACAATTATGGATTATAAACAATAAACGGATATTGGTATAGTAAAATGACTATGCACTATCAGATGAGATGAACAGCAGCGCCCCTGGTGGCGAATTGAGGAAGTTAAAATTTTTTTTCTCGAAAAATAATAAAGATAGAGAAATATTTTCAATTAGGAAGTTGTAGAGCATCCTTCAGTTAGTAAAAAAAGAAATACGGCTCACATTCCGTATGTGCACGTACTGTCACAAAGTGAGGTGTTCCGGATGTTTCAATGCATAGCTTTCAGTTAATGCTTTCTAGAGCTTTAGAGGTTGGGTTGAAATTCTTAAAGGAAAGAAACCGTGATCTTCCCCCAATACGAACTTCAACTCAACTTTAAAACATCAGAAAGCATTAACAGAAAGCGATGTACTGAAACATTCGGAACACCTTACTTTGTGGCAGTACGTGTACATAGTGCATGTGAGCCATATGTCTTTTCTTACCAACTAAAGAATGCTGTATAACTTTCTGATTGAAAATATTTCTATATCTTTATTATTTTTCGAAATAAAATTTTTAACTTCTTCAATTCGTCACCAGGTAAATATAAAAGCGTTAGAAGCATTTAGTACACAATTCCTGATAAAAATATTTGCAGCTAAATATGGTTACGGCAACCCCCAAGAGATCAGTTCGCAACCACAAGGTTGAGAAACACTGTCCTAAGGTAACATTCGGAAGCATCGGAGTCCGTGGGCATGTGCAGTGTATCATTTTGGACAAATTCACTTCGAGTTTGCAAGATCCGGTGATAATTGTTTGATCTGGTGGTAAGTGGTTTAGGTCGTTTGTAATTCAAAACAGCTTTTTTCACCTGTTTGAAAATTAAAACTTCGATGTTCAGAGATCGGCATTTTTCATGCACCGACCCAATATTAGCGATGCTCAACCTCTGTACAGGAAACAAGTTTCAAAGAATCTTACAACTGTTTTTAAAGGCGAAGATGTTTAGCAGGGAAAGGGGAATATTTATAGCCATTTTTTTCTTTCAGGCAAAACGGTTGCTTTTATACACATTTTAAAATATTTAAAGAATACTTTAGTTCTAAGATCCGGAATGTTAATCTCATAAACAATCAATAATTAATACAGCTAAATATGTATTTCCTATTGGGAGGTTGCAGCGCCATCTATCGATAGAATTGTTCATAAAATAGTGATTTAATAAAAATGGAAGAAAACTAATCCAGCATTGCAAAGTGCAAGAATTTTTAACTGTCCATTTCCAGTTACTATTCTTCTTCCAACTCATCACTGTATTCTTTTCAATTATACAATATCACTTGACAGTTCAAATTAAAAATCTTGATCACCGAGCATCGGGTTGATGAAGCTCTATGTTTTCTTAATATTTTTCTTTGGGAACTCGGCGTAGAAAGCAGGGATTGATAATAAGCCGATCCTTGGTCCAAAGCAAGTGTACGGGGTTTGGTGATATAAAAATAAAATATTTAGTTGTTCCTCCAAAAAATTATCGCACATTATATGTATATTTACGTAAAATATACATGTATAGTAAGATTAAAAACGTAGTTGGCCAAACAGTATCAAAATCCACAATATGCACATAATTATTTGCATTAAAATTTTTATTAAACACAGGCATTCTGAGCCATTCGCCTCCGTGCTACTACAGCCTGTTTTGTTATTTCATATATGTACGTTGTCTAAAAGAGTTTTCCCGGCCTTTGAAAATTTTAAGAATCCTGCTACGAATTCAGATTGACCATCGATGATCTGTTCGTTCCCATTGCCGTTTGGACTTTGAAGACAACCATGCAAGCGGGCATCAAGTCAACGAATGCATCTTGCTCTTATTGACTTAACGAGGAACGAAACCAGCTTCCGATTTTACGGTCAAAAATATATGTGTGTGTTCTTTCGCAAGAAGTGTAATGGGAAAGGTGGCCGCCGAATGGGGCAGCGCTGTATTCCCAGACTGGCTTTTGTCACATAAAATGACGACCAGTGGACCGAGAAGGGACACTGGGGGGGAGGGGGCATTGCAGGGGATTGTCGATCGAAACAGGCGTACAGAGACGCACAGCTCACATGATTGTCGTCATTCAACGTCGACCGGAGACCAGCATAGTCCGGACAGGCATCACATGCCAATTTATCATCCACTGTTTGCGAAAGCTGGCCCCCAAGCGATCGCAGCGGACGAAGACAATGACGAACGCCCGTCATGGACAGAAGGCCAAGCACGACCCCAGCGACGAAGTCCGAATTGGTCAAAAATATAGGAACCTACTTGTGAACATATGCTACTAATCATAGTTGGGTTGAGACGAACAGAAATTAAATCTTACATAGAAACGTGCCCAACACCAGACAATAGAATGGCAATGTCAGCTTTATCTGCTGTCAGTCAATCGCACAGTGATGTGGCCAAGTCGTATTTAGCCGAAAGCAAGAGGAGGGGAGGGAAGACTCACCTGATACGCACAATAATTTTACTAGTTTCACGCATGACGTCATCACCGAAACATAAAGGGGCTCTGGAAACTGTGAAGTGGGGTGGATTGTGCAAGGGTTTCATTGGGAAGAGTGCTGGAAACTGTGGAGTTTAAGTTAATTCCGCTATTTATCCAATCACTTTTTGGTAATGCGACGGTAATGGTGTCACAGATCTCCTGAGTGGATTTCGTGAACCATCGAGGGTCCTCTGAACACCAATTAGGAACCACTATTCTAATCGATAAGCTAGTGTCAGCGCCATCAATCGGTGACCTTTAAACTAAAAGGCTTTATTGTGTTAAAAAAAAAACATGTCCAAATAATATTTATGGCACAAGCCGCACTTCAATGCAGCAAATATGGTTTTTTTTTTATGAATTTTAAAATTTTATAGGAACTTTTGGTTGACCCTGTAATCCAATTCATGGTTGAAGCCATATTTAACTCAAGAAACATTTTGACCAAACACAATGTGAGTTAAATACAGGGTGATATAAAAGTAACAGAGAAGGTAAAAATTTAATAATTCTTAAATGCAGATAGCAGCATGATACGGATTTCACAGAAATGCGCAGAAAGACATGGGATTTTTTTTTTAAATAACAAAAAATGTTATTTCCAGAATAGTTATAATTGCCACAGTTAGGTGGCGCTTCAGTTGTGTCAGTAGATTTTACAATGGTGCGGCACAGTTCGCAACGCAGCTAAGATTATGAATGTTTAATGAGACGGCTGTTGCTCATGAGAATTGTTGTCAGACGTGGCACGGAACTCTACGCAGCATCGAAGAAGGTTTCAGCTGTAATTCATGTCACATGATGACGAATAGCCACTTTCAATATGGCCATTGACGTCAGCTGAATTATGTATACCTGTGACTTCGAGTGACCCCATAACCAAAAGTCACTAGCCAGGGAGGATTTTGGGGGTTGTAACCCCCCATTGCAATGAAATTTTGTATATTTAACATAGGAATATATGAGTTGTAGCTCTATAACCCCCACTGAACCTGTAACACCCCATTTATGAACTTTCTGCGTACGCCTATTATCACAAGATGTAAGGTGTGGAGACCTTGGTGTTCATTCGCGACTGTGGACACGGTCATCAGGACCGTAGCTGTGGGGTGGCGTAGAGGGCCCACGCGAAGAGCGCATATAAGGAAGGGCATAAAATCTGCTGAAATCATTCACAGGGTGGAATATGTCCATGTATGAAGGGCGCCAGATCATCGCCAAATACCAATCCTAGCAGGTGCTGAATAGGAAATGTGATATGCAGAGGTGATCCATCCTGCATGAATGCCGCTATGAAGCTCTTGCCTGTCTTGCAAGGAGGGAATGATGTTGCCTCTTAAAGCGCAGCTTACCACCCTTTCTAATACCCTGCATTGAATGACAGGTGCGCACTTGCAGATTCGGAATTCTAATAGCACATCATAACTAGAAGTGCTTTTTCTCGTAACGATAATATGCCTCACCTTGGCAGAACGTTTAACTTCAGCAATACGTGCCTGCATTTACTAAGTCCAAACACATAAGCAGAAGGCGGCTAGCGTCTACTAACGTATACTACACCTACACATGTACAAAGGAAGGAAGTATAAAATGGTTTCATAAGCGTACGTGATGTTGACTTACTCTGATGTTAAATGCGGATTGCATGCAAATTCTATGATGATATGTCTACGTGTAGCACGCAGAACACATCTTCGCATTTTTGATACAACAACCTCTGATCCAAATCGTACGCGTTAGGGGCCTGAGTATCTTCTTGTGGAAGAAAGTAACACAGTAGAATTTATAAAAGTTTTTCTTTATTGAAAACGCTTACTTTTATGAGACTACTGTACTTCACAAAAGAAACTTAAAATATAATACTCATCCTAAGTTTGAGCCTTACATTAAAATTCTGGTGCCATAACCGTTTAAATAATTAATTGATATAACTGAGTACTGTAATTATATTATACTCTTTGTAAACGCGCCATCTATCGATAGAATTAATTACAAAAAATTAATTTAATATTTAAAAAAAATAGAGGGGAATTTTTTTCTTATACGATATTTTGACACCTACGATCTTTAATCCTAATCTGGTGACCATTGCAAGAGTTTTTTTCCCCCTTTTTTTAAGTGTTTGAAAAACAAAGCAAACAAGCAGTCTCCCAAGCTGGAGCCAAACCACAAAGCTGCGATATTTCCGTCTAAACCAAACCGAAGCGTCATAACTAGAGCCCAGATTATATGCACTAAAATCCCTAAAATATGCATTTATATTAGTGATGCGCGATTGCGAAATGTTTTACTCGATTGTCTCGATTATTTGAACTTCTCGATGGGTCTTAAACCGAACTCGGTGGATCGCCTCACCGTGTATAATGGTGTGTAGTGTAGTTCTGAATTCGTTGGTTTATTGAAAGCTCAGTAGAATTTTTTTTGCAAACTATAGGCTGTTTAAAAGACGATTGCAGCATTTTAATCAAATCACAATAACAATTAATTATGCACTGTTTCTTACGTAAACGCACAGATTTGAATCGATTCGCTGTCGCCAATGGCGTATCCAGAAGTCTTTTACAAGGGGGGGGGGAGGCGATTAGTCCCCGATTCCTATTTTTAGCCAAGTGTCTGATACTTTTCATTTTACTTTCCATGATATAATCCGGGCTCAAAGTGTGGGTGGGAGGAATCCCCTCCCCTCTCTGGATCCACCGGTGCACTTTGCAAAAGTTGGTAAAAAAACCTTACACGTGCGCATGGAAAACATTATAGTTTAAAAATTTGTTCATAGATGGCGCGACAAAAATAAATTTTAGTCCAATTTTGTGA
This sequence comes from Dysdera silvatica, assembly GCA_006491805.2. Classification (NCBI taxonomy): domain Eukaryota; kingdom Metazoa; phylum Arthropoda; class Arachnida; order Araneae; family Dysderidae; genus Dysdera; species Dysdera silvatica. The sequence continues at coordinate 53,863,423 of QLNU02014176.1, forward strand.
AATAAAAGTTCTACTTCAATTTGCATAATAACTTTACATTTTCTAGACCGGAATAAATTATACAGTTCATGTTTTTTTAAATTTTTGAAGTACACAAGTGAAAACTTAATTTTAAAAACTTCCATATACTTTGACTCAGGTATATTATTTATAACTCTTGCCTGTAGATGGCGTGCCCAGCTGAGGCAATCTACTTTTTTTTTTAAACGATAAGTGTTTTACGCCTGGTGTTTTTATGCAAGTGTTTTTACGCCTGGTTTTTGGTAATTTACTTGTTCAGTAATAGATAACTAGCAACAACGACAGACGGACGGTTGCCGCCTGTTTGCTGACTGTCGATTGCAATTGAGGAGGAGGAGGAATTGTGCAAGGGTTTCATTGGGAAGGATGGCCGCCGGAGGCGGCGCTGTAATCCCAGTCGATTGAAATTGAACATCTCGATTTTTAAGTTCTAGGACGAATGAATTGTTAACTCGGTTGCAAATTTGTTCCGATTCCGATTCTTTCGATTCTAAAAACATTTCGCAATTGTCCATCATTAATTTACATGCCCTTAAAAGTGTAATACAGTAGCTTACTTCTTCCATAATGTATTTTATTTAAATTAACTGACATAGCTGCCCTCAAGGCCTGAGGAGGGGCTATACCCCCGTCACAATGTACTGCATACGGCATTTCTTTATAATTTCCGTTTTTCTTTGCAAAGTGGGAGGCTAAATTTTTCTATCGAAGCTCATCCACTTTTAGCCTTCTACCCCGCTGTTAGGCTGATGATCAAACGTAATGCTTCTGTGGAGGTCCTACAAAGAATAAAGCCTACTTAACGGATACTTCTAAATAGCGAGCACCTCTATTTAACAGGTATCTGCTATTCAGAGGTTTTCCTGTAGTAATATTACCTCCGATAGATATAGGTGGCCGAGTAAAATATGGGGATCAACAATTTCCCAGTGTCATCACGCAGGGCTCATCATTGGGCAGACTCCATCGAAGCCCAGCTCCGGCACTTTTACAATTTCGGCGATTATTTAAATATTAGCCAAAGCCTTTAAATAGACGCTGTCATGAAAAAGTAATAAATTTGTAATTAAGCTTATGCATTTTGTTGTCCATAAACAATTGATATGCTTTATCTATTCTTTTGCAGCCGTTTGATTTCGTAATCAGTTTATCGTAACATTAGGGTTTATGCATTTTTTTTTTCGTTAGAAATTAAGCCCTGGTCCTCACAGTGTATTTTTTCTTCCTTAGTTAGTCTTTGAACATGACTCCAGTCTTTCGGAGATATTCTGAGTCCAACTTCAATATTTCTAATTGTCAATGTCAGCCTCTATATCTTGTCTTAGATATATTTGTTTCTAGGCAGCTTGGGCTTCGTCAGATGTAAAAGTCTTTTCTCAATGCTGCCCGGAAAGAATGTATATACCGTATATGATTTTTTTCTTACATTTTCTTTTTCTTTTTGTATATCTCATTTTACATAATTTAATTTTATATATTTTCCTTTGTATTTTTCACTTTGTATATTTTCATTAATTATGAATTCTGCCTAAAATAAAGTCCGCCGAGCCAACATTGACGTCATTAATAAAAAACAAAAACCATTTTAATACAGTCTAATCTCAATTTAACGAATTTCAGGGAACCAGTGAAAATAATCGTTAAATCAAGAAATTCGTTAAATCGGGGGAATACACTTATCGGAACCAATGACGTATCCTTCGGGGCGGGGAATGCTGGGTCCTAGGCCTTTTATTGGCCTGAAAATTTAGATATGATGATTAGAAAAGTAGCAACTATTACATTAAAAAAATTATATTGTTTTAATGAAATGGCCGAAAGTGCAAAAAATATTGTTTTCTGGATTTTTGGCCCTCCCCCGAATAAAAATCATGGGTGCTCTATTGATCTGGAATAAGAAAGTATCGAAAACGAATATCACAAAAATGCTTATCAGCGTTCTAAAGAATGCGTGTTAAATTTAATAAATGTAAGACACAAGTACGTACTTAATTACTACTTTAATAAGAAATCTTTGATTTGACGTTTGTTTTGATTTTTCTTGGGAGTTGGCATTTAACATTGCCTTTTCGATTTTTTCAAATGCATCGACAAGATCATTGTTGACGTCAAAACGCAGTAAATTCTTTACACACTGTAAATCAGCATTAACTTCAATTAAATTCACTCAATTGAAGTGAATGCTGATTTGCAGTGCCTCCCTTAACAGCTATTTTTTCTGGAAACGAATTTTCTCCCTCCCCCATAGACCTAATGTTAAATTTACCTCCATTCAGGGACTGCCACTCACCGACCGCTTTTTCACTGATCCGACGGTGGTCGCCTTAGGGAGGTTTTACTGTACTAACTTGAGGGATTAAAGTGCCGTGAAATAAATCCAAGTGAAGTTCACTCAACTTAAATTGTGATATTTGTTAAATAGCTAAAGGAAGTCAAGTTGGTTGGTTGTTTGTTTGTTTGGATTTTTTATGGCGCAAGAGCATCTGGGCTATACTGCGCCAAAAGAAAGTGATACAGATATGAAGTTATGTAATTTAGTACGCCATTTTGTGGTGAAGCCTCTGATCGAACGTGCGGTTGGTTGATGAAAAACCACAGACTGATTTACGAATCCAGAACACATTTATAAAGTGCTGTTGCCAAACGTTATAATATAATCAAATCTGTATTATTGTTGATTATTATCAAAAACGAAACAAAAGTTATATCATCATTGTGATCTAGTGGCAAAGGTGTTGAAGTCTGTAAAGTGAAGTTCACTACAGAAGTAACAACATAATTTCAAAAATAGAAATTTCGCTTCTTTTTTACGGTACTCTGAATTGTCAGACATGCCAAACGAAAAGGCAGAAAGGGCTTGAAGGGATTGATACATTGACGTGATAGGGGGGGGGGTAGCCAGGGCTATGCTGAGCAAAATTATTGAAGGTATACGGTGCAGTCTTAATTAAAGAGTATTGTAATTGCGCGGATACTGGACTTGGTGACGTCACTGCTCCGCGCTGACTGGCATTTGACTGGTCGTCTATCGTCTATCCAAACAAAAGGTGGCAGTTTTCAGTTTCATCCGTTTTCCATTCCTCTCCTGGTCGTATGCAGCATATTATTTTGAGGTTTGGGGTGGGGGTTCAAGGGGTTTTCCTCATTTCTTCATTTGTTTCCATTTAAGTTTGTAAATGAGTAAAAAAAAAAACAAAAACAAAAAAAAAACCGCAGCCGAATTTCGTTGAAAGTTGCCCAAAAATCAGCAAATACAAAAATTTTCTTGAGACCTGGAGATTATGCGGCGCGTACTCGGTATTTTTCAAAATTTCTTGAGAATGCGCGGCGCACACGGCACGTATACTTTGGGGCCGCCTTGAGGGTAGCCCCCCATACCTAGTATTTGAAGCTAGTTGCACCAGTGGATAAAAATAGGAGTCTCACACTTCCTCCCACCACATCCTGCATTCTATGAATATGTATACTAAATATAATCCTCAGCAAACAAAATGGCATACTTTTATCGTTTGTTACTTCTTTTCCTACTTTTTCCTTCATTTGGAACTGGTCGCCACAATTTCCTGCACGACTTTGGGTCAGTAAATTATCAGCAGCAACCGATGACGTCAAATAAGCGTATTGTATGACAGTGACCTTCGGTTTAGCGGATATTACATTAACGGATGTTTCATATCTCTGTTCATATCCGCATGCGATTATTCATTGGCGCATTTTGTTGGCGGACAATATTTGTCGACTGCGTCAACTCGTGAAGCAGAAAAAAAGATGGGGGCCTCGACCGCCATTGCAGGTAAGTAAAATAATTCATCTTGTTTTACCTCTCGCGATCTGATGTATTTAATGTAAAGTAAGTATCCATCTTACCATAAGTAAGTCGCCATCTGACGTATGTACAAATAAGTGTAAATAGGCAATAATTCTGAAATTAAACTGTAACGAATTAATTGCATTTTGATTGTCGGACATGAGGTCATAATGAATTTTAATCTTTCATCACCAATTTAGGAATTAATTTTGTGGATTTATATATCTTTGCTGCACTATTTATCCATGTGTGTGTAGGAAGGGGTGGATCTTCATTTAAATTACAATCATCTTTATTTCATCAAACAATTAGAGAATTTATTCTCAGGCTTAATGTGTTCAGCTAGATTGCAGCAAATGAATGCGAATTGCAAAAATATTAAATACCTATAGACGACTATTGGATACAAATGCATAAATATTATGTACAAATAGATATACAGATGCAAATACATATGAAGTGCAACTTCTAAAAAATTCAGACTACTCAGAAGTCCGGTCAATGCACTGGCGGATCCAAAGGAGGGAGGCGATCGCCCTCCCCCCTTTAGCCGAGCTTATAACATACAATAATTTTCAGCACCCACGTATAAATAGCTCAAACTAGAGCTTTTTTGTTTTAGGAAAAAAAAGACGCCGCGCCGTCCTCATTCTGGATTCGAACCAGGGTCCCTCAGTTGAGCCCGGAGTGTCTTGACCGTTAGACGAACGAAGACAGGAACAAACAAATCATAACTAAGTCCCTACCAGTTCTCTCTCTCTTGTAAAAAGTGGTCACTTTATCAAGGTGGTCGCTTTAGCAGGTTCCACTGCATATACAGTGGAACCTGGTAAAGTGATCACCTTTATAAATTGACCACCTGCATAAAGTGACCAGTTTTTTATAAGAGAGAACTGGTTGGGACTAATTATACCTATATCAAAATATGTCGTGTATAGTGAACATCTGCCTATGGCAACCATTACAGTCCAATCTCAAAAGTAGTCACTTTAGGCAGGGTTCACTGTATATACAGTGAAATCTGTCTATAACGCTTCTTAAGAGACCTGGATAAGTAGTTATTGTTGTAGATACGATTAAATATGATGCATTCTATATCTTTTTCGACCGATTTAATCTGTCGTTATAGACAAATTATTGTTATAGATGGTATCGTTATTTATAGATTTCATTGTATATACAGTACAACCGGGTAAAGTGACCACCTTGGTAAAGTGGCCAGTTTTTATAAGAGGAAACTGGTAGCGACTTAGTCAAATCTGTAACAAAGTCTGTCGTGTACAATGAACACCAACCATTGCAGTCCGGTCTCAAAGGCGGTCACTTTAGGCATGTTTTACTAGGCTTTAGCGTTAATATTCATATTTTATTATTCCCATTATCACTTGTATTGTAGTTCAATAATTAACTTTTATTGTTATTTTTACAATTTCAGTTTTAGTCGCCGGATGCTTTGTAACTTACATACTTGGGGAAGAGTGTGGACCCGAACGATTTAGCGAATGTGTGGGCATCATTTACAATTCAAGCTATGGCCATTCCCATGGACTTTTCCAAAATGCCGAAGACCTTCATGACTCGTGTCCGTGAGTTTATTCCCCCATTCCTTCTATTTCCAATGAGTTTTTGGAATACTTCCACTATATCCAGGGGCGGACTGAGTCGCCGGATAACCTGCCCACCCCGGGCCGGTGAGCCCTCATGGTCTATAGGACTCGCACCCATTCATAATCCAAGATTTTACTACCTTTGAGAGAACCCAGTCCGCCCTTGACTATATTTTAAATATTTATTACATTTGATTTAGGCATTAATTTATTTCAAGCTTTCTTTCGGTTTTATATTGCATATAAATTTTTAAATCTTCTCAAGATGTAAGGATCGACGTCGTTACTACCAGGGAAGGATTAAGTCCTCTCAAGGCGCATACCTTGCACGACCCAGGTCGACCTGCTTACCATAAGGTTTGAAGCAGCAATTTGGACGACCGGGAGAAAAAATTTTCCCAGGCCGGAAGAGGACCACAGGCCACACAGGCCAACCGACAGCATTTATCTCGGTCAGGACAGATATGGTTACAAATAGTTACGTGGCCTGTTCTGACAAGTTTAAGCCAAAGATAATTCAGTCGGAAAGAGTGTGATATTTTCAAGTACGTAACAATATACCATAAAAATGGGGCCAACTAATCACTGCGACACAGCAGGGCCTAACTAATTAATAATAAGTATGGTACAGTGTTTCCCAATCTTCTTCAAGTCGCGACCGCCTTTTATAGTAGCCAAGTTGTCTGCGACCCCTCTGTCCGCCGCCGACACATTTGTATAATAAAAGCATTTTTAACAAAGTAAAGAAAACACGTTATATGTAAAATTGTAATATATTAATTATATATGTATTATATTAATAATACAGAGTTAACAACCATTAGTAGAAGATGCCATGTTGAAATATGAGAGCCCTGCGGTGATGCAGTGTGGTAACGCGTTCGCCTAGTGCGCCGTTAATCTGGGTTCGACTCCCAACAGTGAAAAAAAAACACTTACTCAGAGATCTCATAAAGATCGCACTGCTCACTGTAGTCCGGGGTTTGGTTCCCTAGGCCTTGTGAGGCTCGGATTCGTAAAACAATAGAGTCCGGTGCAACATGACCATTGTAGTCCTTGAGCCGTAAAACCGCAAGCAAACAAATATAAGAGCGTTGGAAGCAGTTAACATGGGTGCCAATCTTTCCGATTTTTTATCGATCTTCCGGTCGGAAAACGATTTCTTCAGATTTTTGGAGATTTCATCTAAAATCCCCAGTGTTTTTTATGTACTGATTTAAAAAACAACAACAACTAAATACCTATTTTTCTTGATGCGTATTTATTTAAATTTTTATGCATATGTGCTTATTTAATAATAAATACGTATAAATAAATGCAAATATCGGTAAAAAAGACGGAAAAATTCGTCTGCCATTGACGGCGCATGCGTGGCGTGACGGGGAATTTTAGCTCCAGCTATGACGTAGAGTGATGCCCCTGCACAACGAAATCATGCATCTGTATTTGTAGTTGTTGGGGAAGGCAAGAAAGAATGTGCTACATCCATAAGGTTTTGGTCAAGCACGTGACTCTTTATAGGGAAGCCATGTGTTAGACATATCTGGTATTTCTTTGCTCTGGAAAGAAAGTTTTGTTTTTAGGTGTTTTTGAAAACAACGTTAACGATGTCGACCGTTAATAAAAGGTACTACCAAACGTTTAAAGCCAAATATATGAAGATGTTTAATTTTATTCAAAAATCAAGACTGGGGCCAAAATATGCTTTCTGCACGTGTTGCCGTAAAGACATAAGCATTACTCACGGTGGTAAACGCGATATTACTTTGCATTCTGAGACTGTTAAACATAAGGAGGTGTTCAAGGCTGTAGAGTCTAATCATAGTATCAAGCCTTCATTTTTTGCATTTAACGATACTTCCATGATTAAAGCTGAATGTTTATTTACATCGTTTTTGATCGAACATAATTTGCCAATGAATTGCAGCGATCACACGGGGATGCTCTTTCGGAAAACGTTTCCTGACAGCAGTATTGCAAAACAATATGGATCTGCGAGGACCAAAACTTCTGCAATTATGAAAGAAATGTCTGCAAAGGAATCCTCATCACTTGTTGAAAATTTAAGGTGCTATCCATTTTCAATTGCAACTGATGGAAGCAACGATGTTGATTCAAAGCTGTATCCAATAGTGGTAACTTTCTTCGATCCTTTATGTGAAAAAATTGTGAATTGTCTTTTATCTATGCCATCTTTGAAAGAAGATGCTACTGGGTTAAATATTGGAAATCTTCTGGTAAGTGCTTTACAATCTGAAAACTTTCCAATTTCTAATTGTGTTGCCTTTAGCTGTGATAATGCACCTGTTATGATAGGAAAAAAGCAGGTGTAGCAGCAGTGTTAAAGAATCATCACCAAAATATTGAAATTATGGGCTGTTCCTGCCACCTTATTAACTTAGCAGCTGAAAAGAGTGCTGCATGTTTGCCATTTAAAATCGATGAAATTTTGGTAGACATTTACTATTACTTACAAAAGAGTTCGAAAAGAAAAGATAGGTTGAAAATTCTTCAAGAATTTCATGAGACTGATATAAAAAAGGTACTAAAACACGTTAGCACTCGTTGGTTGTCTGTTGGAAAGTGCTTAGAGCGTATAATCCAGCAGTGGCAACCTTTGATCAGTTTTTTTAAGGAAGAGGCCATGAAAAGGAATCAAATCACCCCACTTTCTTTCTTTACTATTCCCTCTATCAAAGTTTCGGTTGAAAATGCAGATAAAGTGAAAGAACGTAACAGCAAAAAAGCATCGCAGAAATTAAAAAGGAAAGCTCAAAATTATGTGGATATTTCTAAGAAACAAAAAACTGAAAACTCCATGTCTCGTGAAGAAAGGTTGTTTTATTTTCTGTCGGAAGATATCAATAAGGCTTTCTGTTTATTTTTATCTTATACTGTGCCTGTATTTAAAAAAGCAAATGCTCAACTTCAGTCTGCGGAACCACATATTCATATGCTAAAATCTCTTCTCTTAAAATTGTACAGAGAAATGCTAGTGAAATTTATAAAACCAAGCGTCACAAAATTATGTAATAATATTTTGAAAGTCCACTATCATGAGAGGAGTAATCAAAAAGATGATGTTGATATCTTAATTGGAAATGGAACACTGAAAGTAATCCAAGATTTTAACATCCATGATAAAAATGAATTTTATGAAAACGTCAGAAGCTATTTCATAGCAGCATGTGACTACATGCACAATAAATTTCCTTTTGAGTTAGAAGTGTTACATCAGGCAGAGGTTCCACAAATATCGAATTTTGAAAATGCATCATTTTCCAGCTTAAAATATTTTACAGAAAAATTTCCTGTTCTTTTGTTCAATAATACAGAAGATGAAGCTGTTGATGCTTTACAAACAGAATTCAGTGAGTTCCAGGCTTTCGAAGTTCCACAAACTGTGAGTAATGAAGGTAGCATTGATGCACAATGGGCAGCCATAGGTAAAATAAAAAATGATACTTGTGAATTAAAATTTAAACGACTTTCTCAGGTTATGCTGTCAATACTTACGATCCCTCACAGTAATGCAGCATGCGAGAGAGTCTTCAGTCAAGTGAAGAAAATTAGAACTGACTTCAGGTCAACCATGTCTGATGACACATTAGAAAATTTACTAATAGTTAAATGCAGACAACATGTGAAATGTTACGAGAATGTATTTGACAAAAAATTTCTCAAATGCAAAATCTTGCACTACAGCATTTGTAAATTCTAAGAATTAATATTGCGTTTAATACAGTTTAATCCTCTATTATTATTAATTTAATAAATACTTAATTTCCTCATTGTGCCCTTTTTTCATAAATTATGTATGATTTTGTTTAATTAAAAAATGGTGGCCTGCCCACCCGCTCATGATGGACTACAGATTTTTCACTTCTAGAAGTTGGCACCTATGAGTAATTAAAATAGTTGCGGTAATCCCAAGAAATTGGTTGCGACCCTTTAGGGTCGCAACCCCCAATTAGAACCACTGGTATATAAAATTTATCTGAGAAAAGAGAAGGCTGTTGAGTAGGTAACACCGCTTGACATAAATATAATAAAAGCAATCAGACAACTTTGAGCGGTTTGTTAGATTATTGGTACATGAGCCGGCTTTCGGCTGCGCTAAAGGGCAGCCTTCATCAGATGTATATGGAGCGAAACGAACATACAGCAGATAATATAATTAAGGAATACAAATGGGGAAAAACAATGATGTAAAAGAAGTAAGAACAAAGATAAAAATAAGAAATATAAACCACGCGCGCGAAAAAATAAGGGTTTTTGTCAAATACTTTTAGGCCGAGTAAGTTAAAAGATGGAGTTTAAGAAGAGATAGAAAGGTACATAAGATATGGTGTAGTAAAGAGTTATGGAGGGTTGCTAAGAATGTATTGCTATGCACGGAACAACCAATGTGAATTGGTTGTTCCGTGTTAATTGTGGAGGAGCGCCTATGGTATATCTCCAGTGCTTCCCTGAATCTGAGACTTTTAAGGCTATTTCCGGCATGTGCCAACAGTCTGGTATGGTGGAATAATGGGGTGGCGCCATTGGATTGGATGTATTGGGCAAGACTAGTATTAAATCTATTGTGATTTATATCTACCATGTGCTCTTTGAGCCTAGTCTGTAATTTCCTAACTGTACTACCGATGTATTGTGTATGGGAGTTACTGGAATTATTAGTAATGGGGATGGTATATACCCCCCCTTTTCAGTGGTGTGCATGGGGTCCCTATCCTTTTTGAGGCGTTGTAGTATGCTATGACCATGTTTGTACGCAAGAGCAAGGTGATGTTTTCGTAAGGCCTGTTTAATAGATGCAAAAATGGATGGAAAATATGAACAAACTCCAACATACCTGAGTGGTGTGGTGTGAGCAGAAAGAGTGGAAGGTTGGAGGTTAAAGAGTTCCTTATGGAGTCTGTTAAAAATTTTGTAGACCCTCTTAAAGGGAATGCCTGTGTGTAAAGTTTTTTGAAGGATGCAGTTATATTCAATATTAAAAAGGGAGTCACTGCTACACACCATAAGCGCTCTACGTATATGTGCTGTGATGGCTGCTTCAATATGAGATTTAGGTTGTGCTGAGTGATAAGTCGGAAAACAGCTGGGTTCGGTCGCCTTGTGGAACACAGTGAAATCAAGTTGTGTGTCAGATCTAATAATAATTAAATCCAAGTACGGAATGGTTCTATTGTCATCTTCATCCATTTAGGTGAATTTGATGGCTCGGTGGTAGTTATTCAGTCTGCAAAACCTGAGAGATTGTAATCAACTTTATCTTTTATATTTTATCTTTGTTCTTACTTCTTTTGCATTATTGTTTTCCCATTTAGCCAGTTATAATATCTGCTATTATGTTCGATACTCTGATGAAGGCTTCCTGCTATGGCAACCATCTAATAATCCTAAAACCTCAAAATTCTATCTGTTCTGTCTGAAAGAAACTCTTAAGATTTTTATAAAATTGATATCATTATGATTTCAACTTGATGCGAAGGGACAATTGCAGTCCGAGGAAAAATCCGCGGATAAGTGAGATGAGATCAAAAATGGATTGGGGTGGCATAGAGAAAAATAGCATAAGGTAAACGCGTATGCACAAGAAATTTGAGGAGATGCCCAATAGTAAATAGATAATGAATTTGAATATTAAGATGATTGAACATCATTGAAGCAAATGAGAAAACTGTTTAATTTCTACCATTTTTAGAACCATTCAAGGAGGCATTACGTGTATAAATAACTTTGCGAACGAATGTGGCACAGATATGGTAGCTGAAGATTTCAAAGACCAATTCGAGAAACCCATGAAGCTGATTAGCGAAGTCTGCACAATGAACTCCCTCTTGAGAGCAGGTAATTATCTTTAATAATCACATCATGGACTTTGATTTTTATATTCTTCGTCATGATTAATGGTTATTGTCTGTCTCTATGGAAGGTTTTATATATTAATTTCGGGCATTTTCTTCTTCCTTGTGAATTGATTTTGACCTTCTTGGGAGCTCCTCCTAAAGCGTGTACTCTTGCCAAAATAACTCTGAACACTTAACTCGAAGGGGAAGAAAACTCACAAATGAAAACAACGTGCTGAGCTTTCCATAAAGACTTTTCACCAAACTCATATCTAGTAATCATTATATAGCAACATAAATAATAATAATGGATATGATTGGTTCATATCGGCAATTTCTCTGTCATTTTGAAATTCGCAAGCTGATTATGACCAATATGTGCAAATAGTAACCGAATATGTCACAAAAAATGCACTCCTTAATTAAACAGAGACGATTATAGAAGGATTTGTTTAATTCATCTCTCCACAACCTCCTCCATTTCATTAGGACGAATTTTCTCCAGTACCAAACACAAGTGCCAGAAAAAACCCTTGACGAATCTTATCACGACGTGTCTTACGACGACAACTTATCACTAAGAGCATTTGGGCATAGATCTTAAAGTCACTTTTCCAAGCCCTGAAAAGAATTTGGCATCTTACATTTGTTTTCAGAACCTTATGAATCAAAGATTGGCTCTTGTTTTGCTAGACCAAAAATTAATTCCTTTAATTTACCCTATATAGAATTTTACTGTAAACTGTCATCCATACATTTCAGAATATTTGAAGCACTCTCCCTGTTTGCTTCAAAATGCTAACGATTTTTCAACGTGCTCGGAGAAAATTCAAGAATTTCTTTCGCTGTTTGAAG
>QLNU02014176.1:53888163-53914934 GCA_006491805.2 Dysdera silvatica
CCTTACCATACTGCGCCACCGCAGGGCTGCCATTCTGTCTTTCTCAGCACCTTAATTATTATGAATAATTAGTGATTGAGTATGAGTTTACGGGTGAAAAGACATCAAGGGCCATGCTGCGCCGGGACTTGGAAGTTTTCAGAGGAACCCGAATTTCTTAAGGTCTAGAAGACCACCTCCAAGACTAGAGTGGGTAGATATTGCTCGTTCACGGAAAGTAGTTCGATATAACAGTTAGAAATAATGAGAGGTGACGTCACAAACGGCCTAACTGATTACAACAGGGAGAGAGGGGGGAGGGGGGGCTTCATTTCAGAACTTGTTTTGAGGACAGACGAACGTTCGCTAAAATCCAGTTCTGAAATTGGGTCCCCCTCTGCTGTAATCGGCTAGGCCGTTTGTGACGTCACCTACCGTTATTTCTAACAGTTTCATCGGACTACTTTTCGTGAACGGACAACAGTAAGCGTTTTGTTTTTTCTTCTTCTCAGCTAGGAATCGGACCCGGTATAACGGCACGAGAGGTAAACGCGCTACTACTGCACCGCCAGGGGACCTTAATTATTGATCAAACACCAAAATTACTTATTTCAAAATTTCATTTCTCATATTTTCAATAACCATTAATGACCAACCGAAAATATGATATACAATGTAGGATATCATTACCCTTCTCAGGGATAACATAATTGTCAACGCACAAAGCTGCTAGACGAACTCGTCTAGCGGTCCAAGACACTCCGGGCTAAACGGAGGGACCCTGGTTCGAATCCAGGATGGGGAAAGCGTCTCTTTTTCTCCAAAACAAATAAGCTCTAGTTTGAGCTTATTTATATGTGGATGTTGAAAACTGAGTAATAATATACAATAATAAAACATATAGTTTGATGTGGAGGACCTAATACAAGGGGCCGCTAGAGATGAAGAATTATTGAGAATATCGTAGGAAAAGGAAAAAAAAATTCGGAAAATATATGGGAGCCGTTGATGAAAACCACAAATGAAGTGTTAGGATCATTCCGTCTCAAGTGAACCAAAATTCTAACACTTTTGAACCTCACCACTTGGATTTTCTCAAATTTGGCTCATTAGATGTACTAGCAGAGATAGTGAAAAATCCAAATTTTAAACCTCTTAACTTTGAGTATTTTTTTTTTTTTTTTTAAATTATAGGCCTCTGAAATCTGGAAAAAAAAAAGCACGATTTTCTGTTTACGTGCAGTTACAAAAACTATTACTAATCAAGCTAGAAATGAGATAGATGAAATAAAAATAATGTTGTAGATTATAAGCTTTCATATGATATCCAACATAACTGGTTTTGGGCAGTTTAGGATTCAAAGGTCGTGCCACAAACTCTTCAACCTTGAATTTCTGAAAATGAGATGCTTTTAAAATTTTTAAAAAAATCACACATAAATTTGCACATATTAGCATCATTTCTGGAAAGTTTCATCTTGGGACAGGAATGGGAACATATTTTATTTTTTTTAAAAAAAAGTTATTCCAAGGAAAACCATCTGCATAAATGGAAATTTTTAATTTTAATCCACAATTATTAATTCTGTTGGGAAATAACCACTATCATTATTATAAGTTAAGAACAGTGTTATCATATAAGCAGGGACGTAGCCGGGGGAGGTTTTGGGAGATGAAACCCCCCCCCCCATCACAACGAACAGTCCACCCCTGGGTACAACCTGGCATGTACACGATACAAGCAAAATAATAATCAGTTACGGGTTATTAATCCATCTCAAGTCGTCCAATTATAAATAAAAATCCTGATTGCGCGACCATTTTAAAAATTTTTTTTTTTGTCAGCTATTACCCCTATATACCAATAGTTCAAAACCACAAATATTTTTTCTTTACTCTATCCCGTTTAAAAATGGCGGCCATCTTTATACCAAAACTAACAGCGATTTCTGTGTTCATAGGTATTTACATAGCTGCAAATATCTACAGTTGGGAAGGCAGTTGAGTTCTGAAACAAAAAGCATTGTTCTGAACAAAGTTTGTACTACATTTTTGTTATTATACATTGATTACCTTATTTCAATTTTTAATGGCGAAAAAGCGAGCTCATTTAAGGCAAAATATTTGGAAAATTGTGATTTTTTGGGAGTCGATATCTCAGCTTGGAAATAAAGCTGAGATTTCAGTTTTTTTGCACCTGATATATATATATGTACTAGTACTTTGTTTTAAAATCAATCCGAAGTCTGAGTTTTAAATCCTACGTTTTTTATGATACGTTGAAGATTGGGTTTTCTCAAGATTTTACGAAATTTAGGCTTAAATATCTCTGGTTGGCAAAATAGGAAAAATCTAATTTTTGGCATAAGGCAAGTTCTATATAATATTAAGCTGACATGAAAATTTCAAGTTTGAGATTAAAGTGGAACTAGAGTTACTGTGAAAGAAATTCTAAGATCAATGCCGTTTCGTGCCAGTCATATGTAACAAAATAATCACCCTATTCCCCTGCATTCCAATTTTTTCTTTCTTTTTTTTTTTTCTTCCTGTCTATCAATAGGAAACACTATCCACTGCAGTTAGCCAATTTCCTGAAATTGTAGAATGAAATGAGTTCTATGGCTGGTAGTGCTGTGAGATCAAAATGGAATCTGTTACATGTAAATGGTCAATACTTAAAAAGAAATCTAGCTATTGTTTTAGTTAAAAGTTTTGTTTTTTGAATTCAATTCCTGGCTCAATTCAAGGTCTGGATATAATACTAAGCTCTGTATGAAAATGTTAAATGATAGACTAAAAGCAGAAAAACAAAGTTATATTTAATGAAACATAGTTATGGAAAAACATGAAATTAATAGGCTGTAAACTTCCAGTACTTGACTTGCAAAGTCTAAACTTATGGATTTATTCTCAACAGTAAGACATTAAAGTCTTACTGTTTAATTAAATAATTAATGTAATATTAATAAAAATCTCTTTCACCTGCTCATGTGATTATATTTGGTGTTTTATTAGTAATTAGGAAATTTTCTTAGATAGTTTAAGTTCAATATTATGTGATCGTTCAGTGAACGTTGTAAACTCCATTGCACTCAGTTGCCTCAGTATATTTTTCAGAGGACCCCACGTTGAGTCCTTGTTATTTTTATATAATGATGTTCTTGGTCCTGCTGGGTGATAAAAAACTATATGTGAAAATCCTTGTTTTTGAGCTCATGTCATCAATCTCTCCTAACCACCACTATCCACTGTATATACAAGCAACTGTGTCTTTGACATTGGTTATGAGGAAGACACAGATTTTCTCACTTGCACTTCTACATATTCTGTAGAATATGAAGTTAAGTAGCATCTCATCGTGCATTCTGACACCGAATCAAATCAATGGAAGGTCCTAGTCCCACGAACTTATTGGCAGCTGTTGAATCTTTCCTTTAGTTCTTCAGCTTGTATTTGAATCTCCTGACTTGGAACATAAAAATAAGTGATGCCTTTTATGTTCTGTGAGCAAAAGTTGTACAAATCATTTGACGTTAAAATTTGATTATTTGATGTCCTTTGCAGGCTTACCTTAGCTGCCTCTCTTTTTTGTGGTTCCACCACACCATCACAAACATTCTTCCCATGTGAAGAAGTTAAAAAATGCCACACACAGTCAAGACCAAAATCAATTTTATGGTTGCAGATGTTTGTAAAATTCTTATTGTTCTTGTATTGGCTTGACGCACCATCCGAATAGTAAATAATTTTTTTACTTTAGGAGCAGTTGCTTCGATGTGGTTGATCAGATGGGTTTGGAACGTGTGAACAGAAAGAGTGTTATGCTCCATGTAATCACTGATGATGCAGATACTCTGATGTTTCAGTTGACCCTCTTTAGAGTAATAATACACGAAGGGATGTAGCGTAGACTGCGAGTTGACCCAATGGTGGGATTGGATTTCATCTTGAATCACAAATGAAAAGTGTTCGGCGAAGTCGGCTAGAACTAAGCATTCACAGATGCCGAGGTTTGCCTTTTTATCCTTTAAAAACTGAGACTGAATCTTTGTGACGTAATGGTGCTTTTTCAACTCTTAATATTTTTGTACCAGTGTCTCAAAAAATTCATCTCTGGGTTTCATCATAGTCAACATTTCATCTCTATCAACAGTAACCCATTGTTTGTAAAATATGTTATCTGGAATTGTATCAATTTCTTGAGATTACATAAACATTTCCAGCAAAGTTTGTTGTCCTGAATATTGATCACACTCTGCCATCATACATTTGTAATCAGTGATGTCACAAACCATTAGGTCAAGCATATCTTTATAGTCAAGATTCAGGTTTGCTTCTTCGATCACGTGTGACATTTTGATAGTACAAGCAGACGCAAACAGTATGAGTTCCTGAAGCTCCAACGAGAATACACCATTTTGGTCTCATTTCACAAAACTTTGACCTGTGAATGTTACATTGTGGGTGTTTCTTTTTAAATTCTACATACAGTTCATTTAAATTACACAACAACAGTCGCTTTTGATTGTGAGGTTTTTTTACCATCAATTTTAACAGAGGCAAAGTCTTTTTCCCCTGGACATAAACGGCTATATTCATCATCTTCAAAGAAATTCATGACTTTCTCAGCAGTTTCTTCCGAAATTGTGACGCCTGTCTTTCTCCCTAGCTCGTGCAATATGCCCTGATTCTTGAAGGATTTCTTTGATGACTTAACAAGGTGTTCTGAGACCTTCATCTCTGAAGCTATTTTTTTGGGGGGGCCAAGATTTTGGGAGTAAACTAGACTAATAGTTTTTATTTTTTTTCTTTGTAATTTTTCGCAATTTTTCTTCAGAACACTATTCGTAAATGGGCCTTAGAGTCTTTGACACAACGCCGTAAACATTTCTGTAACATTGTTCATTGGTCACTATCCTTACTACACTGAGAATCCATTTTGATCTCTTCAGAACGCCATTAATTATAGAATACCACTTTGTTTATATAATATTGCAGGTATTGCCTATCCAATAACATCTTAAAGTCCGGAATCAAATAAGTAATGGGAACGTCTTTCCCCTTGCAGTGTTTCAGGACACACTGACAAATTATCAAAAAGGAAATACATTTATTGTCACTCAAATGTCAGGAAAATATAATTACATAACTGGTATTTGTTCAATTCTAAATAAACGGGAAGGTATATACATCTGTTGCCACTAAAAAATGTCAGGAGAATATAATTACATAACAAAAAGAGAAACTACATCTCTTGCCACTAAAAGTTAAGGAAGACGATAATTACATAATTGACATTTATTCCATTTTAAGTGAACTGGCAATATACAGGTTGCTACTAAAATGTGTGGAAAGCATAATTACATAATAAAAAGAGAAATATATCTGTTGCCACTGAAATTTCTATAAAACAATGATAATAATACACTAATTAGATAATATGCTTAAATGCAACAGCAGCAATAGTTGCCAATTAATATGCAGAAAAAAAGAACAAAATTTGAATGCAGAGGGCTACTTTTACATGTAGTTGGACATTGGTGTTTGTTTTTTTCCATGCATAACTCTAGTTCCACTTTAATCTCAAACTTGAAATTTTTATGGTGACTTAGTATTATATAGAACTTGACTTGTGCCAAAAATTAGATTTTTCTTATTTTACCAACCAGAGACATTTAAGCCTAAATTTTGTAAAATTTTGAGAAAACCTCATTTTCAAAGTATCATAAAAAAATGTAGGATTTGAATCTCAAACTTCGGATTGATTTTAAAACAAAGCATTAATACGTATATATCAGGTGCAGAAAACTGAAATTTCAGCTTTATTTCCAAGCCGAGATAACGACTCCCAAATATTTTGCTCTAGTTGAGTCCGCTTTTTCGCCATGAAAAACTGAAATAAGGTAATCAATGTATATTAACAGAAATATAGCCCAAACTTTGTTCAGAACAATGCTTTTCGTTTCAGAGCTCTACTGCCTCCCAATATGTAGATATTTGCAGTTGCGTAAATGCCTGTAAACATAAAAATCGCTGCTAGGTTTGGTATAAAGATGGCCGCTATTTTAAAACGGAAGTGAGTAAAGAAAAAACATTAATGGTTTTGAACTATTGGTATATAGGGGTAATAGCTGACAAAAAATTAAAAAAGTTTAAAAATGGTCGAGCAACCAGGATTTTTATAATTGGACGATTTCAGATGGATTGACCCCTATGCGACAATCATCGGTAATTAAACAAACAAAAAAACACCATTAATCTATTCGAAGAACAATGTTTTATAGAAAAAGACCGGCGTGCGCAATGAAACGAGAAGGTGTCTTTTTCAAACGAAAAGGTGGCGATACCAGTACATAGCACGAGAAAATTATCATGCGTTCGTAGTCAAAAAGCAGGAGAAAGTATAACCCTGGGAAGAGAGAGAGAGAGGGGGGGGGAAGGAACCAGGAATGGGAAAGGAAGGTGTGAATTTCGTCTCTTGAAAACGACACGATTTGCAACGAAGTTGCAATTTTTAAAGGTCATGTATAGCTAGAGTATATTTAAGAAAGTTGATAAAGTAAAATTTTCTTTAAATTCATTGAAATTTTAGTAACTCGACCTTAATGTGCGTGCAGTAGGAGTAATCTCTCTGGTGGGGACGCAGAAATACCTCAATCCATCCTTGACGTCATAGATGTCACTTTCACGCTTGGCACGCTAACATAGGTTTGCAACATTACATACGTGGAAAGGAACTGGAGCTTATGAGTACAGCAACTGGTTTTTCACAGTAAACATGGTGATCAATGTTGAAAAGAAAAAGTCATTGAATAAAACTGACATGCCCACTTTATCCTCCACAATCAAGGAAAGAATAATACAGAATACAGCGAGCAAAAAAGGAAGTTTCGAATGAGCCATGTGTAAATAGCAAGTTGAACAAACAACAAGCAGGAAAAGTTATTCAGCTATTGACATAAAAATCTGTATATTTCGCTGCTGCAGCCACACTTTGAAACTTAAAATCGGGCACCATGAATCTTCTATGTTTGGTCTTAAGCTCTGCATTATTTGCTGCTCAATTCGTAAAAGCCCAACAGATAAGCACATGTCTGAAAGAGAATATTGTATGGTGCGTAAACGATATTGAATTGACGAAATTTGATTACAATCGGGAGCTTCCATTTCCTGGAGTGAAATTCCTTGACAAGAACTGCGAGTAAGTGTTCCATATTTTACGTTCTCTGTAGTTATCATCATTGACGACTCAATAAAGTTATGCTCACTGATCGTTATAATGATAGTATATTAATCTAAAGCAGTTGTTCCCAACCTGGAGGTCGCGACCGTTAAAGGGTCGCGAACAGGTTTCTGTGGGTCGCCGCAACTATTTTTAGTTGCAATTATTTTTATAAGGAATTTTATACCAAATGTTTCCAACGCTTTTATATTTCAACGTGGCCACACACATTGCAATATTCTACTAATGGTTGTTAACTTTATATCTATAATATACATTAATATATATAATTAATGCAATATATATATAATTAATATAATATAATTTCATATTTTATGTGTTTTCTTTACTCTGTTAAAAATGCTTTTATTATGCAAATGTGGCGGTGGCGGACAGAGGGGGTCACGGATCTTTTGATTACTGTAAAAGGGGGTCGCGGATTACTTGGTTACTATAAAAATGGGTCGCAGATTACTTGGCTACTATAAAAGTGGGTCGCGGCTTGAAAAGGGTTGGGAACCACTAATCTAAAGACTTCGTTTCTTCGCATGTGCAGTTTTTAGCCAAATCTGAAACTCAAGGCCTTTTCTGAGTTGTTAGACACCTAGGTGCAAAAAAACGATATCGCCACTCTTTGTTAATTTCATTGTACAAAATGCTTGCACTGCTTGAAGAATCCCTATCAATCTACGTGGATAATATTTGTGTAAGGGCCTTCACAGCTGAATCGTATTTTATAGCGAAAAATTTTATTGCGTAATATCGTTGTATCTCTGAAGTCTGGGATGGCTGTTTGAGTTTCTTTGAATAATTTTCAATGGATTTATTTAATACAGATTGACGTTTAGGCGTATGGAAAAAGTTATACATCTTAGCTACTGTCCCAATACAGTTTTTGATAAACGTTGAAAGAACATAAATCAGATATAGCCAGGTTTAAGGAATGACTGCAACAATAAACATACAGAGCATTTAAAAAATGGTTCTTAATATGTAATTGCACTCCACGGAAATCATCACTCACGGTTGATGCACCATCATATCCTTGACCACGCAAGAATTCTGTTGCGACACTAATTGACCTTAGTTTGTTCAAAATAGTTTCACTTACACCCTGTCCAGGAATGTCTGCAATCGGAACAAACTCTAGAAAGTTCTTGCGTACTGCTATGTTTTCCATATCAATATATCGAGCGCATAATGATAATTGTTCGATACATGAAACATCAGTTGCTTCATCGATCAGGATGCTGAAACATTTCGCATTATTGATTTTTCGACAAGTTTTTTCAAATTTACTTCATTGCATCCTGTAATGATGTCATTTTGAGAAGACCAACTTAAGTAAGTCGCGTTTTTGCCCGCACTTACTGAATGCTTATTTTGGCGCAGTATAGCCCAGATGCTCTTGCGCCATAAAAAAGCCAAACAATCAATCAATCAATCAAACACTTACTGAATGATTTTTTAGGATATCATCCTCACCTACCAAGTCTCATTCTTAGAAGAGTGCGAAAGTTCCCTTCATTTTGCGTGGTTTTTTTCCAGGAGAATCAACACCAATTCAACCATCATCCCTATGATCTCTAAGAGTTATCTCTTGCCTACCACAAAGCATTACAATTTTTATCAAGGAAGTTAACACAAGTCGATTTTTAATAATTTTCCTATTTATACTTTTATCTATATCATTTATTATGTCTCTTTTTTTTTTCTAATTTTTTTGCCTGACTTGACTGCAAGGAAGTTTTCAGAATCAAGCTTGCATTTGGCATGATAATTAGTAAGTTGGTGTTTGTTGAAATCTTCTATTGCATGTGTTGGATAATTATTAAAAAACTGAGAGAAGAACTAAAAGGAGCATGACACATGCGCAAAATGAACGTTTTGCGATAAATAGAATTTCTTTGATTGCAGTTGTTTAGTGGCAACACAACAGTTGTGTTTATCGATTTTCTTTCTTTCTCAATATCATTTTTTGGCTTTTCTTTCACGATTAAAGTGGGATTAATCTCTATCGTCTAAGAGAGTTATATTACACGTCTCCAATTACTGTATTGTACTCCCACTAGTCTTCCAAAAAGTAGGCCTTGTAGTGAGAAAAGAACACAATATTTGCAAAATGCACCATTACATCTCTTCCAATAGGAAAGACATTCAGCCCATTCACAATTGTTGAACCAACTGTACTGAAACTTCAGTTGCCACTTTCTAAAATTAAAAACAAAATTTTCAGTCGGTTACTATACATTCAAAAGAAGATTTTCACCTTCGAGAGGAGTAATATGAAAAAGGCGATATATTATTAGAACATTTTATTTTTGGGATTTCTGATATATTCTGCTCTTTTCTAAAAAAAATGGCAGGAGAAATAGCCCTCAAAATATATCTTGCAGATGAATCGAAAGTGTAACATCAAACTTCCTCAAAATTTCGCTTTCTTCTTATAGACATTTTCCTCGAGGGGATTTTTTAACAGGATTTTAAATTTATATAGTTATGTTATTATTCATAAAATTGTATAGCTTAGTAAAAATGTTTTAAAGATAATTATATTTGTGATCTATTATGACAACTGCATAATAAAAGCGCTTAACCTTTTTCCTGCAAATAACCCAATGTCATTGGGATTCAAGTTCATTTTGTACTGGTGTAAATAATGATGTCTCAACATGTGTTGGAGTTTTTATTTCTGCATCGTCAGAGCATTCAACATTTTTTAATTTATTTCCATCATATTTTCAGCAACGAGACGACAACTTCGGCGACAGTTTGTGGTGCATTATTAGATAGGTGGTCGAAGTCCCGATCTCTGATTTGTGATAAAATCCCTACATCCCAGACTTCATTCGAGAATGTCAGGACGGCTCACAAATGAAAACATAACAAAAGAATTTATTTGATGGCTTAAAAATATACGTTATTCAAAACTCTGTATGCAAGGTCGATCGATTGATAGATTTACGGCGCTGGATGCATCAACCGAAGTTTACCTCGGCCCGGCACCTGGCCGGACCGGGACGCGGTAATTTCTAGGTCTGCTCTGGTCGGGTGCGCGTACGAGAGTCTACTGTCAAGTATCCAGTGAGGCGCGAGTTCTGAGAAGTGGTTTTCTTTTAAGGAGAGTGACTTGCAAAAATCTGGTTTGGTTACTTCAGTTAGAGAGCAATGAGAGTTTAGCTATTTATGCTATGATTTCTAGCCCTTATCTGCTTTGCAATATCGTTATTTATTTATTTGGTGGATACACGCCCCACATTCACCATATTCTTCTTTTTTCTCTTTTAAAGAAATTAATTATGCTACTCTCACGTGATTTACGTTTGTTGCTGTTTATTATACAATTGCTAGCGTAAAAGAATATAATAAAGGTCCCTGGACAGAAAAAAGTAGAGGTTTTATTTTTCAACACTTGCTTTGAAAACAAGACAAGACACATGACATTAGAAAATTGTTTTCAAACCTATCTAGTGGCAAGGAAATTTCCCTTTCCGAAGGATTTTTCCCTTTCCGAGGGAATTTCCCTTAAACCAAAAACAAAGTGTCAAATAAAAGTTAAATTTTAGTAGAATGAAATTTGTTTTAACAAAGTACAAGAAAAAGTAAAAAATATAAATATCAAAAATAAAGTAGATATTTTTATCTCTTTAATTTAAGACTCTGGGGGGCGTGGGGGGGGGCGGTCCCCTTGGCCCCACCGTCGCTGCGCCGCTGAAAATAAGCAAATATCTGTACTGCTTTAAACCCAATCGACGTCATAATCGACTTTTGGCCTTGTTAGAATTAAAATTAGACAAGAGGTTTTTTTTTTAAAAGAAATATGTAGGGTGTAATTTGAAAATAAAAAAGAGAGAAAAAGTGCGTTTCGTATTTTTTTAACACACTGTCCATATATCTACGAAATTCTTTATTATATATAAGGGTAGCACATTCAAAAATCTATTAAATGAAGTATAAAGGAACTTTCTCCATTGAGAAGAACGGGAGTTGCTAAGCGTGATATGCCATTCTGGGGCACCCTACACATACAACACGTGCCGAAGGTTTGCACTATACTGTACATTTTAGCACATCGGAGCTAATTTCCTTAATAAAGCTGCCCTTTTCTTCATAAGACCTTTAATGTATTAAGAATTCATAATTTTTCCTGTTTAAAAGCGATATCGGTTCCCACTTTTTCTGGTGAAGTGGGAAAAAAGTGCGGAACGCTTCCAGACTTTGCGTGTAATCCTTACTAAGGAGGGGCATACTAATCCTCGCCGTGTCATTCCAATTTTAGTGCATGTACTGAAGAAGCGAGTACAACATTAATGCAATTCGAGTTTCCTAAGCACGTTACTAAACGTTGGTAAATTTAATTTCAATATAACGATTGGAAATTTTAATTATTTTTATTTATTATCTTAAAACGTAAATTAGTTTAATATTGTAAATATTTTAAAACAAATTATAAAGTTCAATGTAAGTGTAATATATTTTATCCATAATTTTGTAACGTAAATTACGTATAGATGGCGCCACAGAAATCTTATTTGAAATGCCAGTAGACTAAGCAGTGGTTGGTTCCCAACCTGGGAGTCGCGAACTAGTTTCCAGGGGGCGGGGGATGACCGTAACTATATTTAGTTGCAGTTATTTTAATAAGGAATTTCATACCAAATAGTTCGAACGCCTTTATATTTCAATGTGGCTACACTGAATATTCTTCTAATGAAACACTGAACATTAACTTTATAATATACATTAATATATACTACATACAATTAATATAATATAAATTTAGATTTAATGAGATATCTTTACTCTGTTAAGAATGCTTTTATTATGCAAATGTTTCGGTGGTGTACAGAGGGGCGGGTCACAGTGATTTTGGTCACTATAAAGCGGGTCGCGGATTACTTGGCTACTATAAAAGTGGGTCGCGGCTTGAAAAAGGTTGGGAACCACTGAGGTAGAGAAATTTTAATTTCACATCCCAACGATAAAACAATAGAATTAATTTTTTTTCTTCATTTGCCGTTAAGTTATTGATAACATATTTTAAATAGGTAGTAGGTATGCTAGTATTGGCTTTTACATATACTTATATAACACAATATTATTACATTTCTGCTTGTTTAAATTAACTTTGCCATGATCTAATTGCATTCATATATCAAGACTTTTATATCAGTAGAGTTCGTCACATATAGAATTAAATATTTTATAACGAATATTTAAAACAAAATCAAAATTTTGAATTTTGTTTTTTGTATACGAAGAGAGGATGTTAAAATAGTAAGAACGAGCTTGACAATTTGTTAGCTTATAATTCTTGAAAAATGGTTGTGAGTGGGGAGCATTGGCGTATGCAGGGGGGGTGTTGATGGGGGTTGTAACCCCCGATTGGAATGAAATTTTGTATATTTAACATAGAAATATGTGAGGTGCAGCTCTATCACTCCCCCCCCCCTTACGAACTTCCTGCGTACACCCATGGTGTGGTGGGAGGGAGGGGGCGATCTGATAAACTGCTCAGGGGCCCGTAAATCCTGTCCACAGCCCTGACCTTTTTTATACCTTTCGGGGCTAACTCGTGTTTTGTTGCCGCCCTTAAAAATCTGCCGCTCAAGGCGAATGCCCAGTTTGCCCCCTTGGCGCCGGTCCTGGGTACATCTATATTTCACGTCAGGGTCTGTTCTGTTCTATTAAAGCTCCTGAACTATTGAACACCCTGGTTCCAAACGATATTCTTCCTCATTCGTTTGATATTACCTGATTAAGAATTTTATATATGTGGACAGCGTTTTCTTCTATATTCATAGTTTTAAGCAGTTATCTTGCAAAAGGGAAATATTTCTTAATTTTAAGTTCTTGTAAAATAAAACGAAGATCCTTGATGTTTTTTTTTTATCTATAATGATAATAATAAACTGTCTGAGATCGCCCAGGTAAGGGGGGGGACAACTTTCGCATTTCCCCACCCCAGAAATGGCCCTGCTAAAATTTATATGGGCTTCTAAGAGACGAGAAAAAAACCCCGAAGAATACCATGCCTAGATTGAACTTGAACCCATGACTTTCGGGTTACCTAAATTTCTGATTAGCAAGCTACTGAACCCTGTCGTGTACGATTTGCCCGTATTTGCATTTGTCTTCAAGGGTTGCCTTAATTAGAATGATTTTGCGATTATTAAATCAAAGAGATCAGTTTCCTTGCATCCATGTCTTTTTTTTTTTGGTTCAAGTTAGAATTTATTTCGACTTTCAGCTTTTTATTATCCAACTCTTATAAATCAAAATTGGTTCTGCACTCAACTAAAATAGCGTGAAAGAATAAATTTCCATGGTTTAATTTATTCGCATACTCCATAAATAAGGATCTCTATAATTAATATAGAAACAACAAAGATCCCTTGAAGAATTATCTTAAACTTCATATAACATTTTTTATAATACTAGCTTCCATTATATGCTAAATAAATCACTTTATAGCAAAAACTAGCCTAGAATATGTTCAAATTTCAATTTATTTATTTATTTAGGTCAATCAAAGAATTCAGTGAATGTCTCTTAAATAAAGTACAAGAATGTGAAGACGAAGAGCCCAAAGAATTTAAATACTTATTTTACCTAGCCGAACACCTTTGTGATCCTAATTCGCATCTTGGAAGAAGTAAGCTTTATTTTAATCTGTCTGTATGTACGTATGTATGTATGCATGCATGCTTGTATACATGTACATGCAGGGCCTTTCAGAGAAAACGCGAGGCCTTTCAAAATTGACATACAGACACGTCTAACATATTGAGTTACCAAGTTGAGGCCCCTAATATTGCGAGACCCGGGGCGGCAGCTCCTTCTGCCCCCTCTGATAGGCCCTGTGTATATGTGCGTGCGCACACGTATGTATGTCCTTTGCTTTTAATTATTTGCATGTACAACAATTTCAAACGATTTTCCTTTAGATTACCGACAGCATGTCGGATGCGCCAATAGCAAACTTGCTGAAATCGACGAATGCGAAAGCAAAGCTCTAGAAATTGTCAACAAATACAGAGGATATGAAAAGCCAGGAGACAAACGCTACCAGATTCTCCTATGCTTGTGAGTGAACGTTGTTATTACTTATGTAATATTTCTGTTTTACAATTATTACAAAAAAAGTATTGTCATGTTATGTGCTCTCTAGATTACATGCAATCTATTTCTACAACACCTGAAAAAAAGTTTGGAATCAACACCTATAGTCTACAAAATTTCACAAAAATTGATAAGTATTTTAAAGAAAATAAATTTATTAAACCGAATTGGTGTATTTCCAAATCTATACATCGTTTCTGAAATTTGTATGTAAAAAGGTCATTTAAATTAGCAGTACTTTTTAAATTTTTTTATTTTAACTAAAAACACCGTGAGAAAAAAGTATGGAATCACGTGAAGTATGGGAAAAAAGTATGGAATCAAAAGCTTGTTTATGCAAATGTTAAGTGAGTAGATGATGTTATTTATGATTACGTAATATGCATGCTTGAATTCTGAGCGGAGGTATATATAGCACACCAGCATCACTTTCTTTTGTTTGTGTGAATTTTTATGGCGCAAGAGCATATGGACTATACTGCGTCAAATTGCGTCCATATCGTTAGCTAGCAAAGAAAAATGGCACCAATAAAAGAGCTCAATGTTCAAGTTAAAAACAGAATAATTGGATGGTTGGCCGAAGGAAAAACTCAGCTAGAAGTTCCAAAGACGCTTTCTTGTTCTCTATCCGCCATTTTAAAAATTTGGAAAAAGTATAAAGAAACGAAAAGCGTGATGAACGTTCATCGTTGTGGTACACCTCGTGCAATTTCTACTCTTTAGGATCAAATTCTAACGAAAATATGTAAAGGTACGATATTTTCGACGTCAAAACCAATAAATGATCAGTGAAAAAAATATCTAAAGCTAACGTTTGTGATAAAAAATATATATAGAAAAACATCTATGGGTATGGGTTTTGGCTTTTGTAAGGCCAACATTAAACTTAAACTGACAAAAAAACATAAACAACTTAGATTAAAATGGGCAGAACGAAGGAAAAATTCGACTGGTCTGGTCTGGAGCGCAGTGATATTTAGTAATAAGTCATGAATATGTATTGGTGGTGACAGTGGAACATTTGTTTGGCATCTAAAAGGGAAAACCATCAATGAAGATTGTATGAAGTTCCGCAAAAAGTTTCCTACATCTTTTGTGATCTTTGGAGTGGGGGAGTATGTCGTCCGAAGGTCCAAGTAAATGGAACCCTGAATTCGGAAGCCTGCATCGAGATTTTAAACGCGTTTTTTATTCCAACAATCGAAGACCGGTTTGAGGATGAGGAAGTCACCTTCATGGACGACAATGCCTCATGTCATAGGTCTAGTTTTCTTAAAAATTACTTTTCGGAGACAAACTACAAGACATTGGACTGGCAGGCTTGCAGTCCGAATTTAAACCTAATTGAAAATCTGCGGTGGAAACTTAAATAACTTGTCATGAAGCAACAGCCAACAAATGAAACATTAAAAATTGCTATTATGATCTCAGTGGACAAAATTGACCAAGATAATTGCAGAAAACTTGCGGGGTCCATGCCAAAGAGAACCAAGGCCCGTGGAGAACATATGTGCTACTAATCAAATGGACTTCAATACGATTCCATACTTTTTTCCCGTATTTCACATAATTCCATACTTTTTTCTCACGGTGTTGTGAGTTAAAATTAAATAATTTAAAAAATACTGCTAATTTAAATGATCCCTTTACATGTAAATTTTAGAAACAATGTATATTTTTGTAAATACACCAATTCGATTTAACAAATTAATTTTCTTTAGAATACCTTATCGACTTTTGTGAAATTTTATAGATGATAAGCGTTGATTCCAAACTTTTTTTCAATGGGTTGTATTTATTGCTAGGCCATGATCTTGTAACTAGAGTTTATTTACAAATGTCCGAGAAATTTTTATTACTGCTAAACCTGAATATTGAAGATAATAAACCTTAAAAAACACGTGATTTATTAATTAAATATCACGAGGGTCATATTCTTTAGGAGTCCATTCTATTTTTTCAGAATAAGGCCTATAAAACTCTCAAACCGGCACTGTTCGGAAGTCATTAGTATAATATAATAAATATTATTCATTAGATTTGTTTTCTACATTATATACTTTAGTATTTTCTAGAATTTTTTCAATTTAAAAAACTAAAAAATACTACTTATTTAGTGTGGCTATAAATATAATTTAATATAAACGGAAATTAAATTCATTATAATTAAATATATTTTTATTTAATTTTGAAACTAAACAGTTTAATACTTTTTACTATCAAAATAATTTATAAAACTCTAGAGTATATTATATTTTAGGCTACAATCATTTTAAAAAAAATATTGTTTATAACGACTATCGGTTATAACGACCAAATTTTCGCGGTCCCTTGAAGGTCGTTATAACCGATTTTCACTGTACATGAATTATTTTATTATTTTATGGTTCAGTTTTGCATGAGTGTGCATTTAAACATTTGATTTCTTATTTCATTAGTGTATTTGTTCCCAAAGTGTATTGAACTAAAAGCACATATATGCACCAATAAAACCATTTACGAAATTGAATACTGTATACCAGCATTGCAAAAACGTTTGCCGGTTACAGCATCAAAATTTACTGTTGTTATCAGGGGCGGGCTGGGTCCTCTGAAAGGGAGCATATCTTGGATTAATGAAGGGCGAACCGGTCCGGGGGGCCGGCGGCCCCGTATGCCTCTGGTTGTTATAACGGAGTTCGGCTGTACTTTGGTATTTTATATTCATTACTGCTCTAATGCGTATATTTTACTGCATCGATTCTTTACAGGGAGTTCATGATGTCAGACAAGTGCACCGCTGGAATGTTGGGAGACAAGTGCAGCAGTGATGCAAAGACATTTTACGAAGAAATCAGCGCATTTTTCAGAAACGATGTAATTGGCACCTGCGAAAAAAAGGTAGTTGAAATTGTGAAAAAGAAATTCCCAGATCTGCTGAGAGCAGACTTGTATGATGAATAAAAGAAGCAAGCTTGTCATTTTGGCAATGTCAATATAAAAAGCAATTATTAAATTTAATATCGAATGTCCAAATAAATTTCTGTTACAGATGACAAAGCAAAAAACCTGGATGCTAAACTCATTCTTATTAACCAAAGTTATTTCAAAATAAAAAGATTTACCGATCTTAGTTTTTTTTCTTTCTTGTGCATTGTGTTATATCGAGACCATCGGTTTAGCCAGGGGGAGGTTTTGGAGGTTGTAACCCCTCCCTCATTGCAAAGAAATTTAGTATATTTAACATTGGAATATATGAGTTGTAGCTCTATAACCCCTCCCCTTATTAACTTTCTGTCTACGCCTATGGTCTGGACCTACAGTTTTAATGATCATATACCTGTCCCAAGCAAAATAATGGTTTCAAAAAATTTGGTTAAGTTACGTTAGATTAAAGAAATACCTAATAAACGCATACTACTTTGTGACCATTAGGAATAGTTGATGATGAACTGCAAATAGTAAATCATCGGAAAAATTTTTTCTTGTGCTGTGTTTTACAAAATGATAAAAATAGTCATGTTAAACTTAATTTTTTTTTTCTAAGCATTGAAAAATCAAAATAAATCTCTTTTTTTTTTCATTAACTCGGATTTAAAAAAAATAGTTTAAACTTAATTTAAAAAATAAATCAAGGAATTCCGTTTACAGCATTGATTTTAAAAAAGGTCATAACAAAATTTGATTTCGATCGTTTTTTTTTTTGTTTTAAATCGGATGATTAATTAAAATACTGATTTAAACCACATGTTTAAAATCATTGACTGATCACAATGATGTAATTAATCTTAAAAAGCAACATTCATGGCAATGGATTATGTTCACCATTAAATAAATTATTTCTTAACGTAATCACAATCTTTTCTACTGATGTGGAGTCAGCAGTCAATTACCTTCTCTGCAATTCTGTTTGGAGTCCAAGATGCTGGGATATCATCATCAACCAACCTTCATCAAATACTAAGGATAACGTAACCTCAACATATAATCCTTACTTATTAACCTTAAAATCAAATACAATTTATGCTATTTTTCATTATTAAAGTAACATTTTATAATTATTAATTTCATATTTGAAAAACTAATAGAAACATGTACAAATTCAGACTGCAATCAATTGCCTCAAACAAAGGTGAGCAACCTTATAGTTTATTTTCTTCAGTTATTGACAGACATTTATTCAAAGGAACTACATTTTGACTCTTACGTAAAGCTGTATAGTTCGTTCATGAAAGCTTGTCTGATGATACCATTAGAATTCACGGGAGCTGACGTCACAAACGGGCTAGCTCATTACAGCAGAGGGGAGGACGTCATTTCAGAACTGGTTTTTAGTGAACGTTTGTCTGCGCCAACAACCAGTTCTGAAATGACGTCCTCCCCTCTGCTGTAATCGGCTAGGCCGTTTGCGACATCAGTTCCCGTTATTTCTAACGGTACCATCGGACCACTTTTCGTGAACGAACAATAGCTAGATGCTTTTTGCATGGAGCTCAGAAATCATTAAAATGTTTTGATGTCGTCAACGTAGAGTTCTCAAAATTTTTGTGGGGAGGGGGGCAAGCACATTTTATGTACGTTTATACGTTCAACGTATGTAAAATTGCTATTTATTTCAGATTATTGGGGGAACATGGGCCCATATAACTCTACGCCTATGTTTGATGTGTTACTTTATCAGTTTTATGTTGGCACTAGTGTTAAACCCTGTTAACGTTACTCTAGGTAAATATGTTACTTTACAATAAGTGTAAAAAATGTAAACTCGTAAAAATGAAGGTTTTTATTCTAGACTGGCGGTTAGAAATAATGGTCTGATACTTTAACACAGGATGCGTGAGATGGAGTTACATGGTATGCTGATAGAAATGAAAAACATGATTTTTCACATTCATTGGTTCAGCATCATGAAGACACATTTTCATTTTCGTAAATCAAAATTTTGTATAAAAAAAAGAACAGAGTAGTGTAGAGTCAGTTTTTCAGCACCAGCCATATTGTTTTTAAAATAAATAATGTTTATAACATTACAAAATAAAGTTTTTAAAACTTTTCGGGAAACTTATTGATTTCTTCAAATAGTCTTAATATAATTTTTGAATAAAGTTGGTCATCTGACACAGAAACATTATAGCTTACAAAGGTAAGTTTTTTTGTCTTCCTGCATAACTTTTCAGCCAGTGCGGAACTGCTCAAATCGCACAACTTTCCCATGAGTGGTGTTGAGCTGGTAGATGTGGGATCAAAGGACATGGAAACGGCCACAGCTAGGCTATCAATGACTCCAGAGTCTCCGATCCATATAAAAAGGCTGTCCTTTAGTTTGATTGCATAGAAAGTAATTGGTTTATCGAAAAACATTTCTTTAAAAATGTAAGGTTCCAGATTGCATTCCATAACTAAAAAGAAAATTCACACTAAGTAACATATTCAAAATTAATAATTTATATAATACATTGCTTGTGAATTTTATGGTGCAACAAGAAACATGTTTTGACAACAAGGGACTTACAGTTTCCTGAGGAATCTAAACCTCCTACGGCCTGAGGAACCAAACCATAGACGACAATGAACAGTTAGTCGGTAAGGTGTTTTTTTTTGTTTTTTTTGACACTGTTTGGAATAGAACCCAGTGATAATTACACACAAGGCAAACATTTTACGACTGCAAGACTTCAACACATTAATATTTTTTCACAGAAACTTCATAAATATATCGTTTGAGTTTTCTAACCTTTAATTTTACATCAAAACTTGCACCTTGTTTAAATTTGATAATTTTATGTCAAAACATGCCAATATTTGCCTGTTATTTGCCAAATTTATTCACTTTCTTGTTGGAATTTAACAACTACATGCAATTTTATGATAAAACTTGATGTATCAAAATCTGTCAGTTTTGAGTTCGACATTGAAGACATAGGTCAAAGAAGGATGTGACTCCACTTTTTATAGTTTTGAGAAAATAAAAAAAAAGGTATAAAAATTCAATTGCATATTGGCAACATTTTTTTTCAATCATTATAATACATATATAAATAATCATTATAATATATACATATATATATATAATCATTATAATATATACATATATATAATCATATATAATCATATACAGGGTTTGTCCCAAAAGTTCCCGGAATGATTTTTTTAAAATCATTTATTCAATATCAGTTTACAATCTTTTCAGAACTTTTCAAAGTATTCTCCCCCTGCTTCGATGCACCGTTGCCAACGCTTCACCCAATCATTGAAGGCGCCCTGGAAGTCGTCAACGGGAATCTCCTTCAGTGAGGTCGTCGCGGCTGCTTTTACCGCCTCCAGCGTCCCATGCCGAGTTCCTTTCAGGGTTCTTTTGATCCTTGGGAACAAAAAGAAATCCGCTGGTGCCAGATCGGGGCTGTACGGCGGCTGGGGCAGCGTTGCCACACCCATTTTGGCCAGCAACTCGGAGACAATGAGCGCGGTGTGGGTTGACGCGTTGTCATGGTGCAAGATCCAATTGTCGCGAATTTCGTTTCGGACGCGTCGAACCCTGTTGCGCAACCGTTTGAGCACTTCACAGTAAAACTCCTTGTTGACTGTTTGTCCTTGTGGCACGAATTCACTGTGAACTACACCTTTTCTGTCAAAAAACACAATGAGCATTGCCTTGATTCGCGATTTGCTCATCCTTGCTTTTTTCGGGCGAGGAGACTCCTTGGTGTGCCACTCGCTGCTCTGGCGCTTTGATTCGGGATCGTACTGAAAAATCCACGTCTCGTCCCCTGTGATCACTCTGTCCAAAAATTCTGGGTCCGTTTCGTAGCGTTCATGCAATTCCTGGCACTTCAACAAACGCTGCTCCTTCATCTCACTCGTCAGGACTTTTGGCACCATTTTCGAGCAGACTTTCCTCATTTGAAGATCCTCCGTTAAAATGCGATGAACGATTGTTTTGGGTATTCCACACTCCTCTGCAATCACCCGAACACTTAATCGTCGGTCATTGTCCAAAACTTGACGCACTTTTTGCACCGAGTCGTCCGTTTGTGATGTCGACGGGCGTCCAGAGCGGTCGTCGTCGTTGACGGACTCCCGACCTTCCCGGAACCGCTTGTGCCACATGAAAGTTTGGCTTTTTTTCATCGCCCCGTCACCGTAGGCTTTCCGAAGCATTTCGAGTGTCTCCGCCCCGTTTTTACCCAGTTTCACACAAAATTTGATTGCATAACGCTGCTCCAAAAACTGGTCCATTTTTTGATCGACGAGGGTGCAGTAGATACCTCAGTGCGGAGCGTGATCCTTAACGGCCAGGGGGTTGAGCCCCACTGCCCATGCACACTTGTACATCATCCATATTCAATTGTATTGATTTAATAAACCAATTTTACATGTGAATGAATAAACATACATACTATATTAATATTGTACATTGATGGCGTGCATACACTTTTAGGAAATAACGATGATTATTATTTTGTGTCGGTTTGATTTCCCATCATAGCTTTTCAAATTCAAAATATGACATAAAATGATTGATAATGTATGTTTCAGGAAGGTTATTGTAATTTCTCTACAATCAAAATCTGATTAAGCAGTGACCAAATTGTGTTTTCAGCTTTAAATTCGTAAATGTTTTGATGTATTTTATTAATATATTTAATAACACTAAATATATAAGTAGACTAATATATTTAAAATTAATAAATAAATTTCTTAAAATAAATTTTGCATTAAAAACTTATAAATTTTAGTATACCTCTCTATAATTTCCAACTGGCAATATTAGAAAGTAGATGAAGACTCAAACGTTTGTAAAACGCATAAGATCTGTGGTAGAAAGCTATTTTAATACATTTTTACGCCAAAGAACAATTTCCATTTTCATGTACAATTTTATACAAAAATTTGAAATAAAACTCTACAATAATCTATTTAAAAAAATATATTTTCTAGGGAGGGGGCTGACTACACTTCCAGGGGGGTGCTCAGCCCACTATAGCCCCGGCCTGGCTACAGCTCTGAGCCCAGCCTTGATTAATTTTACTATAAAAACGTCATGTTATTTAAACTGTAAAAAAATTGCTTATGCTAAAATCAAAAAAAAAAAAAAACTAATACAGTATTGTTTACCAAAAATTATTTGGACTTTTCGATGACAAAAATTAAAACTAATTTGTGTTTTTAAATTGCAAGGACAGCAAAAGTCACGCTGCAACATGACCTCCAGTTTCTCAAGGAACCTGAACCTTGAACCACCACGGGTAGAAAAACGGCACACATTTCAGGCTACCTTTGACAGCCACACCTGGGTTAATGGCATGGTGAACAAATGTACATTACCCCTGCGCCACATGGTGTCTGGCCAAATTCAATTTCCCCGACATTTCCAGATTAAAGTTTAATCAATGTCCAGTTGCTACTTATAGTAAACACATTCCAATGCATTAAAATTTGAATAATTAAAACAAGTTGCAAAAAACTATAAGATCTACCAATAGAAACCAAAACCATTTATAATTCAATTAATGAATTTACAAATACAATAACTGCACTTAAAAAAAATTCTTTGTAGTAAAACAATTGCATTAATTAAATATTTATGATGACATTTACATCAATCCTTTGAACATATTATAAACAGATCCAACTACATAATTGCAAAACTGGAGTCTCGTCTTTCATTCCATTTAAAAAGTATGTAGCTAAATGTAAGGTAAAGGAGACTGGTACAAGGTAGAACTTGGTCCTCCCATATACCCCCGTCCGCCCCTGGACTGGTATAATCAGAACCCCTTTAAAAATAATTTAGTTAAAACCACCGTTTGTAATGCTTTACAGTTATGTTTGGCAAACATTCCTAAATAATATGAGTTTAATAATTTTATGAAAATTATTTTTTTTTTATTTGTGAAAAAAAAATAAAATAAACAGTAATTTTTTTTAAGTTAGTTCAGACAAAAGCCAAGTCTTTTAAACTTTTCCGTACGCAACATAGTACGAAAATATGAGAAGTACACTTGAGGAAAATCGATTGGTTGTATTTTTATGCTACAAGGACAACAATGGTCATTTTGTGCCAAGTAAGGTGAGACCATATATACGGTTTTAATATCAAAAGAAATTAAAATTAGGTTAAAAATGTATTGAACATCCAATGAAGCGATATAATAAAATCATATGAGATTAAAGAATCCAATATTCGATAAAAAAAAATTAAAAATGATTTCATGATTAAAAGAATCAGATTTTAAAATGTCACGAATTGAGAAAATTTATTTTAATAAGCTATCACTTATAATGCTGAATTTTAAATTTCGCTGACTTATGCCTTTGTGCTTCAAATTTCCGTGACTTTTCAAGGATTTCTATGCTTGCCAGATGGCCAGACATCCACACAATACTATACAGCATTTTTCCGAGGAATCTGAGCAAAAGAATATAAGGATTGACTGGAATTTACCACACACAGAGTAAAATTTGTCACTGGTCACAGTGACACAAGCAGAAAGTACATAAGTGGGGGGGGGGTTATAGACTTAATGGGAGGGGTTACAGAGATACAACTCATATATTCCTATGTTAAATATACAAAATTTCATTGCAATGAGGGGGTTACAACCCCTGACTACGCCTCTAACTGGTCAGAATGAGAAAGAAATTAAAGAAAATAGAAAGTAGAGTAGAAAAGTAAATTGGAAATAAAAATAGTAAGAGTAAAGAAAGGAGGGAAAATGAATTAGAAAAGTTAAGGAAAATAACATAAAAGGATACAACAAAAATTAAGTAGAGAAAGTGCAAGAACATCACTTCCGTGATCAAAGGGTCATTCTCTAAATTGTTACCCAAAGTGGTTGCGGATTGTGGATTCATACTAGAAAATTTATTTATATTTTTACCACCGAACAATCATATGTAAATTTCAGAAATGTGTTTATTTAATCTTCATAGGCTGCCATATTAAAGAAAAAAATCAAAATGGCCACCTACGACAAGCAAAAGTGGATCTCACACATTGGCATAAACAGGGGGGGTGTTGATGGGGGTTGTAACTCCCCACTGCATTGAAATTTTTATATATGTTTAACATAGAAACATGTGAGTTGTAGCTCTATAACCCCCCCCTTACGAACTTTCTGCATACGCCTATGGTCCCATAGGCATGTTTGCTTTTTATAATATCTTCCAAATGGTTAACACATATATTAGTTTCAAATAAAAACCATTAACTTTAGCATAGTCCGGGCTATAAAATGAAATATCAATATTGCGTTTGTTTTTCTATTTAGTACAGGAAAATTTGACATAAGTTTTCAGCATAAAACCGAATATTTCACCATCTTTAAGATTTTTTAACTAATAAAGTAATTGCATGCACAAAATAAAATTCAGCAATTAAGTAAAGTACATCTATTTAAATAATATAAAAATATTAAACTCGATGATAACATCCGTTTTCATAATAAAAAATGGTTTAAGAATTACATTTTATGGATTTCGGCCATATTTGGGGTACACTGTACATAAAAAGGGTCAAATTGAAAAAATTTAAAATCAAATCAGTCATTGTGTGTGTGACATCACACTATAGCGTTCCCTCCACAGACAGCGGAAATTGAGTGCCCATTTTTTCGAAAATCCACTACTGTATTAATTACTGATTTAACAGTTCTAGTAGGATTCTTTAATTCAGAAGGGGAGCAGCCACCACAAAGCTTCCACTGATTCAGGAAAATAACTGGGGAAAGCAACACTCCCAAAGCCACCTTTCTAACATGGCAGCAGGTTGCTACACCCATTGCATGCAGGTAGCATGTTATGCACTTCCCTGCTCACATTCGTTATCTTAAATTTGTCCTATGTGCTCAATAGTACACATTCCGAAATGAAGTATCCAAATGATTAAAATGCAATATTTCAGCTACGTTAGGATGACTCCCCCCCACTTTTATTTACAATTTTTTTTTGTCGGTGACACTACAGATGAATCCCCTGTTTTGTCGCCAACTCGTCTCCAAAACTGATGCTATACTCTTAAAACAGAGGGAAAGTTTTAGGAAGCGTTAAAAATGAGCACATGTACATGGTAGTTGTATTGTAGTATCATAGCACACGTTCGTGAAGGTGGTGGTTTGTGAGTTTTAGCAATAGGATCAGTGACGGTTAAATGTATTTATTTTTGTAACAGATTGGAATTGATGGTATGTTTGGGATGGAGAGCGGATATAGGAGGAAGACGTTTGAGGAGGTATGGGGAGAAGAGGTTAGAGGTATGGAGGGAAAAAGGGGAGAGGAGGTAGGGCAGAGATGGGGGGGAATGTGGAGTATCGCAATGTCGACGATGAAAAGCTGTTGGACTGGTGGCAAATCAGCGTTGATTAGCTGTACTCACAGTTTGCAGAAGATATGGGGAGGGGGAAGTAGAGAAGGGAGATATGGGGAGAACATGGAGCATCGCAACGTCGGCGCTGAAAAGCTGTTTGACTCATACTACGCAGAGTATATGTGGAGACGGTGTCACAAAGAGGAAGTGGAGGAAATGATTCCAAAAGCCATAAAAAATCAATGCTTAAAGACAGAAGTTTTTTTTTTTTGTTAAAAAAATCTGAAAAGAGTATAATAAGCAGTAAACTCAGTATAACAGGTAATTACTCCTTAAAAAAACATGGCGGCCGGGAAGCAAATGCATGATGATGTAATCCGGGAAGGAGGTTGCCGCGACAGGGTTGCCACGTCTTGACGACAAATCACACAGGGGACACACATGTAGCATAGCTTTTTTGTCCACCGAGTGTTCCCTAATGAAGGGTTTCACTGTATTGTATTATTAATGCATAGGTATGACTAGGTGGGGACACTTAACCCCCCACTTAGTTTTTCTGGGTTTAAGTGCACCCCCCCGTCCCAAAGAAAAAAATTGATTGCACTTTTTTGGAACAACAATGGCGAAAGTCATACACATACAGCGCCAACAAACATCATAAATGAACGCTTTTGTTTTTTTATGGGGGGGGGGGAGCTATAGCCCCTCTAGTAGACATCGAAGCTAGATACGTCAAAGAGCATAACGCAATATAGCAATTACAATAACAGCATACAATAATTGGAATACACAATGGAGATCTTGGGTGGGGGCAGAAAGTTCAATGTGCGTACAGAGCTTTAATTTGTTCAATTTCGTGTATTTATATGTATATACATGCACATAGAAACTTGTAATGGGGATTCTGACTACCCCCTCCCCTTGCATACGTCCGTGCTTCCCATTGGATATCAAGGATAAGTTTTTGTTTAACGTCGAATTATATAACTCTGTTTAAAACCACTTATCACCCCTTAATTTTTTTTAAATGATACGTCTCTAATGGCTATGTAAATAAATTTTTCACTTTTCGAAGACGACAACCAGAGAGAAACGCCACGAACTTCTTCAAAAATGTTTTAAGATTTGAAAGGAAATCCACACAAAGAAACAAATTTAAAACAA
>QLNU02014176.1:53915034-53929677 GCA_006491805.2 Dysdera silvatica
TTTTCTACTCTTTTATTTACACTGAAGACGGTTTATTGGATGAAATGATTTCTCAGGCATGATTAATAACTGATAATGAATTGATAGTTTACACTGAAAGCTAAATTGCAAAATGCATATAAAAGCAGACTTTATTTTAATGGTTAATAAAATAGAATTATATAGAATTTAAATCAACTAATTAATAATTTAATTATTTTTATTATAATTAATTATAAAATAAAGAATTAATTAGAAGGCTTGACACCTGTTTGGAAAGACTTTAATGGAATGTTAATGAAATTAACACATGAATTTACAATAAACTGATGATATAACTACACAATGTATAATATTTTATACATTGTATAATATTGTATATATTAAATACAATGTATAATATTGAATACATGATTTCTAATAACTTTTGACACAAGCCAAATTTTTAATACATCACATAATAAAAATAAAGAATCAGGTATTCATGAATAGCAATTCTTTCCAAAATAATTTTACTTGAAAATACAAACTACATAATAGAACAGCATGTCACCGAAAAACAAAATACAGAATAAACACTTACTGTGTCCTTAATACTGCAGATATAAATAGGCTAAATGGAACACAACAAGAAACTATCATTATTATCACAAATAAATATCATGTAAAAATTATAGAAAACCCAGAAACCCTTTTTAATCTTCGGTTAACTGCTGCAAACACATGAAAGCATATGGCATGTTTGTACCTGTGATTTGGCGTCCCCTATGAACAACCCCAGTAATTACTCCAAAAGAAAGTGGGGACACCCTTGAAATTCACGTGAGCAGGCCTGTAGTAAATCTAGTTGTATGACTTAAATAAAGTAAATAAATTACTTAAATAAAGTGAATATTATAGAAACTGCTTAAAATTTCCTTTCTTTCGTGCGAAAACTAAGCGTAGGTGAAGACCGACAGTTTGACGAAGAATCCGAACAACAACGAGAAAATTCCTTCTCCATCACAACTTAAAGCATAAATA
The DNA here is from genome assembly GCA_006491805.2 of Dysdera silvatica. Taxonomy (NCBI): domain Eukaryota; kingdom Metazoa; phylum Arthropoda; class Arachnida; order Araneae; family Dysderidae; genus Dysdera; species Dysdera silvatica. The sequence continues at coordinate 53,916,037 of QLNU02014176.1, forward strand.
CATCATAGAATAGTAATTTACTGACGTTTTACAAGCGGTGAAGAAGCACTAGAATTGTTAATTTTATCAAACTGTATGCTGGAATTACAGCGCCGACTGCGGCGGCCACCCATCCCAATCCTTTCTCTTGCGCAATTCATTCATTATATAAAAAAAAAAATAATAATAAAAAAAAAAATGCAGAGAATTAAAGAGGAACAGATTTATAACTGGTCTCTCAACAACGAAACTAGAAAAAAATTCTAACCAAACCGGTTTAATTGTTAATTGGCAAAATTGGTGCAATTTATTAAAAGAAGAAATATACACATTTTGCTTTATAAGCTATTAAAAATAACTCTTCTTTTCAAAACGGAATATTGTGGTTCGTAAACTATCATTTAATAAATTACGAAAAGAATACAAGGGGAAAAAATGCTATTGGCCATCAGTGAACGCAAAAAAAAAAAATAATAATAATGATGAAAGTAAACATTAACAAATGAAATTAAACAAAATACACGATTTACGGAAAAATAATTTAAATTGTAGTTAAGTAAATAAAAACTTCTCTATTTCTTTTGCAATTTCATAGCAAAGAAGAAGGAGAAAAACTGCTCAAATCAAAACAACTTTTCGTTGTCATGTCAACTGACGATCTGATTACACAACAGGCATGCATTCGGTTGTCATGGTCAACTAACGGTTTGATTACCCTACAGATATGCGTTTGAAATACGTAAAGCCAATTATTCCTGTTCAAGATGGATTTGCTAAAATCATGGCCATGTGTTGGTCACCAAACAATAAAAAGCTTGCAGTTTGCACTGCTGATCGAACAATTTCACTGTTTGATGACAACGGTGAAAGGCGTGATAAGTTTTCAACTAAGCCATCAGATTCATCTCACGGAAAGAAGAGTTACGTCGTTAAAGGATTGGCATTTTCTCCAGATTCTACCAAGTTAGCTGTCGGTCAGAGTGACGATATAATATTTGTTTACAAAGTTGGTAAAGATTGGGGGGAAAAGAAAGTCATATGTAACAAATTCCTGTTTCACAGTGCCGTCACCTGTATGGTATGGCCCTCCGAAGGACCTCTTGTTGTTGGCTTAGCAGAAGGAAAAGTTAGAGCTGCATATTTGAAAAGCAGCAAATCCTCATCATTGTATTCTTCAGAGCACTATGTTGTTTCTTTAACGACAAACATTGTTGGGAAAGGTATATTATCAGGACATGCTGATGGCTCTGTGATACGATTTTTCTTTGATGATGAAGGCTCTGGGGAAATTCAAGGAAAGATATTCACTCATACATGCCCTCCTTATTGTTTAGCATGGGCAACAAATGCTATCATTGTTGGTGGATGTGATAGAACTGTTGCTGTTTATTCGTTAGGTGGTACGATCCAGAAGAAATTTGATTACATACGGAACTCAAATGACATGGACTTTACCACCGCTGTTTGTGGACCCAGTGGCTTATCTGTTGTCGTGGGCAGTTTCGATAGGCTGCGAATTTATTTTTTCAGTGGTGAATCAGGAGACTGGGAAGAAAGTAAGCCGAAAGAAGTTGAAAATTGGTATACTATCGCTGCTCTTGCATGGACAAAAGATGGTTCAAAACTTACTGTTGGAACACTCTGTGGTGGTGTTGAATTATTTGACTGCAGTCTGAAGAAATATAGGTATAAGAAAAAATTTGAAATTACCTATGTCGATCCTAGTCAAGTCATAGTTAAGAATTTAAGTACCAAAATTCAAGGTGTTTTAAAGGCAAGTCAAGGACATAAAATTATGGATGTAAAAGTTCACGGTAAAGACAGATACATTGTCGCACGTACAGCTTCGACATTACTTTTAACGGACATGGAGCAAGGACTAATGAGTGAGATTTCCTGGAGTGCAATGGGAGGAAAAGAAAAGTTTTATTTTGGCTATGAAAATGTTTGCATAATTTTTAATGCTGGTGAAATGACCATTGTTGAATATGGTAAAAATAACATATTAGGCTGCGTTCGCACAGAATTTACTAATCCCCATGTGCTCAGCGTTCGACTCAATGAGCAAGACCAGAATGGCACAAGTAAAACGCTCGCTTATTTAGTTGACTTAAAAACAATAGCGATTATTGATTTAGTGAGTGATCAGATTCTATCTCAGATATCACACGAATCCAAAATTGATTGGCTAGAATTGAATGAAAGTGGCAAGAAAATGTTATTTCGTGACAAAAGACAAAGACTGCATTTAGTAGACGTTGGAAGCAGCGAAAAAAAATCCATGTTAAGTTATTGTTCATTTGTACAGTGGGTTCCTGATAGTGATGTGGTCGTAGCTCAAAACCGTAACAGTCTGTGTGTTTGGTATAATATTGATTCTCCAGATAAAATAACAGTTGTTCCTATTAAAGGAGAAGTTACCGAAATACAACGATATGACAACAAGACTGATGTTATTGTCAGAGAAGGTGTCACTACTATTACTTATGGGCTGGATGAAGGTTTGATCGAGTTTGGCAGTGCAATCACAAATCGGGATTTTAAAAGAGCTGAAAGATACTTGGAAAAGCTGGGTGTTTCTGAAGAAACAGAAAATATGTGGCAGAATCTTGGAAAACTGGCATTGGAATCTCAGATTTTACATATCGCTGAACGATGCTTTGCTGCAATAGGAGATGTCTCTAAAGCCCAGTATTTAAGGGAAACAATTAACATAGCAAACGAAGCTGCTTCTACCACATTCGGAAATGGGTATGATTTTTATAAAGTGAAAGCGAGGCAAGCAATATTGATGAAAGAGTACAAAATTGCTGAGCAAATCTATATAGAACAAGACAAAGTTGACGAGGCAATCAAGATGTACCAGGATCAACACAAATGGGATGACGCTCTTGAACTCGCCAAACTGAGAGATCATCCTAGACTTCAAGAACTCCAGGATGAATATTTCCGATGGTTACTTGAAACAGGACAGGAAGACAGAGCAGGTGAGTTGAAAGAAAAGGAAGAAGACTTTGAAGAAGCCATTAATCTGTATTTAAATGCTGGTCTACCATCTCGAGCTGGTAGAGTGATTACCTCCATGCCAGTATTAGCAGAAAATGACCAGTTAGTTCAAAAGATTGCATCATCTTTGATGAAAGGTGAATTTTACGAACATGCTGGTGATTTATATGAAAAGATAAATGATTATCGAAAAGCTCTTGAGTGTTACCGATTAGGGAATGCTTTCTCCAGAGCTGTTGATTTAGCTCGCATAGCTTTTCCTGAAGAAGTAGTTATCCTTGAAGAGGAATGGGGTGACCACTTAATGTCCATCAAGCAACTTGAAGCAGCTATTCATCATTACATAGAAGCAGGGAAAACTCTTAAAGCTTTGGATTCAGCAGTGAATGGCAAATTGTGGAAAAAAGCTGTGGATATTATGGAAATTGTAGACGATCCAGTATCAATTAACAAGTATTTTAAAATCATGGCCCAACATTACTATTCTATTGGGGCCTACGATTTGGCTGAGCATCTTCTTGTTGAAGGTGGCATGACTAGAGAAGCCGTTGAAATGTATAATCGTGTCGGAGAATGGGACAAGGCTTATAAACTTGCTTCGCAATATTTAGATCCTGATGAAGTAACTGATATGTACTTGTCACAAGCAAAACGGTTGGAAGAAGAAGAAAGCTACAAAGAAGCTGAAAAATTATACATATCAGCACAGCAACCTGAACTAGCTGTAGCAATGTATAAAAATTTAAAACAATATGAACAAATGATGCGACTAGTCAAGCAACATTTCCCCCATACCCTCGATGAGACATATCAACACTTGGCAAAAATGTTAGAAACCGAGGGTAATTATTTTCAAGCTGAACAATTCTACTTGGCCACGAGTGATTGGAAATCGGTTGTAAATATGTATCGGAATGTAGATATGTGGGAGGACGCTTTCAGAATAGCAAAAACCAAAGGTACACCCATTGCAGTTAAACAAATAGCATACCTGTGGGCTAAAAGCCTAGGTGGTGACTCAGCTGTAAAACTACTCAATAAGTTTGGATTGCTGGAAAGCGCAATTGATTATGCTGCTGAAAATTGTGCATTTGAATTTGCTTTTGAACTGGCTCGTTCCACTATGAAACACAAGCTTACTGATGTTCATTATAAATATGCCTTATTTCTTGAAGATGAAGGGAAAATACGCGAAGCAGAGGTTGAATTCATCAAGGCACAAAGACCAAAAGAGGCTGTGCTCATGTATGTACACAATCAAGATTGGGAAAGTGCCCAACGTGTTGCAGAAGCTCATGATAAAGATTCCGTAGCTGATGTTTTGATTGGACAAGCAAGATTTGCTTTTGAAAAACAGGATTACCAAAAAGCTGAATCACTTTTATTAAGAGCCGAAAGGGGTGATCTAGCCGTGAAATATTACAAGGAAGCAGGCATGTGGAGTGATGCATTACGTGTTTGCAAGGATTTTACTCCATCAAAGTTGCCTGAACTAGAAGAGGAATATGAATTGGAGAACGTTGGAGGAGGAACAAAAGACATTGAACAACTATATACACAAGCTCGTACTTGGGAGGAACAGGGGCAATATCACAAAGCAGTTGGTTGTTATGTCCAAATTGTACCATCGAAATGTGATAACAGTGATTTTCTAGAAAAGTGCTGGAACAGAGCCGTTGATTTATCAGTGAAATTTCTGGGTAGACAACAAACTGAAGAGCTAGTACAAGACTTAGCTCCGAAGTTACAAGAAATTGATCGCCATACTTCTGCTGCACAGATGTATTTGAAAATTAACAAGGTTAAAAATGCCATTGATGCTTTGATTGCTGCTGAAGAATGGGGTAAGGCGAAGAAAGTGGCTACAGAGTTGAATCCTCAATATGTGGCTTACGTCGATAATCGTTACAAAGATATTTTGCGGTCTCGTGGTAATACTGACCAATTGGCTGACTTGGACGTGACAGCAGCTCTAGATTTATACGTTGAACAAAAACAATGGAAGAAATGCTTAGAAATGGCTGAGAAGCAAGGTTCATCAGTTCTTCATAAATATATTGCTATATATGCCGCAGAACTCCTGAATGAAGATAAAGTTCAAGAAGCCCTAAATCTATATGTAACATTTGGAACACCTGCATATTCACATAATTTTCATACATACAAACTTTTGATATCTTCTACTCTGGAACATCAGGAACTTTTCAATGCTGAATCATACCCAACATGGGCCCACTTAAGGGATATGCTTTTCGACTTGATTAAAAACTTGCATCACACGCAGAATGAACAAAAGGATGCCTTCAATGACCTATTGACGGTATCTCATTACTATGCCATTCGATCTGTCTGTATGGGTCAGTCTGGTTTGGAGAAACAAGCAGCAAAGATTTCAATTAGCCTCTTACGGTATACTAATTATATTCGAGTTGACAAAGCTTTTTATGAAGCAGGATACGCAGCCAGAGAGGTAGAATGGAATAATATGGCATTCGTGTTTTGGAATCATTACCTGGACATTTGTGAAGCCATCGAGGAAAAGAACCCAAAGAGTGTGGATTATGTTGATTTTGAAGACACAGATATCCCAATGGATGTACCAATTCCATCACAAGTGTACCTTTCAGATGCAAAACATGAAGAAGTCAAGGAATGGGTGTTAGCGGTATCAATGGACCAACAAGTGGAGCAAATTCTTCCTCTCGATGAACGATCCTGCTACGAGGCTTCTCTAATATCATCTAACGGTCGTCATTATCAACCTTGTGTAGTGACAGGCTATCCTGTATTGCGGAACAGGTTGGAACTTGGCACCAAAGTTGCTAATAAAGACGACTGGAACAAGTTCTTGATGGCTGCAAGGGTTTCTGATAGTTCAGAATGCCAAGATGTTTTGAAGTTCATGCGTAATTGGTGTGGTGGCACTGGTAGTCTTAGCTATTCGTTTCAATAATATTTAGAACCATGAACTATTCTCTTTCTTTTCTAATGTTCAAACTATACAAGTGTTAATAGAATTCAAATTCAAGAGAAGTAAATATTCATATCACTATTTTGCTCTTCTTATCATTTTTTGCCCTGTAAATGCTGCTCGTCATTATCTTACTCTAGTCTAATGATTATAAAACTTATATTCTTTATAATGATCTAGATGCATGGAGATCGTATGTGACTGTTCATGTTTATTAGGCTTATTTATCGTTACAGTTTATATATATATAATGTTGTGAGCCGGATGAAATATTTTAAAATAAAATATAGCATGAAAATTTATGATCATTTTGGAAATTTTAAATGCAATCTGTGACCATTAAATAATTCATAAAATATTGTTTAAAAAATTTTACGTTTTGACTACCATAGGTAAAAATCACCTTTTGCTATCATCTTTAAATTAAAATTATTCTTTTGCTGCTTATATTTTTCATTCAATATGATAATATAATCATCATGATGATCTACTTATTTCAGTTTTATGTTCTAAGGTTGTTTAATGGATGGTCTAAGATGGGAAAAATGGCATAATGTTACCCCCAACCTAAACAAGATTCACCCTTATCTCAACAAACAAAGCTAAGAAACCAGTGAAATGCTGCAGTTATGATTATGATATTAAATCCTCAAGTATTATATAAAAACAATGATAATAACATAGGGTATAGACTAGATATGTACCGAATATTCGGTATCCTACCTATTTGGCCACTTAGTTGCATATTCGGTTTGGCTGAATACCTAGATATTCGATTGAATATTAACGGAATATCCAGATATTTTTAAGGCCTTGTTTGATTAATTTTATTTTTAGGAAAGTGATAGAATATCACTATGAATTAATCATGTTCATCAATCTATATGCTTATATGTATTGATCAATCATTCTTTACTAATTATTGGCTAATCTTATCAGTACTGAAATCAATACATTTTTTTTTTAAATAGGAACAATCAGGGCCAGTGCAAGCAAATTTGCCACTCTAGATGAATGATGTGTGTGCCCCTCCCTCGTAAAAAAATTAACACCCCCAATACATTTTGCAACAATCAAAAAGTGTAAAAATAGAGAATGTTCCATCCTCTCACTTTAGTTCTGGTTAAAACAAAGTATGCTGATCATGGCTTATCTTATAACAGACAAATAAATTATCAAAAGCAAAAACGTAAGTCTGGTATTTTGCTATTGAAGGAGAAATTGTAATTCTTCATTCTTATGATAATGTGCAAAGTTGTTGAAAAGAAAAGAACATCCTCCAAGCTTTTAGTGCAGCAGCGGTACTACTTGAACCACTAAAAGGTGTAGTGGTAATGGGAAAATGTTATTCAGAAGTATGTAAATTGATTAGACGAAAATTTGTTAATGTAAAAAAACAAGAAAGTGGGTGTATGGAAAAAAATGGATGAGAGAGAGAGACGTGAAAGAAAGTTGGTTAATAATATTGGTGAAGACATTCAATCAAAAGTAATCCATTCAGTTCCATTTATTTATTGTAAAGTTGATCTCGATCATCATACAGTATTAAGTACGTTAAAAAATTCTGTGGTGGTACCACCATGCGTGGCCACCTAGTTCTCTTATAGTGAATGCCATAAGTATTCGTACACCTGCAGTGTGTTCTATTTAAGAAGCTGCTGTATAATAACTATTAGATGTAGAGATATGGGACAAATATCACTATAATTAATATACACTTTTGTATTTACTTCATACAAAAAAGTTTTAAAAAAATGTATACACTGCAAATAACAACAAAAAATGAACAAACTTGCACATAGTTCATGTGTCAAAAATATTCGTACACTAATTGTTTTTTGGTCAGCAGATTCATTAATAAAATAATAATTCATTCTTGATATTTCGTTGGGTTCCCTTTAGCTTTAATCACAGCTTTCATGCGTTTTGGCATCGAATCCACTAAGTTTTTGGTGATATCCGTTGAAATGGATGTCCATTCCTCGAGAAGCGCAGTTTTCAAATCATTTTTAAACTTACACTAATTGTTTAAAAATTACATTTCAATCATGTCTGGTTAGATATCTAAAAAGTTTCAAGATGATAACAGCACAAAATCAAACGATTTTTATTTGTGTTCAAAATTCAACAAGGACAAGCTGTGATGAAGAAATAAGAGTTCTTCGGCATTGTCAGGTAACTGATTCTTTTTTTTTTATATATTATATGTTTCCAGCTCCCCCCAAATAAATGCTCACTGTACAAGCTACTTGCTGGAACACTTTTTCCCTAGTTTAGCTAGAACAGAAAAAATTTTCTCATGAAGCTTCTACCATTTCTAAGTGTTTACCTTTCTGTCCAAGAGAGGTAATGCTATGTATGAATTTATTTCTTGAAATTTTCGTTGGTCTGTGCAAGATTCAGTACCTGTGCTTCCCTTCTACATGAAATCTATCAGTTCAGCGAAACACTGCCAAAGAGATGAATGTGCTCCTTCTGACAAATTGCTTTTGCTGACTTTGTTTCTTATAGTACTTATGTTAGTACTTCCTTAGTTCTTACTTTAGTACAATACAAAAATTTGTAGGTGTTGTCCAAGGATAATGATTTAGCTATGTTTTAGCCAGATCTGGCCAATTTTGGGAATCTAGCCAACAAAAATATCCTGTATCAAAGGATAGCCTAAAACCTATCCTGATTTCGAAAGTTTTCAGCTGATTTTAGTTCATTTAATGGTTAAGTAATCATAAAATGAACTGAAATCAGCTAAAAAAGGGTATTCTTTAATTTGGCAGAACAGTTGTTTCTTGTTCCCAGATAAATAGCATGCATACAAGTATTCTTAAATCATAAATTTGATCCTGCTTCGGGTTGAATAATTTTGTCCAACCATTCTCGATCAAGACAATCACCTTCGATGGCCCAATTATTTATATTTGTATATGGTGCTATAAAATAATCATATTTAGTTTACAGAGTAGCAAAAAAAAATGTTTCTTATGGAAAAGAACGCATTAGATATTCGGCTGGCTGAATATTTGGTCTATTCATAGGTCGAATATTTAATATTCGACCGAAATCACTGTTTGATGCATCCCTAGTGTAGATATGAAACTGGGGTGATTATATTCCGGGATTTCCATAAATTCCAGGAATTTCCACTTACCTGTTCTGTGATTTCTTTTTAAAAATTACAAAAGTTTTGTTTTCTTTCCTATAATTTTTATATTCCTTTGGAAATCAGTGTTTTTACCAAAAATATTATGTAATTTTTCAGGGAACTTTCTGGTATGTTCAGGGAATCTGGTTTGGACTTACAATCACCCCTGATGAAAAGAATATCCATAGTTTTGATTTTAAGACTAGGAGAAGAGAAATTACAATACTTTAAATTTTTTACTGATATTACAAAGTGCTTTAAATACTAACCATTTGGTAAATTAAGGTGCATTTTACATTTTTTTAGACACCAGAAAATTTACTTGAAAATCTTGAATGACTTTTACATTTATGCAAATTAAACAATGAATACTTCAATAAAAATTATCCACAAGATATAATGTGGTTTGAAAAATATTTATTTTGTTTTTAAGGAGAAATGAGTGAAAAAAACTGTTTTATATTCATTCTGACGAAGTGTTTCGTTTGTCGACAAATATTCAAATTCATAATCTGAACAGGATCAAATTTAGTTTTAAAATAGACATTTTGGACTTCACGTATATTGTTTTCATTACACCTAGTTTATGAAATAGTCCTCAAATTAAATCATAATGGCTTGTGAAAAAATTTATGTATGCATGTACAAAAAGGGTCAAATATTGCCAGTTTTAGATCTTCTGGAAAATTAATTAAAAAATTTTCTATGTTAATTGGAAGGAAAGAAGTGGTTTATAAATATATAAATAAACCATTTCTTTGTGAGTAATTCATCATCTAATACTACCACATCATCGACTAAAACGACAATTGTTTTACTTCAGTAAATATCGCTCCTAATCTTGCCTATCAAACGTTTGTCTTCTTTGACTTGTTTCTTTAGGCTAAAAAGCAGTCCATGCACTGCTCCACTAATTGCAAATTTGTTCATAGTAACACATTATATACTCTCACAAGAGATGGATTGTTTGATGCCTGTAGCCAGTGGCATAGCTAGATATTTTGCCACCAGGGGCAAGTGGCATAGCTAGATATTTTGCCACCAGGGGCAAGTGACTATCATTACCGCCTCCCCACTAAATGCCATTTTCAAATGCACGCAAGTTTTGCTAGGAAATGAGAGATTTATTAAATGCATTTCAGGTTTTCTCTGAAATTATCCACTATAAAAATAATAAATAGTATAATGATAATCTTTTTCAATGCACTTGATTTACTGTCCGCAAAACCTTTAATTTTTTAATGAGCTTAATTTTGTTAAAAGAGTGTTCACGTGATGCAACCGAAATAGGCAATGTCATTAGAATTTGAAATGCTATGGCTAATGTTTTATAGGCTTCCAATCCCATTGAAGAAATGTATATGAAAATATCTTGTGGAGGGTTGTCTAATTCTTCTCATAATCGTTTTTCCCTTTTGAAAGACGAAATTATGGCTTTATAATCCTCATACAGTTCAGATTCATTCAAGTCATTTGGATAAAATAATGCAAAATCAACACATCTTATGAAGCTTGGCAAACTTCTAACTGGCTAACAAACGATTCAGTTGCACAAGGAAAATCAAAACGGTTCTGCATTTCTCGCAATAAAACACAAAAGAAACCATGATAATACAACAGTCTTTCGCTTTCAACACAAGGTAGCAAGTATGGATTTTTACAAATTTGAATTTTCTGCCTAATAAATACAGTGTGATTCTTTGAAATGATGCAATACACATATAGAACGAAAGAATCATCCAATTGTCCAAGAGTAAGCATTTTAAGAAATGGCGTCGATAGACCAGTCTTTTGCTTTTAATGCAGGGTAGCAAGTACGATTCCCAACATGAGAATGCATTTTTGTTTATTTCAAATTCTAATTTTCTGCCTAATAAATGCAATCTGTTTCTGTGAAATGCAGCGATGTGCATATTGGGGGAGAAAACACATTCGAGACAAGCATTTTAAAAAACATCCTCAATGAAACAGGCTTGTTCTTACATCACAGGGGATGTGAGAATGATGCTGGACCGTTGGGATGCATTTTTTTTTCCTTCAAATTTTAATTTTCCACTTAATAAATGCAGTCTGATCAAACGTGAATCTAAAATATGGGGGGGGGGCAATAGGGCTATAGACCACCCCCTGAGTTGAGGTTATGTCATGGAAAGTGAAATGAAAAGTACCCGACGCATCATAACATTTCGTCCATGATTTCGGCACCAGCATGGAAAAAAAAACATAATTTGTTTTGTAAATTTGTAAATCGCCGTAAATGATTCAAGCAGCGTAGACCAGCAGTTCTTTAACTTTTCAGAGACTGCGGTCTCCCAAGAATTATCTCGGAATTTGCATCATACATATTTATTTCTAGTGTTTCATCACTGATTTTCACCATTTAAGGAAGGAATTTTTCGTTCCCTCATAATTTATTCTTAGCATTAAAGAGTAAATGCTCGTGTCTTAGTACTTTTCCGAACTTTTGTGGAATACTGGGAGGGTTTCTCAGTCCACAGTCGTAGAACCGCTGGTGTTGCCGCTGGCATCTGTTACGCTCATGTAGCATGCGTGTGTAGTCAATGTCTGTGTGTATGTGCATATAGCATAATCCAATCACGCATATCATATTCACTTTTCAAATTTACATAGCAGCAATTTTCATTTTCAGACTTGCCATACTTAAAAGAATTAGGTAAATCTAGAACCTCAACAGCTATCATCTTTCTTGATTTATCATTCTGTTTAATATTTAAAAAATAAATATACGTATACAGCAAGTGCATAAGTTAAGGTAGTATTAGTATTGTTGTAGATATGTGATGATTTATTTTTCTAATTCAATATTTTTTATTGGTATTGAGCTTATTATTTAATATATTTATTTAATATCTTTCATCAAACTGGGAAAACGTTGCTACATTTTTTTGAAAACTTTCATAATTGAAAAACTTCGTTATAGGCACGTACCGAAATGGGAAGGCAAGGGGGGTTTCGCCCCCCCCCCACCCCGAAAAAAAAAATGGTGTTTCTTTACCAGTACATTTTGTTTCAGTTTTTGTGGAATCATCGATGTTAAAGCATGGTGCTCTGCGAAGGCAGTAAAATTGTAAATAGTTCAAATATTTGTTGTTCAGCGATCCATTTTATTTTAATTTAGTTAATTAATTACCAATTAATTTATGTAATTAACATTTTATAACAACTGTTAAAGACCTATGACAATAGATGGCGCCACGCGGTGAAAATAGATAAACGTGTGCTTGATATCTTCTTGTGATAAAAAAAATGGCTATATCTTCGTTCAGAAAAGAAGTTGGGGAAGAGAGGGTGTTCCTTTGATCTGATAGAAACAGAGCGGGGATATATGGGCTTACAGCCGTGTTCCTTTATTTTATTATTTTGATACAATAAATGCTATTTAATGTATCTCTTTCGGAACTCCCTTTACACCAAGTAGCCCTGGACAAAACAGGGGGTTCACAGGAAAGCTCCCAGCAGTTATTATAAAATATGAATAAGATAAAATAATTGTTAAGTATATGTTAGTTAATTAAATAGTTAAAATAAATTACAAAACAATAACCATTTGGACGATTTACAATTTTACTGATTTTGCAGAGTACAAAGCTTAAGGTCGACAGTTTTACAAAAACTGAAAGAAAATGTACGAGTAAAGAGACGCTAATTTTTTTTAACAGCAGATACGGTAGTGGGCACTGTCAAAGTAGTAGTATTGATGGTATGGTACCGACATTTATTGACAGAAAATGAAATTAGAATCCAAAATTCTTTCAGCTTTGATAGATTAGTGGCAATGTTTAATGATGTTTTTTAAGTTAACATTTTAATAGCATTCTTCGATAGTGAGCGCAATATACCTTTCGCCCCTCCACTTCCGAATATAGGGGTATCATATTCCAACATCATTCCGAGTATCATATTCCAACATCATTCTGAGTATCATATTCCAACATCATTCCGAGTATCATATTCCAACATCATTCCGAGTATCATATTCCATCATTCTGAGTATCATATTCCAACGGAGGGCACTTCCACTGGCACGCGCCCAGCCGCTGGCAGGCGCTGTCCGAGTCCTCCGAAAATTCAAGCTATCCTCCCTTTGAGAGGACCCAGTCCGCCCCTGGTTCAAATGTATTTATTTTTACAAGTATTTTCAAGCAATTTAAGAAATGCATTATACATCTGAATACTTATCATCATTTTTGTTGTTTGGATTTTTTATGGCGCAAGAGCATCTGGGCTATACTGCGTCAACATCATTTTTGTAATTTGATTTTTATATACACGTGACTTTTTCAAGAATTATAAAAATTAGTCATGAATTTCAGTAATTTATTATCGTGACTAATCGGTAAATATTTTTATTATGAAAAGACGGAATTTTTTTGTATTTTTCTCAATAACTGCTTTTATCTAATTAATAATTGTAAGTAAATGAAAATTATGTAACTAAATTTTTTGAGGAGCGTTGCAGGGTTAACATTATGCTTTATGATCTGGAGATAAACACATTACTCTCAAAACATAAAGCCGTAGCGTC
>QLNU02014176.1:53929777-53941215 GCA_006491805.2 Dysdera silvatica
TCGCTCATTTAACCACACCTCTGCGGTGGCGTAGTGGTGTGATGTATGGCTATAGCTAATGTGAATACTCAGGTTCTATCCCAGCAGGTATCCAGTGTTTGTCTGTCTGTTATATATATATATATATATCTGTTGTGTGTGTGTGTGTGTTACTGATCCAAACACAGGATTTGATTTCATAGGAAAGCGAAGTTTGGATTTCTCGGGAACATGAGCTCAGGAAATTTTTTTGATATCCAATATGGATTCGAGCTAAGGAGCTCGAATCCATATTGGATATAAAAACACATTATTTTCTCTAAGACCGCATCACATAATCTTCTTTGAAGCCACTTGAGGGCCCCCATGAGTTTCGAGTTGCTACGCTGCTACTCGAGAAACACGAACAAAAAAAACATGGACCAAATTTTACTGTACTATAGCGATAATAGTTTGTTATTCTACGTTCTTGAATCTTATTACTCCACGTTTTGAATCTTATAACTCCACAGTAGCAACATGTTGCGACGTGGACTGAACCTATAAGGTGTTTAAGGCACTGCTTTTCAAACTTTGGTCTACACTTTAAGCATTCCTTTACTAATCAGGGGCATTGCTGTAGGAAAGGGGGGCCCTACGTGCTCAAGCCCCCCACTTTCTATCAAAACATTTTTTCTATGGAGGCATCACATAATCTTCTGTAAAGTTCCTTTAGCGCCTCATAATTTTTGAATTGCGACTTTCCACGAGAGAAAATTAAAATATACAGTAGAACCTCCATATAACGAAATGGACGGTTCCATGAAAAAAATGTGTTATACAGAAAATTCGCTCTGTGGAAACGATGTATTATTTATAAACCAGGGCAGGGAAATACAGTGAATGCCATAAGTATTCGTACACCTGCAGTGTGTTCTATTTAAGAAACTGCTGTATAATAATTATTAGATGTAGAGATATGGGACGAATGTCACCACAATTAATATAAATTTTTGTATTTACTTCATAAAAAAAGTAAAAAAAAAAATACACATGCACTGCAAATAACAATAAAAAATGAACAAACTTACGCATAGCTCATGTGTCAAAAATATTCGTACACTAATTGTTTTTTGGTCAGAAAATTCATTAATAAAATAATAATTCATTCTTAATATTTCGTTGGGTTCCCTTTGGCTTTAATCACAGCTTTCATGCGTTTTGGCAACGAATCCACTAAATTTTTGGTGACATCCGTTGAAATGGATGCCCATTCCTCGAGAAGCGCAATTTTTATATCATTTTTATTTGATATGCGTCGTTTTCTCATCCGCGAGTCCAGAATGCTCCATAGATGTTCTATAGCGTTAATGTCAGGTGATTGTGGAGGGGTATTTAGCTGTTTTGGAGTATTGTAAAGGAGCCACAGCTTTGTATTATACGCAGTATGTTTCGGGTCGTTATCTTGCTGAAAGATAAAGTTATTTTGAAGACCCGTTTGAGCAGGACTAGGACCCAAATTTTCCTTCAGAATGTTAATATACATTCTGTGGTCCATGATTCCGTCGATAATGTGCAATTTTCCCACTCCCTCTGCACTCATACAGCCCCAAACTTGCACACCTCCACCTCCGTGTTTGATTGTTGGACACAAGTTCGCCGGTTGAAACTCGGTGTTATTTTTACGCCATACCATTTGCCTGCCATCTGATCCAAATATATTAAATTTGCTCTCATCCGAGAATGTAACTCTATTCCAAAAGTCAGGACCTTTATCAACATGTTTTTTTGCGAATTGCAAAAGCTTCTTTCTGTTTACCTTTGACATGAAAAACTTTTTACGAGCTACACGTCCATTGTACCCTGCATTTTTGAAAACGCGGCGCACCGTGCTTTCTTAGAGTGATACACCTTGATTCAGCAGCTCTTTTCTTATCTTTGGAGCACTTAATTTTGGATTTTTCTTAATTAATCTAACAATTAAACGTTTGTGCTTTTCAGTCAGTTTTTGTGGATTTCCACTTCGCGGCATATTTTGAATCGTATTTCTTTGACAATGACGGTCAATTATGGACTGGACTATAGAACGAGGTCTCCCCCAGTTCGGTTCCTATGATTCAGGTAAGTGTACTAATTGCATGAAAAATACTAATTGCAATATAATATAGATTCAGCCTTTTACTGATTCCCATACACCTTGGCGATATCATAGTTGTATCTTGGTGCCCTAGGCGATCTTGGCGTAATCCTCAAGTCACCAAATGATCTCAGGGGCCGCTATAATAAGGAAGTACCCTTTTTTTTTCGCTTTTTTTTTTCAATGTGTAAAAATTTAATTCAAAAGTAAAATAAATTCAAAGTTCCACTAAGTGGATTAAATGGCAAAAAATTATAGTAACAGGTACTCTGTTTATCGTACACTTTTAAATTGAGATCAATTTTCTTAATACAGTAATTTAAAATTATTATGAGTGATCAATCCCAACTTAAAATAATAATTAGCATATTTATTGCAAATTATTCATTTCCATAAAAACTTACACTAATTGTTTAAAAATTACATTTCAATCATGTCTGGTTAGATATCTAAAAAGTTTCAAGATGATAACAGCACAAAATCAAACGATTTTTATTTGTGTTCAAAATTCAACAAGGACAAGCTGTGATGAAGAAATAAGAGTTCTTCGGCATTGTCAGGTAACTGATTCTTTTTTTTTTATATATTATATGTTTCCAGCTCCCCCCAAATAAATGCTCACTGTACAAGCTACTTGCTGGAACACTTTTTCCCTAGTTTAGCTAGAACAGAAAAAATTTTCTCATGAAGCTTCTACCATTTCTAAGTGTTTACCTTTCTGTCCAAGAGAGGTAATGCTATGTATGAATTTATTTCTTGAAATTTTCGTTGGTCTGTGCAAGATTCAGTACCTGTGCTTCCCTTCTACATGAAATCTATCAGTTCAGCGAAACACTGCCAAAGAGATGAATGTGCTCCTTCTGACAAATTGCTTTTGCTGACTTTGTTTCTTATAGTACTTATGTTAGTACTTCCTTAGTTCTTACTTTAGTACAATACAAAAATTTGTAGGTGTTGTCCAAGGATAATGATTTAGCTATGTTTTAGCCAGATCTGGCCAATTTTGGGAATCTAGCCAACAAAAATATCCTGTATCAAAGGATAGCCTAAAACCTATCCTGATTTCGAAAGTTTTCAGCTGATTTTAGTTCATTTAATGGTTAAGTAATCATAAAATGAACTGAAATCAGCTAAAAAAGGGTATTCTTTAATTTGGCAGAACAGTTGTTTCTTGTTCCCAGATAAATAGCATGCATACAAGTATTCTTAAATCATAAATTTGATCCTGCTTCGGGTTGAATAATTTTGTCCAACCATTCTCGATCAAGACAATCACCTTCGATGGCCCAATTATTTATATTTGTATATGGTGCTATAAAATAATCATATTTAGTTTACAGAGTAGCAAAAAAAAATGTTTCTTATGGAAAAGAACGCATTAGATATTCGGCTGGCTGAATATTTGGTCTATTCATAGGTCGAATATTTAATATTCGACCGAAATCACTGTTTGATGCATCCCTAGTGTAGATATGAAACTGGGGTGATTATATTCCGGGATTTCCATAAATTCCAGGAATTTCCACTTACCTGTTCTGTGATTTCTTTTTAAAAATTACAAAAGTTTTGTTTTCTTTCCTATAATTTTCTATATTCCTTCGGAAATCAGTGTTTTTACCAAAAATATTACGCAACTTTTTAGGGAATTTTCTGGTATGTTCAGGGAATCTGGTTTGGACTGACAATCACCCCTGATGAAAAGAATATCCATAGTTTTGATTTTAAGACTAGGAGAAGAGAAATTACAATACTTTAAATTTTTTACTGATATTACAAAGTGCTTTAAATACTAACCATTTGGTAAATTAAGGTGCATTTTACATTTTTTTAGACACCAGAAAATTTACTTGAAAATCTTGAATGACTTTTACATTTATGCAAATTAAACAATGAATACTTCAATAAAAATTATCCACAAGATATAATGTGGTTTGAAAAATATTTATTTTGTTTTTAAGGAG
Source organism: Dysdera silvatica (assembly GCA_006491805.2). NCBI lineage: Eukaryota > Metazoa > Arthropoda > Arachnida > Araneae > Dysderidae > Dysdera > Dysdera silvatica. The sequence goes on from QLNU02014176.1 coordinate 53,933,834, forward strand.
AAATGAGTGAAAAAAACTGTTTTATATTCATTCTGACGAAGTGTTTCGTTTGTCGACAAATATTCAAATTCATAATCTGAACAGGATCAAATTTAGTTTTAAAATAGACATTTTGGACTTCACGTATATTGTTTTCATTACACCTAGTTTATGAAATAGTCCTCAAATTAAATCATAATGGCTTGTGAAAAAATTTATGTATGCATGTACAAAAAGGGTCAAATATTGCCAGTTTTAGATCTTCTGGAAAATTAATTAAAAAATTTTCTATGTTAATTGGAAGGAAAGAAGTGGTTTATAAATATATAAATAAACCATTTCTTTGTGAGTAATTCATCGTCTAATACTACCAAATCATCGACTAAAACGACAATTGTTTTACTTCAGTAAATATCGCTCCTAATCTTGCCTATCAAACGTTTGTCTTCTTTGACTTGTTTCTTTAGGCTAAAAAGCAGTCCATGCACTGCTCCACTAATTGCAAATTTGTTCATAGTAACACATTATATACTCTCACAAGAGATGGATTGTTTGATGCCTGTAGCCAGTGGCATAGCTAGATATTTTGCCACCAGGGGCAAGTGGCATAGCTAGATATTTTGCCACCAGGGGCAAGTGACTATCATTACCGCCTCCCCACTAAATGCCATTTTCAAATGCACGCAAGTTTTGCTAGGAAATGAGAGATTTATTAAATGCATTTCAGGTTTTCTCTGAAATTATCCACTATAAAAATAATAAATAGTATAATGATAATCTTTTTCAATGCACTTGATTTACTGTCCGCAAAACCTTTAATTTTTTAATGAGCTTAATTTTGTTAAAAGAGTGTTCACGTGATGCAACCGAAATAGGCAATGTCATTAGAATTTGAAATGCTATGGCTAATGTTTTATAGGCTTCCAATCCCATTGAAGAAATGTATATGAAAATATCTTGTGGAGGGTTGTCTAATTCTTCTCATAATCGTTTTTCCCTTTTGAAAGACGAAATTATGGCTTTATAATCCTCATACAGTTCAGATTCATTCAAGTCATTTGGATAAAATAATGCAAAATCAACACATCTTATGAAGCTTGGCAAACTTCTAACTGGCTAACAAACGATTCAGTTGCACAAGGAAAATCAAAACGGTTCTGCATTTCTCGCAATAAAACACAAAAGAAACCATGATAATACAACAGTCTTTCGCTTTCAACACAAGGTAGCAAGTATGGATTTTTACAAATTTGAATTTTCTGCCTAATAAATACAGTGTGATTCTTTGAAATGATGCAATACACATATAGAACGAAAGAATCATCCAATTGTCCAAGAGTAAGCATTTTAAGAAATGGCGTCGATAGACCAGTCTTTTGCTTTTAATGCAGGGTAGCAAGTACGATTCCCAACATGAGAATGCATTTTTGTTTATTTCAAATTCTAATTTTCTGCCTAATAAATGCAATCTGTTTCTGTGAAATGCAGCGATGTGCATATTGGGGGAGAAAACACATTCGAGACAAGCATTTTAAAAAACATCCTCAATGAAACAGGCTTGTTCTTACATCACAGGGGATGTGAGAATGATGCTGGACCGTTGGGATGCATTTTTTTTTCCTTCAAATTTTAATTTTCCACTTAATAAATGCAGTCTGATCAAACGTGAATCTAAAATATGGGGGGGGGGCAATAGGGCTATAGACCACCCCCTGAGTTGAGGTTATGTCATGGAAAGTGAAATGAAAAGTACCCGACGCATCATAACATTTCGTCCATGATTTCGGCACCAGCATGGAAAAAAAAACATAATTTGTTTTGTAAATTTGTAAATCGCCGTAAATGATTCAAGCAGCGTAGACCAGCAGTTCTTTAACTTTTCAGAGACTGCGGTCTCCCAAGAATTATCTCGGAATTTGCACCACACATATTTATTTCTAATGTTTCATCACTGATTTTCACCATCTAAGGAAGAGATTTTTCGTTCCCTCATAATTTATTCCTAGCATTAAAGAGTAAATGCTTGTGTCTTAGTATTTTTTCCAACTTTTGTGGAATACTGGGAGGGTTTCTCAGTCCACAGTCGTAGAACCGCTGGTGTTGCCGCTGGCATCTGTTACGCTCATGTAGCATGCGTGTGTAGTCAATGTCTGTGTGTATGTGCATATAGCATAATCCAATCACGCATATCATATTCACTTTTCAAATTTACATAGCAGCAATTTTCATTTTCAGACTTGCCATACTTAAAAGAATTAGGTAAATCTAGAACCTCAACAGCTATCATCTTTCTTGATTTATCATTCTGTTTAATATTTAAAAAATAAATATATGTATACAGCAATTGCATAAGTTAAGGTAGTATTAGTATTGTTGTAGATATGTGATGATTTATTTTTCTAATTCAATATTTTTTATTGGTATTGAGCTTATTATTTAATATATTTATTTAATATCTTTCATCAAACTGGGAAAACGTTGCTACATTTTTTTGAAAACTTTCATAATTGAAAAACTTCGTTATAGGCACGTACCGAATGTAGAAGGGGGTTTATCCTCTCGCAAAAATGGTGTTTCTTTACCAGTACATTTTCTTTCAATCTTTGTGGAATCATCGATGTTAAAGCGTGGTGCTCAGCGAAATCAGTAAAATTGTAAATCGTTTAAATAGTATTTGCTTAGTGATGCATTTTATTTTAATTTAGTTAATTAATTACCAATTAATTTATGTAATTAACATTTTATAACAACTGTTAAAGACCTATGACAATAGATGGCGCCACGCGGTGAAAATAGATAAACGTGTGCTTGATATCTTCTTGTGATAAAAAAAATGGCTATATCTTCGTTCAGAAAAGAAGTTGGGGAAGAGAGGGATATATGGGGTGGGGGGGATTTTTTTTTATTTTATTTATTTTTTAAGCAGCCGTGTTCCTTTTTATTTTATTATTTTGATACAAAATGCTATTTAATGTATTTTCGAGCTCCCTTTGCACTGCGCCCTGGACAAAACAGGGGGTTCACAGGAAAGCTCCCAGCAGTTATTATAAAATATGAATAAGATAAATTAATTGTTAATTAGATGTTAATTAGTTAATTAAATAGTTAAAATAAATTACAAAACAACAACCACTTGAACGATTTACAATTTTACTGATTTCGCAGAGTACAAAGCTTAAGGTCGACAGTTTTACAAAAACTGAAAGAAAATGTACGAGTAAAGAGACGCTAATTTTTTTTAACAGCAGATACGGTAGTGGGCACTGTCAAAGTAGTAGTATTGATGGTATGGTGCGGACATCCATTGACAGAAAATGAAATGAAAATCCAAGGTTCTTTCAGCTTTGCTACATTAGTGGCAATGTTTAATGTTATTTTTGAAGTTAAAATTTTAATAGCATTCTTCGATAGTGAGCGCAATATACCTTTCGCCCCTCCACTTCCGAATATGGGGGTATCATATTCCAACATCATTCTGAGTATCATATTCCAACATCATTCTGAGTATCATATTCCAACATCATTCTGAGTATCATATTCCAACATCATTCTGAGTATCATATTCCAACATCATTCTGAGCATCATATTCCAACATCATTCTGAATATCGTATTCCAACATCATTCTGAGAATACATTCCAAACGGGAGGAACCCCCTGTTGGCACGTGCCTGCAGCTGCCGGTGGCGCCGGGGTCCGAGTCCTCCGAAAATTCAAGCTATCCTCCCTTTGAGAGGACCCAGTCCGCCCCTGGTTCAAATGTATTTATTTTTACAAGTATTTTCAAGCAATTTAAGAAATGCATTATACATCTGAATACTTATCATCATTTTTGTTGTTTGGATTTTTTATGGCGCAAGAGCATCTGGGCTATACTGCGCCAACATCATTTTTGTAATTTGATTTTTATATACACGTGACTTTTTCAAGAATTATAAAAATTAGTCATGAATTTCAGTAATTTATTATCGTGACTAATCGGTAAATATTTTTATTATGAAAAGACGGAATTTTTTTGTATTTTTCTCAATAACTGCTTTTATCTAATTAATAATTGTAAGTAAATGAAAATTATGTAACTAAATTTTTTGAGGAGCGTTGCAGGGTTAACATTATGCTTTATGATCTGGAGATAAACACATTACTCTCAAAACATAAAGCCGTAGCGTCTGTTGACATTAAAAACGGTTGCTGGTGAATCGTCGTCTGACGGTTTTTTCCACGAATATAAAGGGATGGTGGCGCGTAAGTGTGAACGCGTTCTGACCACGCTTGCCGTTCTCACGGAACAGACCACGAAAATAAAACGAACGAAGGATGCCTGTTGAACAGGGGCGGACTGGGGTACCGACCCCTGGGCCGGTGCGCCCTCATGGGCGATAGGACTTGCGCCCTCATGGGCTATAGGACTCGCGCCCTCCGATAATCCAAGGTATGCACCCCCTTGAAGGGCAGACACAGGGGTCATGACCCTCCCCAAATCATGTTTTTTAGCTGTAAAAAATTCCAACTTTCATGATAAATGAAGGGTGTTATTCCAAGACCATGGCAAATTCTGTCCTTGAGCCCCCCCCCCAAAACGAAGTCCGTGTCCGTCCTTGCGCCCTTTGAAAGGACTCCGCCCTCCTGTTGAACCTGATAAAGGTTTACGAATTACAATAACCTTCCTTTCAATAACACCTTTTTAATTGACAAATTTATTTTCGCTTAACGACAGCATTTTGCGATCTGGACAGATGTTTCATACAGTGAAATCTCGTTATTGAATTTTTGCGTAAAACAGACCTTTCATTAGTGCGGACGGTTTTTTTTCCCCGTCTGAGGCATGTACAGTAGTGTAAATACACAATTTGCCGCCCTCCTCCCAAATGTTTCTTTCAAATGCACTTATGTTATTCTAGGGAATAAGAGATTTATTAAATGCATTTCAGGTTTTCTCTGAAATTATCCACTACAAAAATACTATAATGAGAATCTTTACCGATGCACAAATACTTACGACAAAAACGTAACTCTTCTTGATTTACTGTCTGCAAAATCTTTACCTTTTTAATGAGCTTCATTTTGCTAAAAGGACGTTCACATGCTGCAAATGAAACAGGCAGTGTCAATAGAATTTGAAGTGCTATGGCCATGTTTTATAGGCTTCCAATCCCATTGAAGAAATGTATACGAGAAGTCCCTGTGGAGAGTAGTCCAATTATTCTAATCGTTTTGCTCTTTTGAGAGACGAAATTATATCTTTATAATCCTCAAAGAGTTCAGATTCCTTCAAGTAATTTTGATAAAATGATGAAAGATCGACATATTTCTTATGAAGCTTAACAAGCTGCTCATCAGTCTCATAGTTCAACTGGTTAACAAACAATTCAGTAGCACAGAGAAAACAGAAACGGTTCTGCAGTTCTCGCAATTGGGAAAACCGATCTTCGATTTTAATCTCAATTTTATTTAAAATTTCCTTAAGGCACCGCTGCATTTTTTCTTGTGCACTCAATCCTACATGAGATGCATTTCCACCTGGTATGGAGCGCTTCTTTTTTCACGCGTCAGTGCACTGAAATCCCCCATTCCTTGCTCATACCTTCAGCTTGCGAAATGGCAGTAGTACGTAGTTCATTTATCCAAATTTCAATTTTATCAATGAAAGTTCCCAGGTGAATAATAGCTGGAGTGAAAGATGGAGTTTTAGTCTGAAAGCATTTCTGAATTCCGTCAATAGGTCGGAGTAATACTGTCAGTATTATTCCCGACTGGACCAGATACATAAGAAAGCTATAAATTCGAATTTTTGGATGCCAATGAGTATAAGACCACCATCACCATGTGAATCGGTTGTTCAAGAGGAAGAATAGCGTAGTTGTTCAAGTGCTGACATTACGTCGGCAAGTTGAGTAAATGAGGGCTTCGCAAAGTGTGGATAACTAACGTAACTAAATTTGGAGTTTGCAGAAATTTTAGCAAAACTTTTATGTAAAAGAAAATAAGCACACCAAGCTCATTAGTACGAATGCTAATAATTGTTTTTAATGCATGGCAAAATTATATTCGTATGTATACCAAAAAATTGTTTTCGAATAATTTTTTTTGTGCTTCTTCTATCGGCAAACGTTTTGTATATAATTCTGTCACGAATATATTTGCTCGGGTAAAAGGGGTCGCCAAGTAGAAAAGTTTGAGAAGCCCAGAAGTAAACAACAATGCCGTCACTGCAGCAGCTTTTGAGCTCCATTTCGTGACGAAAATCGCTTTTCCTGAATAATGAAAAAGTTAAATAGGAGAAGTTATTTGCGTGTTTTGCTGCCCCCTGAACTTAGGGGGTCAAATGGGGAAAAGATCATAAAACCCTAAAATGGGGTAACAAAACAAATAAATTTTGTTTTTTAAAGGCTAATTGCAGCCCCTTTGTCCCCCAGCTACCCTACTGGGCATATGTACATTCAATATTACTGACGTCACTTAATGAGTGTTGCTAATTGGATAATGTGGACAAAAGTTTTTTAAGCAAAGGGAAAAAAAACTTTTTCAGGAAAAAAAACTTTTTCAGGAAAAAAGATTACAGGAGGTATTGAAGGCGGAATGATTTTTATTCCCTAGGTGTGGTTACCTCATTGGTGTATTCAGAAAGTTCATAAGGGGGTTTAGGCAGTAACGTAGGCAGAAAGTTCATAAGGGGAGGGTTATAGGCTTAATGGGAGGGGTTACAGAGCTACAACTCATATATTCCTATGTTAAATATACAAAATTTCATTGCGATGGGGTGGGTTACTATCTCTAAAACCTTCCCCTGGCTATGCCTCTGGGTATAGACTCAATGGGGGTTACAGAGCTACAGCCCATATCTTCTTATATATATATAGAAGGGGAGGGCTAATTCACCAACCCGTCTAGCCAGCGTGGTGAAATTATGGCTAATTCCTCCATTATGTTGACACACCAGAAACCATGGCCCCTAGTCTCCAGGTGCTGGAGTGCTCCTGATCAAGGCAGCGGTCAGTGTGGCATGAAAGCAGGGGGTGCTAAGAATCACTGGAATGGCCCAGGCTGCCGTTTGTTATTGACCTTGGCTACGTTTAATGGACGATCCCTTGCTTCTGAAGCAAAACTTCAGGAATTGGAAGAGGAACTAGACAAGATCAAATGGGACATTGTAGGACTCAGTGAAGTTAGAAGAAAAGGTGAAGAGTTGGTGGAACTTAAAAGTGGACATTTGTTTTATTATAGAGGAACGGAAACTGGAAGAACAAGTGGTGTTGGCTTCTTAATCAACAAAAGAATTAAAGACTACCTTCTTGAAGTCGAAAGCACGTCAGATCGAGCAGCGAGGCTCGTTGTTCAACTAACCCAGCGATACCAACTTCAGATAGTACAGGCATATGCACCAACATCAAGCCATACCGACGA
>QLNU02014176.1:53943735-53959630 GCA_006491805.2 Dysdera silvatica
TTCCGTCATAAGAAATTTGACGTGGTACGGATTTTTCAAGGTCAATTTCGTAATCTGGAGAAAAAGTCCGTTCTGACAGACATTGCTATAACAAAACCTTGCATATTAGTGTAATCGGTAGTTCCTCAGATATTTTCAGTTATTACATGTTCTGCTTTCTTTTCATAAAAAATAGTTTCATTTCCATCAGCAAAACTATTTTTTAAGAAAAAAGTACATTCCCAATTCCGGAATCAGAAAAAAAAAAATGAGGATCCCATGTAACTTATTATTTTAACTTTTAATATTTTCAAATATTAAAGAAAATTTTTCAAATCATTCTCTGTAAATAAACTAATAATAGTATTTATAGAAGGGCATATAACAATAGCGTGAATCCACGCGTACTTATTTGAAAGAGTGAACATTTTTATTTTTTAAATAGTTGGCAGTAAATGTTAATCAAAAGTACATACGATACTTTATTTTACATGACTACATTTTATTAAAAAGAAATTTAAGAGCAGCCCAAAAATATTAAAGATGTTTTTGTTCGTTCACAAAAGTTTGGAACAGTTAGAAGCTAATGGGAAGTTGATGTCACAAACAGGCGCGGTTCATTACGGTAGGGAGGACTAAAATTTGGAACTGGTTTTAGTGGTATTTGGTAAACACCAAGTTCTGAAGTGGTATCCTCTGCCGGGTTACAACCCGTTTGAACCCTCTCCGTTGGCCTAACATTCCCATCAATCGCCGAACAGGCCGCCCTTCTCTTTGTTTTTGTTTCTTGCAATAAATAAAATGTTTCTTGTAGACTAGTGGGAAAGATTTTTCCAAAATTTTAACAAATATATTTTCAATTTGTGTATACTTTTTTTATATGAATATCAACTCAGTGGAAGGGGCCTGATTACTGGTTAATAACCAGTTGGTTTGTGGAAACAAAAGGGGATGCGGCCAAAATAGATTTAGAAGCACTTACTACTTGTCGCACGTGATTTTTGCTTTTGAATAATCAAGCACATAAAATGTATTGGGGTTCACATATTAAATAATATTTCTTAAGAAAGTATAATTTTTCAATTAGTTTATGTCATTAAATTGTTGGTATATTAAGATTTTATTCTTTTATTCAAGAATTGTGTTTATACGGAATTTCACTCCTGAAATGTACATATATTGCGGGAAAAATTAATATTTTTTAAAAATCTTTCAGTATAAGCTTTGAAGTGTTTTGGACCAAGTTCAAAATTAGCAGCAAATTGAAAAGATACCAGAACATTACATATTCCTTTTATAGTTAATGGGGTCTGGTATCATTTTAAAAAAAATATATATATATTATTGAACTTATGCTTTCCGTTTTTTTTCTATAACAATTACGGCATAATTATAAGCATAATATATAATCAATATTATTTTTTATTAATTTGTTTATTTTAATTCAAAATATGTCAAGAACGGTCGAAAAGCTAATGTCCAGGACTTTTGATATAACTCAAGATATTTTTTGAATTTTGATAAAATAAAAACATTTTCTTATAAATAAAAAAATTAAAATAAGACTGTTTTCAGGAAATTTTGATAAGTTGTTTAGAAAAAATACTAAAAATATAAAATTTTCAAAATTGAAATTTCTCGAACTTCGGCGTTTTTAAAATTCACATTTCAGATTATAATACATACATGCAAATTCTGTGAAAACAGATTAAAGAAAACTCTATTAGTCATGCACCATGAATGTTTCTAACATTTATCTTAAACGGTTTTGAAGATATGCTGAATTGAAATCGTAGCCTTTAAAAAAATTTTAATTTGAGAAAAACGCATTTAAAATTTGTCGAGTACAACGTCGATTCTTGTTACAACTTTACAATAATTGTTATTTTGCGAGGGGTCTAAGTGCCTGAGGAAAAATCAGAAACATGATTGCATTTAGAGGAACATAGAATTTTTTGCATGCTAAAAATGAAAAATCTATTTTTTGAACCAAAAGTGGTACCAGACCACCTTAGGAGTTTTAAAGGGTAAATTTTACTCTGATTAGTTTTGGTGAATACTGATAAAAAAAAGACAAAAAAGATTTGAATATTTTAATTCATAAAAAATAGTTTGAAATTTGGTTCATAAAAAATAGTTTCAAATTTGGTTCATAAAAAATAGTTTGAAATTTGGTTCATAAAAAATAGTTTGAAATTTGGTTCACAAAAAATAGTTTCAAATTTGGTTCATAAAAAATAGTTTGAAATTTGGTTCATAAAAAATAGTTTGAAATTTGGTTCATAAAAAATAGTTTGAAATTTGGTTCATAAAAAGTAGTGTCTGCCGATTTGGAGCTTCAAATTTTTTTTAATTGCTCACACAACTGGTGTTATATTTTCTGATAAATAATTAAAGCACAATATTGCGATTCCAGTTCAGTTTACGTATATATGATTTCACAAATATTATTACAGAGGAAATTATTGAATTTTTTTCTCTAACGTATTATTAATCTATATTTAATTCTAATATGATTTTACCTACGAAATGAAGAAAATAAAGGGAATACGCAGAAAATAAAGAAAAATCGAAAAACGCAGCAGTTTACTTATTACTGCAGCCTTATTTCCGAACGTTTAAAGTGGAATATAATGCAACTCACACCAATCCACCAAAAAATTAAAAAAAAAAATTGTTGCAAATAGTGTTTTGGTGTTTATTACTTTATGCTAATTTAACGAATTTTTATTATTTTAGGCTTTGAATTCTTATATTCAAAAATTACTTTAAAAGGTTTATGTAAGATTTATTAAACTTTTTTCATGAAAATTTAATTTAAATATCTTTATATTCATGCCTTCATCAAATTGGGCCAAAATTAAAAAAATATAATTTGGAATAATTTAATTATCCCGGCGTTATCTATGTTATAAGTTTATGCTCGCAGAGCTAGTGTTTGCTTCAATTGAAACTACTAAATTTTTCCGATACTAATTTCAGTTGTAAAAATCATGTTTTTATATACCGTTATTACTTTGATATATTTTTATATCAAAGATCTGTAAGAAGAGTTTTTGTCTGGTTTTATCTAAACGTATTTATAAATGCCTCAAAAATATAAGAAAATTGCACAAAGCTTAACATACATTCGACAAACGTTTATAGCATACAGTGTGATTAAACCAACGAGATTCTCATATTTTTATTATAAATTTACGGGTAAATTTTCTTATCATTTTATATGTTTCTGTATTTTTCTAATTTCTCACAGAACTAATGTTATTTTGTCTGGGAAACAAAAGAAGTGTGATTTTTAAGTTGGTTTCATGCAACATTGAGCTAATTATTATCTACAAATTATTGAAACTTTTACTTCTGTGTATTAATGATTTGCAATTCTTGGACATATTATGATTTTTTACACAAAAGAAATGGCGTGGAATCAGAGTAATAATAACCTTCTAATTATTATTGTATTTTTCGAAGTTTAAAATTCAGGGGTAACAGCTACATTGAGTGGTAAAGCTTTAACGTGTTTCTTGTGATCAGTTTGAAATTTATTGTTTTTATCGAATTTTTATTATTATTATTCATTTATTTTTATTTAAAACGGAAGTTCACATTCTGATTAAAAGTTGGCATTCGTCAAAAATCGGGAAATTAAGGTAAGCATAATATATTTAGCTCACCTACGTTATAAGGTGTGATTATCTTGTATAGTAATATAATTGTTTATATCATGGGAATGGTATTGGATTCTATTGTAAATTATCGTAATCATTGTATTTTGAATCACTGTAATTATTCTATTGTAAATTATTGTAGTTATTCTATTGTAAATTATTGTGGGTATTCTATTGTAAATTATTGTAATTATTCCATTGTAAATTATTGTAATTATTCTATTGAAAATTATTGTAATTATTCTGTTGTAAATAATTGTGATTATTCTATTGTAAATTATTGTAATTATTCTATTGTAAATTATGTAATCATTGTAAATTATTGTACGAGTTCTTAGCTCCTAATTTGATTTGCAAATTCATGTGTTTTCATGGGCTGCTATTATTTAAAAGTACTTTAATCTAAAGAGGCTACGAAGAAATTTCATGTCCGATTTTAATCATGTCAAAGTTTATGAATATAACATAAATCCAATTGAATAGAGTTTACAAATGCTAATACACATATTATTGAAGTAGTTCTAATAAATTTCAATTTTAATCAATAAGTAAAATTATTGTAGCTTTATTAATATTTGAATTTCAAATCCAACTGTTATTTTTAAATCTATAGTTTAAAATTCATTTAGTATGGAAGCAGGCACTGAGATTTTAACTTTTTTTTTTCTGATATATAATCGAAATAATCGTAATATAATGAGGCATGTTCTATATTATTATAATAAAAGTATAGCAAATGAGATTAATTTTCAGCGTGCAGCAATTGATTTTATAAATAACATGGGTCAAGTCTGATTATGTGCGAGAAAGATACTATTATAGTTACGAACACTGTTGACTTGTCAGTATCATAAAGCCATTGAAGCGCAATAGAGAAAGTTCTTTAAAACTGCAGTGAGAAAATTTAATAAGAATATCTATTGTGATTAAAAAAATTTCGTATTCCTTTTGCTTGAATTGAAATTGCAAAAAAAAGTTATAAGACCCTACTTAAGGTCAGAAAGTATGCGTCTTTTATATTGAGAGAGCATTGAAATCATAGGTCAATACACAGTAGGTCAAATACTTTAGGTCAAACTTCATTCAATAGTATATTTACGAGATACAGAATATAAGGTCTGAAGATCCGCGACGTAAGTGCTCTTAGCATTATAAAATCTATGACATTAGTGCTTTAAATTGAATTATTAAAATTTGATATTGTTTTACAAATTATTATGTTACTAGTTAATAAATTTACGATATTAGTATTTGAACTTATATTGTTGACATTTAAACTCAAGTAATATTAATTCTTAAATTTGTCATTGATGTCTGAACATGCCATTCGTTATTTTGTATATGCTATTAACGTTTGGATTCGTACCGGAGTTTACATTTGTTACTAATTGTTGGATTTACGTTATTAGTTTTTGAACTTATGTTAATTATGTTTGAAATTATGTCATTAATGCTTGAATTGGACGTTAATTATTGAATTTATTTTATTAGTAGTGTAAGGGGATTAAACGCACGGTTTATTTTTTGAATTTGTGCTACAGATGTTTGAATTTATACTATTAGTGTTTGAATTTATGCTATCGGTTCTTGAAATTGGTAATGATTGATTGTATTGTTAACTGTGAAATTTTTTCTACTAACTTTTGGACTCACATTGCTAATGATTGTGTTACTACTATCGAGGTGTTAGACTTAAAATAATTCTACTGCAAATGATTGTATTCATATTACTATGATGTTTGATTTAATGCTATTAGTGTTTAAATTTAACTTACTGGCTTTCAGTATTATGTTATCGACCTTTGAAAACGTGTCATTGATATTTGAATCTATATTATCAATGTTTTAAGATATATCTTTTGTTAATACCTAAGGGCATAAACGTTGCGAATGTTTCAAGATATATCTGCTGTTAATATTTGAAGATATACTTGTTACTAATACCATATGTGCCACTGACATACATTGATTGTGCATCGAAGGACCTAAAGGTTTAATTTTGTTTCATTCATATTCAAAATTTATATAATGTTTAGGATTCATTGGAAGAGTTTTACTAATGTATTAAATCCATTATTGTGTTTAATGAATAATATAAAGCATTGTTATCCAACTAAAGGATTTTTCTGGAGCCAATAAAAAATTGTGACGAAAGGTTCATGTTGCTTTTGTTTTTAAATCACTAATATACGCTCGATTCAACTGAAAATTTTTAAATGAAAAAGAGGATAAGATTTTCAAGGTATTGTTTCCTTTTACATGAAATCATGAAAATTCACAAAAAGCTTTGCATTTACTTGTTGCTTTAAAATATTTATTTGAAAAATATGAATGTATCTATTAGAGGTGTTAAAAAATAAGTGTTGTTCATATCATCTTGGTATTTTATTTTCTAGTTTTGAATATATTGATCGACACTTATGGGAAGAGTGGTTCGGTATCTGGAAAATTCAAAATGGCTAATTAATCTAAATATTTTGGGGGAAATTACAAGTGTTTTTGTATCGATAAAATTTGTAGTTAAATAGCGGTTTTATTTATTTTATTGGCGGACATTTTAGTAAGCCATGGAATAAAGGTGAAAAGGGACAATAGAAAGTTTGCAACAAGTTTTTGCTTGTACAAACTGTTGCAAGCCGCTGAGAAGAGTACATACATGATTGATTATACATGATTGATTGTATGATTACAGTTTGTGAGTGATTATGGTTCAGCCATGAGAAAATAATGTGTATTCAAAATGGAAGTATTGTATTTATTTTTTACTTTAATTCACAATTTTATTTTAATCAGTGAAATTTTTTTTTCTGAGTTCTATTTAAGGCATATATCGATTAAATATGGATCTGCGATGTTTGCGTTTTTTCTATAAAAAATATTATTTTAACTTGCTATAAAACTGAAAATGATTTTGATCTGCGTTGGAAGAAAAATGTCTCTTTTAGAGAGAAAATAAATCACGTCTTTATTTCTTGCAGTACTGTAATTTAAATTATATATTTTCTGTAAAGTTTTCGGAAGACGTGCCCTCTTTCCTTCCAAAATACAGATGTAGAAGATCTTGAAAAATATAGGGTGTAAAATATATTAAAAAGGACGTTTTGTGTTTTCTGTTTCGAACATGGAGAAACCCAAAATATTTTCCAGCTGACTTTCAAATAATGTCATTAAATATTTATTTTTTTATAGTTATGTGCATTTACATAATATTATATTGCTTGAAAATTAAAGTGTAGTTTCTTTCGGGCCTTGAATGTTCTGCTCTCTCTTGCTCAGTCAGCTCTTTATTTAATATTAAACACGTTAAATATTCCTAATTTTTTTTTTTGGCTAATTAAAAGGAGAAATGAGTGAGCTAAAAAAATAATCATAGAAAATTAACCTCCAAATATGCAATACTTAAAAATCTGAAATTTTTTTCGATGATTGAAAACATGTCAGTTTTCGACTAAATTTGAACTTTTGACTTATTTGAGCTTTTGACTGATTTCTATTTCTTGTTTTTTGTTCTTAAATTGTTATACAGTATTTATTTGTTGTTTTTTACTACTTACTATTTTAGCGGATTACTTAAATTTGAAGGATATGAGAAAATTGGAACCAGAATAACTTAGCGGATACCTATTACTTTAGAAAGGACTTCAGGTTTATCTATTATTTGTTGCAATATCTTTTAAAAGGAAAATAACTTCTTACGGATCAGCGAAGGCCAGTGAACTATTTACGGAAGTTGCAGAATTTAAAATGCGTTAAATAAATGTAATTAGGCCTAAAGGGCGTGGTAAATAGAAAATTGCTTCAAACAAAATTTTTCATATTTTCTATATAATTATTAGGATTATTAATTACTGGACCTCCTGATCTCGAAAAAAAACCAATCCACTCTTTATTGGTTTATAATTTATTAAATTCTGATGTATATATAATATACATAGGGGCAAAAGATGTAAATGAGCTAAAAAAAAAAGTGATATTGCATTTAAGGTGTTGATAATTTTTTTTTAAATGCGTTGAAAAAATTAGTTTATCGATAGTAAATGGAAAAGGCATTAAAATAAAAAATTGTCCCAATGCTTCTCGAATACTTCAAGAAATCGATTTTTTTTGTCAAAAATTTAATTTACTAGAATTGTTGATTAAATAATATTTAGAGAAAAATTTTCTATGCGTTTTTGATTTAGACGTGTTGCATTTTAAATTAAAGAAACTATGAAAAAGCTAGTTTAAATTTCCATATTTCTATATTATTAATTAAAAACGACATTGACATATCAATAAGAATATAAATATGCCTTATCTATGTTTCAGAGTTTTTGTGTTTATCATTATATTTATTATACTGTATTTCTATCTATTAGTCTATTTTTTAATTCAGAAATTTATAACATTTTAGGGCTTAATTTTTTTTTTGTTGATGATTTTAATGAGATTTACCTGAATTCAAATGTACAAAAACCCTACAAATGTTTTAGTTGTGCCTTTAGTGGTAAATTAAACATCTTTAAAGATTTGAAAATTTTTGAAAACGTAATAGATTACCTAAATTTTTTTTAAAACTGTAATTTATTCAACTAGCAAATTTTTCTAATTTTTTTTAATTTTCTAGCTTTAAGCGTCAGAATTCTTCTTTAATATTTTTTTAATCCTTTCTTATTTGTTTTATCATCAAGGTGTTAAGATTTGCTTTCTTTGAAAAAATCGTGAGTTCCTAATTCATAAAAAGCCCTTTTCTAAATGTTCCACGTATTTTATGAGTGAATATGCAATTTTGGTGAGCTGAATCCTATGACTTTTAATGTTTTGGACTTTAAATTTAATGCTTTTATGTTATTTTTCAAAATTTAAGTGATCAAAACCCTTGTCAATGTTTGACATAAACATTGGATATTAAATTACCCATATTTATAGAATTCATGAGTTCCAAAAATGTGCCACATTGTCATATTTATGAATGGGGTAGTTAGAGTCTTTACATTTTAATGTGTAACAAATGTGACATAAGGATAGATTACTCTGCTTGCGTTATTTATAATATATTTCTTTGACTAAAATTTGTTTTTTTGAATAAAATTAGTTGTGTTTTAGTTGTTAATAACACCTTCGCTATTGCCTATAAAGAATTTTAAACGTCTCGAAATCGTAGTAAGTGCTTCTAAATTAAAATAAAAATGCCGCATATTACCTTTTGTTCCAGAACAACTTGCTACTATCGTATACAATCTGCTCCTATCGTATACAATCTGCTCCTATCGTATACAATCTGCTCCTATCGTAAGTAGTGATAATATGCATGGATCTGAAGACGGACTTCGGCTTCCTCGTTCTAAAATGTAATTGGTTCAAATGCGTCGATGTTTTTCTGTTTCGGTATGATTTCTCTCACATTTATTAAATTTGTCTTGGTGCCTTTTTTTTTCTCGGTGTTTAAATTTTATCCCCACGTTTCGTTCATTCCACATTATTCAGCACCATAAAAAGCAGCTTCCGTTTAGTTCTACAAAAAACACGAGTTGTACGTATTTTTACCTCTATAGATATTAAGTTCGATGCCAAAACGTGTTTTTTTCCCCAAAGTAATCAATTTATTTTTATTGTATTTAGATATCAAGTAATAGTAAAAACTTTTAATTTTTGATGGTGTCTTGTCCATGTGGTTATTGGTTTTGAAATATTAATTTGTCAAACGAATCTACAAACTTTCAAATGTTCTTTTTTGAATGTTTTGTCTTAACTATAGCCCATACCGTGGCTATTAACGCTTCCTTGTTCGTGATTTGGCTTAACAGACTTTCTCTTGATTCCTCTGTTTAATAAAATTTGCTTTTATTTCATTTGTCTTATCAATATATTCTTTTATCCTTGGTTGTAGCTTAAGACGGTTAATATGTTGTAAGTTCATGACTGGGCAGAAAGTTCTTGTTTTAGAATTAGATCAGATTATCAGCTTAACTTTGCTCATATCTTCTCAGTGACTTTCCAGACTGGCGATAGTTTGTTAAGTACTTTGTACAGAAAGATCATGCTTTGTATTGTAAATTCATGCTTTGTGTAGTAAGGTCTTTCTTAAGATATAGTTTTTATCTGTGTAATTCATGCTTTTGTGGATAAATTCCTTTGCCAACTAATTTCGCGTTCCATATGTATATTACATCCCGAAAGTTTACGCTATTGAAAATTGTACTTGGCTGTTTCTAATAAAATCCTTTTGCACATTTCTTGTATTTTTTCTGAATTTCTCTTGTATGTTTCTTGAATATCTGTTCAATTTTTCTTGAATATCTGTTCAATTTTTCTTGTATATCTCTTTTGTATATATCTTGAATATCCGTTCAATTTTTGTTGTACATCTCTCTTATATGTTTCTTGAATATCTGTTCAATTTTTTTTTTGTATATCTCTTGTATGTTTTTTGAATATCTCTTACGTGTCTCTTGTATATTTCTTGTATTCTTCTTGAATATCTCTTGCATGTTTCTTGTATAATACTTGAATATCTCTTGTATATCTCTTGTATGTTTCTTGAATATTTCTCGTATGTCTCTTGTATATCTTTTGAATATCTCTTGCATTCCTCTTGTATTTCTCATGAATATCTCTTGCATTCCTCTTGAATTCTCATGTATATCTCTTATACAAATCTTTTTCATTTTTTTTGCGAATATTTTGTAGTTCTCTTGTATCCATTGCATTTCTCTTTTATGTATTTTGTCTCTTTCTTGTCTCTTGTAGGTCTTTTTTTATACCTCTTGTATATTTTTTTATGTCATTTGTGTATTTCTTGATATCTAATGTGTTTTTCTTATGTATCTCTTGCATTTTATCTCTAGTATTTCTTTCGTTTTATCACTTGTATCTTTTTTTTTGTCTCTTGTACATCTAATATTTTGTTTTTTCTGTACATTTTTTGCATTTTATTTAGTGTAGCTCTCTTTTTATTTTATCTATTGCATTTTTCTTGCATACTTTTGTATTTCTCTCTTCTTATTTTATCTCTTGTATTTATTTCTTGCATACTTTTGTATTTCTCTCTTCTTATTTTATCTCTTATATTTATCTCTTGTATACTTTTAGTATAGTCTCTTACATACTTTTTGTGCTTCTTTTGTATGTATTTTATTGCTTCTCTTGTATGTATTGGCATTTTCTCTTACATATTTTGAATTTCTCTATAGCTGTTACATTTCTCTTGTATGTCTCTTGTATGCATAATGAATACCTCTTGCATGTCTCTTGTATTTATAGTGAATACGGCTTATATATCCTTTGTGCTTAACGAATACCTCTTGTATATTTATTGTATCTCTTATTGTATATGACTTTGGTTTAGAGCTTGTATATACCTCTTACTTCTTTTGTACCTGTTCTGTAACTTTTGTATCTCTTCTATATCTCTTGTATTTTCCAATATTTCTCTTACTACTCTATTGCTTTTCGGCGATTCCATACCTAAAATCAAATATACTTTTTTTGTCATATATGTTGAATCAAATCACTTTTTAAAAAGCAAAAAATATAAAAAATTATGTAAATTAACGTATACTTTTGGTATATGTAATAACAATAACAATAATAATAATTAGATTAAGTATTATATGGAAAACTAAAACATTTAAATCTTTTACATACATACTCATTATGTGATGAAAAGTTTCTTTGAGCTTGGATACAATGAGCAGAAAATAGAAAGAGTATGATAATATCGCTAGAAAAAGTACTGCAGTGATTAGAATTTTTTATATTGATGTTTCTCTTTCAAAGCTTTTTGTCATAATAAAAATGTATTATTGAGAAAAATACCTAGGAACAATGTAACCAATTTGAATTTTATAGCAGCCATTGTTGAGAAGAATCATTGTTAGGAAATGTGGTATTTCATATTATAAAGAACTCGATTGTCATGTTCTTTATTTTTATCTCTAAAAAAAATTTCCACGTTTACACGTGCTTATAAAGAAACATGATAGTATGATAGATAGATAGTAGATAGATGGCGACATGAGTATAGGGAATTAACATTCCTACACGAAAAATAAAAATAAGTGCCATGTTTGATTTTGAGTTTGCATCTCTATGTTGTACACGTGCTAAAAGGCAGTACTTTCAAGGTGTGGATTACAATATTTAAAGTATGAAGTATTTGAATTTAATTGACTGTGTTTTCATTATATAAAAATTTGTTTTATTCTATAAAAAAATTTTGAAATTTTTAAAAAACACATAATAAATTTGTTGTGATGATCTGCACTGTGTGGTCACTGTACTGAGCATTTCCTGAGATAAATAAGTATGGTTATGCTGAAAAATGTTAGACAGGCAATTTCTATAGACACTGTGATTAGGTTAGTTTAAATTATTTTCCATTTTACTTCAATTTTGGTAAACTGAATGCATATAATGGATGGCATTCAAAGTTTAAGTTCATCTTATTATGCAAAGGTCTCTATACAAAATTCACTGACGGTGTGTGTTTGTCCAGTAAAGAGATCTTAACCCTCTGAAAACCATATTTCACAACAATGATAGTCAGACTTTAATGATGTATATCAGCTGATAACCTACTTTTCCCCCGCAACTTGTTCCTTAGCTGTTGTTTCTAAAGTCGTGAGTAATTCAAATGAAATAAACTCATTTACAACACAATATGAAAGCATTGATCCGTCAACAGAAATAAGCTTAATACAGTCGGGTGAGACTTCTGAATCCAGTGACACCATCACAGTGGCATTCTCTTCTGACACTACTGCTAACATCAATCTACAAGCATCAAATGACACACTTTTGCAAAACGTATCTGCGGATGGTAGCAGCAGGTTTGAATGTCTTACAGCAGATCCCTCAACTTGGCCGGAATGCCTTAAAAAGGGGGAGAGAGATGAACTTGTTCTAAAAGGACCGCTACCTCTAACTAAAACTGATAATGAACATCCAAAGAATGATCAAAAGAGATATTTTGCAATGACTTTTAGTATAGATGTGCTGAAAACGGTGAAAGGGTAAGGAGCCAGTGCTTGATTTATTCCTTGGTCAATGACTCGGTATATTGCTTTTGCTGTTGTATTTTTGATCCCAACTCTAAATCACACCTTGGCCAAAAACCAGGAATAAGTGATTGGAAGCACATTGCAGACCGACTTCGTTCCCATGAAATTATCCCAGAACATTTTAAATATATGACGCAGTTGCATGAAGTGGAATTTCGCTTGAAAGGGAATATTTCCATCGAACATGAATTGTTGACTCAAATTCACACCGAAACTGAAAGATGGCAAGAGGTATGAAAACGTCTTGTATCGATAACCTTGTACTTAGCAGAACATAATATTGCTTTTCGAGGTTCATCATCGAAGCTTTTCACAAAGAACAATAGTAACTTTATAGGCTTAGTACAAATTTTGGGACAATTCGATAGTGTAATGATGTACCATTTAGGATAGGTACAAAGTGGTAGCATTTTATTATTACAATTATATATATCATAATAAATATAATTATTTTGCTAGGAAACGGAAATTTATTAACCACTTTTCGTGTTTCTTTGGGGGGTGGAGGAGGGGCTCGCCGCTTCATGGTTCTTGAAGTCACGAGCCGCCACTGTAAGGTATGCGCCCTTTGAAAGGATCCAGTCCGCCCCTGCCCCTGTAACAAGCAGCTAGTTAGGGGCTTGGTTCTACTCCATTAAATATACATATTTGAAGCAATGATGCGTAGTTTTTCGAAATTTTAATGTTTAATCCCCCCCCATAATCTTCACGTATTTCTACTATTACTTTCGGATCACCGAAATTGTTTTTATGCTACCTCGGATTTTCGAAAATTTACAATGGATTAATCAAAAGTTGGCTGTGTTTGTCACGTTTATTTTTCAATCGCCACCACGGAATTAGTCAGCTTTTAGCAAATTTTTAGAAATTTTAGTTTCATAATCGCCACAGCACTTTTCCTTTATGTGCTGCCATCTATTGGCCTTTAGGAACCCTAAAGTGGGCCGAATCATCATTATCACGTGATTTCCGTTTACCTGACGTATGAAAGGCATTCGCGCCTCCCTTACCGCACCTCAGCAACGGTCAAAAATACATCAACCTAGCAACTGCCATGTTCCCAACGATCGCTGATATGCGTCGCTAAGGGCGCCTAGCTTTTATTTACCTTCGAATTTGAGTATCTCCTTACCTTAAAAAGTCACCAAAATGCCTACAAACAAGAGCATCTCAACTACTTTGTCGTCGACAGCCGACCTTTTAGGCAGGAAAAGTTGGATTAAACGCCGGCCGTTGCTCCGTAACGCTGTATTTACAGACTTGCAAAGGGGAAGTTACATCGCCGCTGTCTATACTCTGGTAAGGAAATCAAATTTCATTTTTCTTATTTATTATTTGTAAAGCACTATATTTTCATTTATCAATCAAGAACATAATAAAATTATAATTTTCAATCTATGGAGAATGGGTTTCCTGAAAGGAGGCAAGGAAAAAAAAGCCGACAACCAGTCGGGTTGATGAGTTTTGGCCACCTGCGTTAAAATTTTAAAAATAATAAACACATTAAATCCAGAGATAATTGCTAAAGAAGTGTTTTATTATTATTGTAAAGGAGTTTATTATTATGTTAGAAATATTAATTCTGTTATATATCAATGATAAACAATTTTCTAAGGCATCGAAATACATCATAAATAATATGTAGCGAAACATGAGTAAGATCATAGAGTTAAATGGGTCTGAGTCCATTGAATGCGCAGAGGCTATTAAGATAAGCCCCCATTGCAATGAAATTTCATGTTTAATCCAGGAACATGCGAGTTGTAGCTCTGTAAACCCCCTACGAACTTGCTGCATACGCCATATGCCTCGAGCTCCCCAACTAATTGAAATAAATCGTGTTTACGTGTATTCAGAGGCGATGTTCCGGGAATTTCAACTTGCCTCTTGGATTTCTTTTTAAAAATTACAAAAATTTCGTTCTATTTCCTATAATTTTTTATATTCCTTTCGAAATCAGCGTCCTTACCAAAAATATTGCATAACTTTTCAGGGAATTTTCTGATGATATGTTCAGGGAATCTGGTTTGGACACAATCACCACTGATATACTGTAATGTATAAATGAATATAATATGTGCTTGCCCCCCCCCCTTCCCCAAATAAATTTTAAAAATCAAAGTTGCAGATCCGGACAGTGATGGATTTACCAACAGGCTAAGCAAGCATCAGTTGAGTTTGTTTTATTTGGCCCCTATTCGACCAGAGTTTAACCACTATATAATTAATTATTTATTAGTATACTAATATTACCATTATAAGAAGTAGTTTTTGATATTGCGCAGAACGTACCTGTGCATTTCAGACACCGCTGTCTTTCTTCAGCAATCGACTCCTTAAAGTCGATTGCTGACGAAGAGTAGCAACATCTGTTGGAAACACGTCGATGTGCTAATCACCCTACCTTTATAACATTGATAGTAATAGATTTAATGAATATTTACGCAGCGCTACTTCTATTTCACACTCACCATATAATTTTTAAAACGTAACTTCTTGTTAACAAGCAAAATAGTTTTCATGAAATCAGCTGCATGGAAAGGGGATTTTTATTGCTCAAAAACTTGACGTTTCGATTCGATGTATGCGAACCATCATCAGAAGAAATGAATTATTTGCAAAAATTGAAAAATTGCCGGATATACATAACTTGCGGGGAAAAGTATTTACCTATGTTAAAACGAATTATTATAAAAATTGTAAAAATGAATTTAAAAGCCAAAAGAGAAGGAAATTTTTTGAACAATAAAAATCGTTTCTCGACGAAGCAAATTGTCTGAAAATTGTTTTGCTTATTTTTGCAATGTGCTGTGAAAGTTTACGTGAAACTATAACTTATTATCAGGGACGGACTGGTCAACCGGGCAATTGCCTGGCAGGCCTCCCCCTGAGTGGGCCCCTTTCGCTAATGAGTAGTGGTAATAGTTGCCATTATCTATATTTGCAAGATTTCAAATTTTTATTGAGAAAAATGAAAATATAAGTTTTATTTATGATAAAAGAAAGTGTATTTTATTTATTTTAACTGTATGTCATACCCTTTAGAATTCTTTCCAGAATTTAATATCATTGTTTTAATTTTCCTCCGTCCGCGAAAGTTGGCCGCATGTAGATACCTAGTTGGCAGGTGTTACAATTACGAAGTAGAAATTAATTTCGATTGGGTATATTTCGTAACAAAATCCACGTGGCCTTTAAGAGAGAAAAATG
>QLNU02014176.1:53959730-53970723 GCA_006491805.2 Dysdera silvatica
AGTGAGGGCGCACGCACTGTACTTCGGCTGTGATGGCGTTTGACACTTTAGAACTGAAGTGAAGTGAATGTGTGTTCGCGCATGAGCGTTTGTGCTGGGATTCTATCAGTCAGATAGATTTGTTCCATATCATCGGACCGAGCGGTCGCGTATAACGTTCATCGTTGTTTTGATGTAATATGTATTTTTTTCAGTTTTAAATCGCAATGTTTTGAGATTGTTATAAATAAATTTGCTTTTGTTTTCTTTTGTGGATTCGGTGTCGTCTCAATATATATATATATACAGGGCCGCCGCAAAATATTGGGTTTCACAATCGGGTAACATTAATTTACCGGGAGAAAATTATTTTAAAAAAAGTGGCTAACTGTTATACCAATTCTTTTCGTAACTCCAATACCGTGGAATTAACAATCGAATAGAACACTTGAACATGAAGGGTCTGTTCACGATATATGGCAAGTAGCTTATTGGTCAGCAAACCGCGCCCTTAGAAACACTACCCCCCACCTCCTGCCTTCCTTCCGTCTTCATCCTCCGGTAGCGAAGCATGGCCAATTCTCATTGCCCAGTGTGCAATTCGCTGCAAAAAGTCGAGCTAATGATTTATTGAAAGTCGGCTGTCGCGTCTCTCCTCTTCCCTTACCATCCCACCGTTCTGGCACGATCCCTGACTAATGACGTGGGAAAGAATTCGTTCGAGGTGAAATGAGCTTCTGCAAACTTTTACTGATTTCGAGAAAGCAGTAGCGCTCATTCTTTCCAGATTGTTCTCTATAAGCTATTTAAAGCGTTCCCGAATGGAATGGAATGGAAGAGAGAGAGAGAGAGAGAGAGATTAAGATTTGACTCCATTTCTATCTGAAGATTTTGACCTAGCAGAGTAGCTATTGTAATCGCTCGCTACGGGATCTTTTACCTTTGTTGAAAAGTTTATGTGGATTATTTGTGAAGTTTACTTTGAGTATTTGTGAACTGTATTTGTCAACTCGTCTAGTCGTGTTTCTAAGTGTTCAAGTATTGTGATTGAGAGCATTTATTTTCAAGTCAACATCTTGTCATCCCGGCAATTGTGCTTGTGAAATCACCGTTACGAGTGCGTAGCGAATTTTATGATTTGAACTTAATAGTGGCTGTACAAAGCCCTGTGCTCCGAGAGTCATCTTTGTAAATGCTCGTGAACATTAGAAATCATCATCTTTATATATTCTTGTAAATATCAGTAATCATCGTCATTATTGAATTATTTTGCATCTTATGAATATGTGTAATGAAGAGTTAAGGATTTCCATTGTTCTCAGTTCACTAAGAACCCGCCCGTTTGCAGTGCAAAGAAAAGAATTTTTGTAACACACACAGATTCGCACAGATTAAATATTGCTAGTGCGATTTCACTATATCTAAAAAAAACTCTAAAATGCAAAGATGCAAATTAGCGCAAAACGAGGAAGCATCAAATGCAGCATTATTAAAAAAAGTGCCGAAGCTGATAACCTACTTTTCCCCCGCAACTTGTTCCTTAGCTGTTGTTTCTAAAGTCGTGAGTAATTCAAATGAAATAAACTCATTTACAACACAATATGAAAGCATTGATCCGTCAACAGAAATAAGCTTAATACAGTCGGGTGAGACTTCTGAATCCAGTGACACCATCACAGTGGCATTCTCTTCTGACACTACTGCTAACATCAATCTACAAGCATCAAATGACACTTTTGCAAAACGTATCTGAGGATGCTAAAAGCAGTTTTGAATGTCTTATAGCAGATCCCTCAACTTGGCCGCAATGCCTTAAAAAGGGGGAGAGGGATGAGGTTGTTCTAAAAGGACCGCTACCTCTAACTAAAACTGATAATGAACATCCAAAGAATGACCAAAAGAGGCATTTTTCCAATGACTTTCAGTATCAATGTGCTGTAAACGGCGAAAGGGTAAGGCACCGGTGGTTGATTTATTCCTTCGTTAATGACTCGGTATATTGCTTTTGGTATCGTATTTTTGATCCCAACTCTAAATCACACCTTGGCCAAAAACCAGGAATAAGTGATTGGAAGCACATTGCAGACCGACTTCGTTCCCATGAAATTATCCCAGAACATTTTAAATATATGACGCAGTGGCATGAAGCGGAATTTCGTTGGGAAGGGAATACTTCCATCGAATAAGAATTGTTGACTCAAATTCGCACCGAAACTGAAAGATGGCGAGAAGTATTAAAACGTCTTATATCAATAACATTGTACTTAGCAGAACATAATATTGCTTTTCGAGGTTCATCATCGAAGCTTTTCACAAAGAACAATAGTAACTTTATAGGCTTAGTACAAATTTTGGGACAATTCGATAGTGTAATGATGTACCATTTAGGATAGGTACAAAGTGGTAGCATTTTATTATTACAATTATATATATCATAATAAATACAATTATTTTGATTAAAACCGGAAATTTATTGCCACTTTTCCGGTTTCTTTGTGGGTGGAGGAGGAGCTCGCCGCTTCATGGTTCTTGAAGTCACGAGCCGCCACTGTAAGGTATGCGCCCTTTGAAAGGATCCAGTCCGCCCCTGCCCCTGTAACAAGCAGCTAGTTAGGGGCTTGGTTCTACTCCATTAAATATACATATTTGAAGCAATGATGCGTAGTTTTTCGAAATTTTAATGTTTAATCCCCCCCCATAATCTTCACGTATTTCTACTATTACTTTCGGATCACCGAAATTGTTTTTATGCTACCTCGGATTTTCGAAAATTTACAATGGATTAATCAAAAGTTGGCTGTGTTTGTCACGTTTATTTTTCAATCGCCACCACGGAATTAGTCAGCTTTTAGCAAATTTTTAGAAATTTTAGTTTCATAATCGCCACAGCACTTTCCTTTTATGTGCTGCCATCTATTGGCCTTTAGGAACCCTAAAGCGGGCCGAATCATCATTATCACGTGATTTCCGTTTACCTGACGTATGAAAGGCATTCGCGCCTCCCTTACCGCACCTCAGCAACGGTCAAAAATACATCAACCTAGCAACTGCCATGTTCCCAACGATCGCTGATATGCGTCGCTAAGGGCGCCTAGCTTTTATTTACCTTCGAATTTGAGTATCTCCTTACCTTAAAAAGTCACCAAAATGCCTACAAACAAGAGCATCTCAACTACTTTGTCGTCGACAGCCGACCTTTTAGGCAGGAAAAGTTGGATTAAACGCCGGCCGTTGCTCCGTAACGCTGTATTTACAGACTTGCAAAGGGGAAGTTACATCGCCGCTGTCTATACTCTGGTAAGGAAATCAAATTTCATTTTTCTTATTTATTATTTGTAAAGCACTATATTTTCATTTATCAATCAAGAACATAATAAAATTATAATTTTCAATCTATGGAGAATGGGTTTCCTGAAAGGAGGCAAGGAAAAAAAAGCCGACAACCAGTCGGGTTGATGAGTTTTGGCCACCTGCGTTAAAATTTTAAAAATAATAAACACATTAAATCCAGAGATAATTGCTAAAGAAGTGTTTTATTATTATTGTAAAGGAGTTTATTATTATGTTAGAAATATTAATTCTGTTATATATCAATGATAAACAATTTTCTAAGGCATCGAAATACATCATAAATAATATGTAGCGAAACATGAGTAAGATCATAGAGTTTAAATGGGTCTGAGTCCATTGAATGCGCAGAGGCTGTTGATGGGGGCGATGAAATTTTGTATATTTAACATAGGAACATGCGAGTTGCAGCTCTGTAACCCCCTATTGAGCCTATAACCCCTTACGAACTGTACGCTTATGTCTGAGCCGCCCCCCTCCCCAACTAATTGAAATAAATCGTGTTTACGTGTATTCAGAGGCGATGTTCCGGGAATTTCAACTTGCCTCTTCAGGGATTTCTTTTTAAAAATTACAAAATTTTCGTTCTATTTCCTATAATTTTTTATATTCTTGTGGAAATCAGTGTCTTTACTAAAAGTATTACATAACGTTTCAGGGAATTTTCTGATGATATGTTCAGGGAATCTGGTTTGGACACAATCACCACTGATATACTGTAATGTATAAATGAATATAATATGTGCTTGCCCCCCCCCCTTCCCCAAATAAATTTTAAAAATCAAAGTTGCAGATCCGGACAGTGATGGATTTACCAACAGGCTAAGCAAGCATCAGTTGAGTTTGTTTTATTTGGCCCCTATTCGACCAGAGTTTAACCACTATATAATTAATTATTTATTAGTATACTAATATTACCATTATAAGAAGTAGTTTTTGATATTGCGCAGAACGTACCTGTGCATTTCAGACACCGCTGTCTTTCTTCAGCAATCGACTCCTTAAAGTCGATTGCTGACGAAGAGTAGCAACATCTGTTGGAAACACGTCGATGTGCTAATCACCCTACCTTTATAACATTGATAGTAATAGATTTAATGAATATTTACGCAGCGCTACTTCTATTTCACACTCACCATATAATTTTTAAAACGTAACTTCTTGTTAACAAGCAAAATAGTTTTCATGAAATCAGCTGCATGGAAAGGGGATTTTTATTGCTCAAAAACTTGACGTTTCGATTCGATGTATGCGAACCATCATCAGAAGAAATGAAATATAAGTTTTATTTATGATAAAAGAAAGTGTATTTTATTTATTTTAACTGTATGTCATACCCTTTAGAATTCTTTCCAGAATTTAATATCATTGTTTTAATTTTCCTCCGTCCGCGAAAGTTGGCCGCATGTAGATACCTAGTTGGCAGGTGTTACAATTACGAAGTAGAAATTAATTTCGATTGGGTATATTTCGTAACAAAATCCACGTGGCCTTTAAGAGAGAAAATGCACCATGAAGCACAACCAGCACAGTGAATGAGCGAATAAGCTAGAAGTGCGAAACGGATTCTCAATTATTATAAATACAAACATAATACAAATATTTATGCTTGAACACGATATTGAGTTAGATATAATAGCTTTGTGAAGTTGAATTGTACAGTAATTGGATTAATAAAATTATAAAAGAAATATTGAAAGGCAGTTAAGCATCCGCAAATGTAAGTAGACTTTTTTTTAATTCAGTCATTCTTTTGTGAATTATTATTTATGTTCTACATATAAAAAGGAGTCAAACGAATTCATCCTCTATTGGAGAAAAACGTTGTTTTTATATTGTATTGATGAGGATTTTAATGCACGCTCGGCCATTTATTTTTTTTTTAAATTACGGGTGGACCAATTCAGCTTTGTTCATTATTATACATGTATGCAGGGCCCGTTCAAGTCAAAGTGAGGCCCAAGGCCTGATATAAATTTGGGGCCCCATGCACTCGCACAGGGCCTCCGAGAGGGGGGGACCAGCGGAGCCATTTGGCCCGGGCCATTCTAAAAAAAATAAAAGATATGGGCTGTTTCTTTATTAAAAAAAAGTATAGCCTATTTCTTACGTAAAATTAAAATTTACAAAAACCCTTGTTGTGAACCATCGATATATATTTGCGTGTCAAAACAAAACACACAAACGTGTCAAAATAAAACACACAAACGTGTCAAAAAAAGAACAGTTTTCTCCGTAATGCCTGAACAAAAGCCTACGGACCCTACTTTTTGACCGGATATCACGTGAGCGATACGTCACTAGTGCCCTAATGCTCAGAGTCTAATCCTAGTTTCTTACCACGTGCTGTTCCCCTCCCCCTCTCACACGTATGGCTTCATAACATTCAAATCTGCGGCTTGAATTTCAGTTCAGATTTGTGAACGAAGGTGCATGAAAATTTCTTTTATTGTGGTTCCTCCTTGTTAGTTAAAAGTTTTCTCCTTGTTGTAAAATGTTTTTTCGTAAAGTTTTAAGTGTTTCTCACTGGAATTTTTATTTTCGCCTATGACATTAAATCAAAGGTTATTAATTCTTTTATACTTTACATACTGTATATGAGTCAAAGGCGGATCCAGGAAGGAATTTTGGGAGGAGACGGGTATTGCTAACTCAACAACTTACGCATTATTATGATCGTTGTTGCCACTACCAAAGACAAGTTACTGAGTGATTAGGGAAGGGAGTATTTCTCCTCTACTCCTCCCCTACCGGATCCCTCTGTATAAGTCAACTGTTCTTATTTAGATCCCTTAATAAGTTATTTATAAAATTTATTATTATTCGCGAAGAAAAAATGTCCACTGCACTTTTCTGGATAAATTTTGTACGTTGTCTTATATACATTAAGCAGTGACGTAGATAAATTTTCCTTCGGGGGGGGGGTTCAAAAAGAAGCGTATACAGAGGGGGTGCACGTCCCCTCCCCGAAACTTTTTGCTACAAATGACATAGCTTATTCACTGAAACATACATGCGAAATTATATACGCATATGGGAAAATTACCATATATACATACATATATACATTATAGAGGAACGGAAACTGGAAGAACAAGTGGTGTTGGCTTCTTAATCAACAAAAGAATTAAAGACTGTCTTCTGGAAGTTGAAAGTACATCAGATCGAGCAGCGAGGCTCGTTGTTCAACTAACCCAGCGATACCAACTTCAGATAGTACAGGTATATGCACCAACATCAAGCCATACCGACGAAGATGTTGAAGAATTTTATGAAGAAATCAAACAGTTACACACCAAAGGGAAACAACATATCAAGCTCATCATGGGGGATTTCAATGCAAGAATTGGACAACAGGAACAAGGAGAGACATCGGTTGGTAAATACGGATATGGGGAAAGGAATGAACGTGGCGATCAACTCATCGAATTTGCAGAAGCTGAAAACCTTAGCATCATGAATTCATTTTTTAAGAAGAAACCGCAAAGAAAATGGACATGGAAACACCCAAATGGGGGAACTAGTGAAATTGACTATATCCTGGCAAACAAGAAATCAATTATTGAAGATTGCAGTGTACTGAACAGATTTAATACTGGAAGTGATCATCGAATGGTGAGATGTAAAGTGCACTTAAATACTAAATTAGAACGACAGAAGCTCATTAGGAAACAAGTAAGTAAGAGGGTGGATCTAATGAAACTGAAAGTAAATACCGAGGCATTCAAGTTGGAATTAAAAAATCGCTTTTCTGCACTGGAAGGACTTATTGATGAAAGTGATATCTCAGAAGCAAATGAAAACATTGTTAAGACAATAGTTGAAACTGCTGGGGAAATTGGTGGTGTAACCTGTAAAAAGCACAATAGCAAATTATCTGAGAAGACGAAACAGCTCATGAAAAGGCGAAGAGATATGAAGGTGGACAATCGAAATACCAGTTCCAGGATTGAGTACATAGAACTTTGTAAAACTCTGCGCAAAAGCATGAAAGAAGACATAAGAAAATTCAACTGTGAGCTAGTAAGGAAAGCCATTGAAAATAACAAGAGCCTTAGGGTTGTTAAAGGAAGTTTATCTGTTGGGAAGAAACACATCATTGCATTAAAAGGAGAGGATGGCACCGTAACAAGAAATAGGGAAGAAATACTTAGAAGAGTTGAAGAATTCTACAAAAATCTATACGAAAGTAACAGTGAATTAAACGAAGACATTGAAATAGTCGAAGGAACAGCTCCTAAAATCTTAAAAGAAGAAGTTTCATTTGCAATAAAAAATATGAAGAAAGGAAGAGCCCCTGGTGATGATGGTATTACATTAGATATCCTAAAAGAAGCTGGAGAATATGTAGAAGACATACTTGCAAAATTCTTTACCAAATGTCTTAACAGCGGTAACATACCAAACCAATGGGATTCTGCAACAGTAATTCTTTTGCATAAAAAAGGTGATAAAGAGGATTTAAAAAATTACCGACCAATTAGCTTGTTACCTGCTATTTGCGCACCACAAAGTGCCAACGCACGCCCGCACAGATGCAGCTCACAATAAATATAATCAGCCGAATTTCGACAATTAGTATGTGCGACCATATTCAAGTATTAAGAGAATTAATTGAAAGAACACATGAATATGAACTTCCATTGTGTGTTGCATTTATTGACTATGAGAAGGCCTTTGACTCTATAAAAACATCAGCAGTCATCAACTCTTTAAGATCAACAGACATTGAGGATGTGTACATTGACATGGTGAAACGTGTGTATAAAAATGCAAGTGCAAAATTTCGGTTACATAAAGATACCAAAACTATCAAACTTGGCAAAGGGGTGAGGCAGGGAGATACCATTTCTCCAAAACTTTTTACTTCTGCTTTACAGATGATTTTTCAGCTGATAAATTGGAATAACAAGGGAATAAAAATAAATGGTGAATATTTAAATCATCTGCGGTTTGCTGATGACATTGTTATTTTTTCAACGGACCCATTAGAACTCCAAGACATGGTACAAGAGCTCTCAACTAGAAGTGAAGAAGTTGGACTCAAGATGAACCTACAAAAAACTAAGATCATGTTCAATAATTTTGTAGAGGAAACAAAAATACAAGTTGACAACATTGAGCTAGAAATTGCTGATTCATATATTTACCTTGGCCAGCTGATTTCAATGGATGGCAACATTATGAAAGAACTCAACAGACGTATTAAACTTGGCTGGAGTGCATTTGGAAGAAACAGTTTTATCCTGAAGGGGAAATTGCCTTTATGTCTAAAAAGAAAAGGCCTCAGCCCTTTATCTTAACAACGATGTCCTCCACTTCCAGCCGCTCTTTCACCCCCGTTCTTTTTCGATCTCTCCTAGTTATTCCAAGCATGCACCTCTCCATGCTCCTTTGCGTTGTCTGTAACTTTCGTATTGCTCCAACTGTTAGACTCCATGTCTCTGATCCATAAGAGAGGACTGGCAATACACACTGGTTGAAGACCTTTCTTTTTAGACACAAAGGCAATTTCCCCTTCAGGATAAAACTGTTTCTTCCAAATGCACTCCAGCCAAGTTTAATACGTCTGTTGAGTTCTTTCATAATGTTGCCATCCATTGAAATCAGCTGGCCAAGGTAAATATATGAATCAGCAATTTCTAGCTCAATGTTGTCAACTTGTATTTTTGTTTCCTCTACGAAATTATTGAACATGATCTTAGTTTTTTGTAGGTTCATCTTGAGTCCAACTTCTTTACTTCTAGTTGAGAGCTCCTGTACCATGTCTTGGAGTTCTGATGGGTTCGTTGAAAAAATAACAATGTCATCAGCAAACCGCAAATGATTTAAATATTCACCATTTATTTTTATTCCCTTGTCATTCCAATTTATCTGCTGAAAAATCATCTGTAAAGCTGAAGTAAAAAGTTTTGGAGAAATGGTATCTCCCTGCCTCACACCTTTACCAATTTTGATAGCTTCGGTATCTTTATGTAACCGAAATTTTGCACTTGCATTTTTATACACACATTTCACCATGTCAATGTACACATCCTCGATGTCTGCTGATCTTAAAGAGTTGATGACTGCTGATGTTTTAATAGAGTCAAAGGCCTTCTCATAGTCAATAAATGCCACACACAATGGAAGTTCATATTCATGTGTTCTTTCAATTAATTCTCTTAATACTTGAATATGGTCCACTGTACTGAATCCACTTCGAAATCCAGCTTGTTCTCTTGGTTGAGCTGCATCTAATTTTTTCTGCAGGCGATGTGTTAGCACTTTTGTGAAGATTTTATAAATAGCAGGTAACAAGCTAATTGGTCGGTAATTTTTCAAATCCTCTTTATCACCTTTTTTATGCAAAAGAATTACTGTTGCAGAATCCCATTGGTTTGGTATGTTACCGCTGTTAAGACATTTGGTAAAGAATTTTGCAAGTATGTCTTCTACATGTTCTCCAGCTTCTTTTAAGATATCTAATGTAATGCCATCATCGCCAGGGGATCTTCCTTTCTTCATACTTTTTATTGCAAATGCTACTTCTTCTTTTAAGATTTTAGGAGCTGTTCCTTCGACTATCTCAGAGTCTTCGTTTAATCCACTGTTTCCCTCATACAGCTTTCTGTAGAATTCTTCAACTCTTCTAAGTATTTCTTCCCTATTTCTTGTTACAGTGCCATCCTCTCCTTTTAATGCAATGATGTGTTTCTTCCCAATAGACAAACTCCCTTTAACAACCCTAAGGCTCTTGTTGCTTTCAATGGCCTTCCTTACTAACTCACAATTGAATTTTCTTATATCTTCTTTCATGTTTTTGCGCAAAGTTTTGCAAAGTTCTACATACTCGATCCTGCAACTGGTATTTTGATTGTCCACCTTCATAAGTCTTCGCCTTTTCATGAGTTGTTTCGTCTTCTCAGATAATTTGCTATTCTGCTTTTTACATATTACACCACCAATTTCCCCAGCAGTTTCAATTATTGTCTTAACAATGTTTTCATTTGCTTCTGAGATGTCAACTTCTTCAATAAGTCCTTCCAGTGCAGAAAAGCGATTTTTTAATTCCAACTTGAATGCCTCGGTATTTTCTTTTAATTTCTTTAAATCCACCCTCTTACATACTTGTTTCCTAATGAGCTTCTGCCTTTCTAGTTTAGTATTTAAGTGCATTTTACATCTCACCATTCGATGATCACTTCCAGTATTAAATCTGTTCAGTACGCTGCAATCTTCAATAATTGATTTCTTGTTTGCCAGTATATAGTCAATTTCGCTGGTTCCTCCATTGGGGTGTTTCCATGTCCATTTTCTTTGTAGTTTCTTCTTAAAAAATGAATTCATGATGCTAAGATTTTCAGCTTCGGCAAATTCTATGAGTTGATCGCCACGTTCATTCCTTTCCCCGTATCCGTATTTACCAACCGATGTCTCTCCTTGTTCCTGTTGTCCAATTCTTGCATTGAAATCCCCCATGATGAGCTTGATATGTTGTTTCCCTTTGGTGTGTAACTCTTTGATTTCTTCATAAAATTCTTCAACCTCTTCGTCGGTATGGCTTGATGTTGGTGCATATACCTGTACTATTTGAAGTTGGTATCGCTGGGTTAGTTGAACAACAAGCCTCGCTGCTCGATCTGATGTACTTTCAACTTCCAGAAGACAGTCTTTAATTCTTTTG
>QLNU02014176.1:53970823-54021540 GCA_006491805.2 Dysdera silvatica
AAGAGCTATTTAGGTTATGATTGTGATAGAAAACCAGACGGCTGAATATATATATTTATATAATAGAAATAAGATACGAAGTACCAGGGAAAAAATTTAAGTACGAAACGTTAAACACTGGTAAAACATCAAATAAGAAACCCAAGCTTTTGGATGCATCAGCAGCAGTCTTTCACCAGAAGTAATGTTACTTTATTTATATAAAAGTCCTTTTACACCAGGGTTCTCCAAAGTACGGCCCGCGGGCCACAATCCTGCCCGCCAACAGCGTTAATCCGACCCGCCGGCAACTGTTTGGAATGAAAAATATAATTTTTTTTTCAGAAAATCGAGAAAAACTGAATGGATGATTCCTTCTCATATTGTAAGGGAACAAATAAATAGCCATAAGAAACTCTGAAGAGAGAGGATTTATTTATTTTACGAAACTTGCTGAAACTGATGGCCCGCGAGATCCGTGAAAAATTTGTAAGGGGCCCGCTGCGTAAAAAGGTTGGTTGTTTGATTGTTTGGCTTTTTTATGGCGCAAGAGCATCTGGGCTATACTGCGCCCTAAAAAGGTTGGACAACCCTGTTAGGGCGCAGTATAGCCCAGATGCTTTTGTTGAAAAGGTTGGACAACCCTGTTTTACATGGCTGCAAATTTCAGTAAACGGTTGACTCGAGCCACACATTGTGTTGCAATTAGGTCAATAATTTTATCGTTGCTCGAATTCCTGCGGATTTTAGTTTTTTTCAACGATTTCGAGAATTTTAATTTTTTTTCCAGTTATTACTGTTTGGAAACTGGTGGTTTTGTAATATTAGTATTATACTTTTTCCGCGAATTTTGCATTTTTTCCCCGCAATAATATGACTTTCCTAATTATAATTGACATGGGGTCCACAGGGGAAAGGTCCATCTCTTTTAATTGACCTGACTGATCATCGTCGAATCCTGTGGAAGTATAACGACGTATGCCTTTGAAATATCCAAACACTGATAAAATTAAAACACGTGCAATTTAAAACAAGTAAATGAAAGAAAATCGTCTAAGGTCGATATTTAAATTTAGCGGGTTTCAATTAACATTAATTCGCAACTCTCTAATTCTCAAGTAACTCGGTAGGTTTCCTACGTTAACAATAGCCATCATTATTGCATTTACGGGAGACCTTTACCTTACCCTTTTTATTGCGTATAGATAGACGGACAGCAAAAGCAATAGCGGGTTCAATATCTATTGAAACCCGCTAAAAAAAATATTATTCTCGAAGCAAATTAAAAAATTGAGGATTTTTTTTAATTATTGCTTGTGCAAAACATAATTTTAAATTCACCAGACAAAGTGGTCCCCCCCCCCATATTCATTTTCTAGAGAGGATGGGGGGCATTTCCTTGATGTCCCCTGTCTTGACGATCATACCCACACACGCTCTCCTTTTGTTCTTCTTTTTGCAAGGGTTTCATTGGGAAGGGTGGCCGCCGGAGGCGGCGCTGTAATCCCAGCTCTCCTTTTGTTAGGAAATCTAAATCGCACACATGACCCCATGGCCGATTTGAAGAAGAAGAAGAAACACACAATGAAGCCACAACCCACTTCATCAATAACTCGAGCGTAGATTTTGTTCAATCAAACTATGTTCACCCAACACGAAACCATTCAGGATGTTCTTCTAATGCGGTTGGGATTCTTTTCAAGTTGTAATGCTTCGTCTTATGGAAATGCTTGACTTCATATAGGTGACCTAGTGTTTCCAGTTTCGTAGTTCTAGGTCTAAAGAAACGCGCCAACAAATAACCACTGGATTAAAGCCATTCTAATACTGGAAATGAGCGCTATGTGTAACGTGAGTGTGGGTCAGTAAAGTTTAAAATCCTTTTAATAGGTTGCCTGTGTACAAATAGTAACTATATGCAGGGGCGGACTGAGTTCTTTCAAAGGGCGCGTACCTTGGATTATCGAAGGGCCTACTGGGCCGGTTGGCCAGCGGCCCAGTCCGCCCCTGTGTATACGCGTACTCGCGGTTAGACATTTGAAGATTGCGTAAATAATTTTAATACCGACAGTGGCGTTCTTAACCGCTAGAAAATTTCCCCCTGTCTCTGTGACGCAAATCAGCGCCACCTAGACTAGATAATATAAATGGTACTGCCCAAATCCGTCACCATGTTTTATATCAATGGTTCCAAAACTTTTTGTTCCACGGAGCTCTTTTTCAAGAAAACATTCAACCGCAGAGCTCTTTTTCAAGAAAACATTTAACCGCGGAGCTCTTTTTCAAGAGAACATTGAACCGCGGAGCTCCCGACCTTTTTTTTAACTTTTAGCATGCGTTCTTTAGGTAGGGCTTCTATGTAAGTTAATAATAACAGCAGATACAAAACAAAAACTTTTACTTTAATTAGAAAATTTAGTACAATTCAGAGGAATCGGGTTGTTTAGTTTCGCATAGTTCGTTAATGTCTAGTTTTATTGGCGATGGCTGCTAGCATCAACGTAAAATTTTCAAAATTATGGGGGGCGGAGAGGAGTACATATTTTGTGCATTTATACATAACAGTACATGTAAAATTGCAATTTATTTCAGATTATTGGGGTTGGGGGCTTGGGCCCCATGGGCCTATATAACTCTACACCTATGGCTGATAGAGATGAGTTAGGGCTCATTTTCCGAGGCCCGAAACTTCAAATGTAACTTTTGCGCTTTGATATATGATTTAAATTAAAAATTTGTTACTAAATTTCACTATTTAATTTCCTTTGAATTTTCATGTACACGTATTTCTACAGTCCTCGAAAACGAATCATATAGTTGTATTCCTTGGAGAATTCTGATATGGAACAGTGACTCTTCGGCTTCAGTTACATCCATCTGATAAGCTCGGACCCGCCCGAGTTCATGTCGGGTCCGGGCTCATGCTGAACCCGTCTCATCTTTAAGCCTCAGCGTTGAGGCAGCTTCAGTATTTAGTTTTAGTTACTACACAGGCAGAAAATCCAGATTTACACAAGTAAGTTGCGGCACACGGGAGAGAAAATGCTTTTGTTTTATCGGCCAGTGGTTTAACTTCGAAATGCTTGAAAAACTTAACCAAAATTCAGTACGTAACTTACTTTGGAAATTAATTTTCAAAGCTATGTCTGACGTAATGTCAGGAAGTTGCGCGTGGTTTCGAACTAACGGCAAATAGATTCATCACGTAGTTATATACTCCTTCAGTGTTACTTCTCTGGCCGTTGTGTGTGTTTTTTTTAGCATGTTTAAAATATGACATTAAGACAATGTACAGCAATCGTAACGTGATGAAAAGCAGTTTTTTTCCGAAAATTAAGACCGTCCATTTATTTTTGACTGGACAAGTGGATTATTTTTTCGGAAAGTGTGCTCTCATTTTCAAGGCTTCCGCGCAGCCCCTTGCACAGTTTGGAAACCCCATTTTACATCAACCTTAGAATGTTGCCACCGTTATTATTAATTGTACAGTAAAGTTGTAGGAAGGGTGGAGCCAAACCGAAACTCTGTATTCCCAAGAGAGGACTAGAGTTCGTCTAGGACAGGGTATTACTACCATAGGCGTAGGCAGAAAGTTCATAAGGTGGTGTTATAGGCTCAATGAGGTGGGTTACAGAGCTACAACTCATATATTCCTATGTTAAATATACAAAATTTCATTGCAATGGGGGGTGGGGTTACAACCCCCAAAACTACCGCCTGGTTACGCCTATGATTACTACAGTAATATATTGCCGCGGAAGGGATAAATTGGGCAAATGGTCAGGGACCCGGATACTAAGGGGGCCCCGCCTCTAAACCATTTCCTTTCTTTAAAATTATTAAAGAGAGTTATTAAAAACACTTACGAACCTTATTATCCGTTGGCTTTTAGCTCTTAAAAAATGGTTGGGGGGCGGGACGAGAGGCAGGGATTGGTTGGTGGCGGTGCCCAATGAGCTGCCTGCGAATCCTGTCCCTTGTCCTGATTGCTACAAAAGCGTAAGAGTGATGCATGCTAAAAAAGAAAAGTTGGCTACCACTGTCCCAGATCGTATTGTAATATGATCTGGGGACAGTGGTCTGGGTGAGAAATCACTCTTACGCTTTTACGTGGACTTGCGTTTTTACGAACCTACTTGGCCTATACGTAACTCCGGCACTGGTCATAAACATTGGCGTAGTAAGAAGAGGACCATTGGGGTGAAATTCCCGGCCACAAAATATCATTATTTAACTTATGGAAGTGGGTGCTAACGGGTTTTAGAGGGCGCAATATTTAACTTACCCCGGGCTCTGGCAACACACGCTACGTCACTGTCATCAACCCTAGTTTTAAGTCACAGAACGCTGGTGTTGAAAATTTAGCTTGGTTAATTCCGTCCTAAATCTCCGTTTTAAAAAGCAACGGAGCTAAATTTATACACATAAGGTTCATTTCCTTACTTTGCCTGCTATTTTTTTTTTTTCATGATTATAAAATTCAGACTTAATTTTATGATTAAATTTGTATAGTGCGACGATGTAGCATACCTAAAGGTTGTAGATGCAAAAATCGATCTCTCGGAAAGATGCAGTTTTTAAAAGCTTACACTTGCCGATCAAGTTAGCAAAATTTTTGCAGGTAGTTTCGAACGTGATGAAACTATCGCCATTTAGTTGCTAAGTTCACGCCGTCCCATGAAGTATTTATTTTAGCTAACTCTTTGAGTCATTGTTCCACGTACGCTGAAAACTATTTACCTCAAAGCGTCCTCGGAACTCCTTTCACCGTAATTACTCATAGCGTCGTTTCCCAACCGCAACAGATCAAGAAACCAAGATGGACGTCTGTCATCATTCGAAGGTCGCCATCTTTGGCGAGAAAATGTAATACAAGGTGCTGGTGCATTCCCTATCTGTTGTTCACTGTATTTATTTCTTTTTATGCTCATTGTTGAAACAATCATCGATCGACCTTTACCGGCTTTGTCCGTCACCGGTCACTGGATGAGTTGATACTGCTCGTGATTGTGCTTGCAAAAAAAAAAAAAAAAAAAAAGAACGTACGTCACTGTCCTTGAGAAATTTTAATGATCCTTGCTCCTCGGATGTAACAATATGGCTACGACGACACAAAGATATCATAAAAAATGAAAAAAACAATGTATGGAGGGTCCTAAAATGTTCCTGCTTTAATGTCGTGCAC
Source organism: Dysdera silvatica (assembly GCA_006491805.2). Lineage (NCBI taxonomy): Eukaryota > Metazoa > Arthropoda > Arachnida > Araneae > Dysderidae > Dysdera > Dysdera silvatica. The sequence continues at coordinate 53,975,988 of QLNU02014176.1, forward strand.
CAAATGTCCTGTGACAATAGAGGGCGCTACCAACTACCTCGCTTGAATCGTCAAGTGTAATTTTAAAAATATCTGGATGTTTTTTCATTCATCCGGTCTAAGATTAGTTTCATGTTTTTGAGATATCGTAGACTCCCTCCTAGAATTGCTTGTAGAAAAAGAGTTCTAAAATGTAATGTATAAAGATATATAATATGTGCTTTTGCACAAAACTCTGCATTGCACTGTTTTAAAAACCACGCCTGAAAGACTATGCCGCTTTAATTGGGCGTCCTCTGGTTGAAAAGACCGATTATCAAACGGAAACGGTCGAAAGGGTGTTCACTGTATATTTTGGGAAGCGGGGGTGTGAGCATTTTTCGCGTGTTTTATTGTGAAATGTTATATATATTTATGTATACAGACGTTGCCTAGTTTTACGGTAGCCGTATACTTACGTGTAGTTCATTCACGAAAAGTAGTCCGACGGTAGCGTTAGAATTTACGGGAGCTGACGTCACAAACGGCCTAGCCGATTACAGCAGAGGGGAGGACGTCATTTCAGAACTGGTTTTTAGCGAACGTTTGTCTGCGCCAAAAACCAGTTCTGAAATGACGTCCTCCCCTCTACTGTAATCGGCTAGGCCGTTTGTGACGTCAGCTCCCGTTATTTCTAACGGTACCATCGGACTACTTTTCGTGAACGAACTATACCTGTGGATTTTTTAAATTTTTTATTTATTTAACCATATTATGGACAATAAAATATGAACCTCGTTACTTCGAACTCAAACCCAATTAGTTTGAATTAACGGGATTCTACTGTACTGTATGTTGACACGCAAGTTCATGAATAACAATAATATGTATCATCTTTATGTATTGACCAATTTAGCAGTTGTGTTAACCCTACGAAAGGTAATAATACCCTATAAAAAATATGTATCAATTCATTATAGTCTCGGCAAAGCTAATCTGGTACACTGACGAGATGCGGAGCAGTATGATATAGTTCGCCCTTTCTTACGTTAACAGAGTTAATAGAAGATACATTTCGTACATAAAACATTAAAATAATGCTCAAATACATAAAACATAGGCATGTTTGTGTAATTAAAATCTGGTATTTATTAAATTTAGGAAAAAGACTCATTATAGCAAGCGCTGACGTCATTCAAGTAATTAACCATTCAGAGGACCTTGTTCGCTTGGCGGTAAATTTGGCGCGTGGAATTTTGGCAACCGCGTTTTTCTGCATTCCAAATTAGGCGATAAATAGCCTAATAATGTTGAGGGTTACCTCATTTTTCGCAAATTGGCGAATGAATACTCGTTGCTCGGGCGTGAATAGGTCGTCGTAGCCTTAACAGTGTACCAGGTTAGCTTTGCCGCGAGTGTAGATAATAATTTTTAACACTTCTAATAAAATAAATTCGTTATCATTTTTCAGTCCATAAAATCATCATCATTATGAATAGAGTTACAGTAGTGGACAAAATTGTGGAAACCCTTTGAAAAAAGATTATTTTAGAGGTTTGATGGCTAATAACACCACTTTTTTTTGTACCAATACTATAAAATTATATATCATTGGAAAGGTAATTTAATCAAGATTGTAATGCAATAACATTTATGAATCGTATTTTAATAGAACAGCATTCATAAAGAAGAAAGGTGATATACATAGAAAAAATGAGATATACAAAAATGTTCACCATACCAGTTAATACTTAGTTGGGTAACCTTTAGCCTTAATTACGGCCTTACAACGCTTTCCCATGGAGTGAACCAAGTTCTTTAGTTCTGCAGCTGTTATAATATGAAACCAAGATTGAATTATTGCTTCTGTTAATTGTGTTTTATTGCTGGGTTGCTTCCGACTAACAAGCTTCTTTAGCCGGCTCCATAGATTTTCGATGGGGTTAAGGTCTGGGCTATTTCCAGGCCATTCCAGCAGTTGAATATGATGATCTTGAAACCATTTTTTGCACACACGAGCAACATGACATGGAGCTGAATCCTGTTGAAATATAAACGTCGGTTTATTCGGCGACCATGGCATAAGCTGCAAGTTTTCAATGATTACTGAGGTACATCAGCCATATCTCATTGATCATACCACCACACCTCTTGATGTTATACAACCCCAAATCATAACACTAACTGGGTGTTTCACGGTAGGTGTAATGCACTCAGGATGGAAATCTTCTCCAATTCTTCTCCATACGTATTTTACGCCATCACTACCAAACAGTGAGATTTTGGTCTCATCACTCCAAATTACACTGTCCCATTGTTCCGTTGTCCAGTTAACATGGGTTTTAGCCCAGTTTAATCTTTTCAACCTCTGTTTGACAGACAAAAATGGCTTTTTTCGTGGAATTCTTGCATTTAGACCACATTCATGCAGTCTGCGCCGAACAGTCCTTGCACTTAACTTCACATTGCATTGCGCCATTTCACCTTGTATACACAGAGATGATTTTTTCCTGTCACCTAGGCACTGTCTTTTAATTCTTCTATCATCACTTGCTGTTGTGCACCTTTTTCTGCCTTTACCAGTCTGGTTTTGTAATGACTGAGTCTCCTTATACTTCTTCAAAAATTTAGAAATGCCACCTTTAGTTAAGTTTCCCCCAATATTTCTTCTAATTTCTTCATAACTGTAGCCTTGTTCACTTAATATTACTATTTTACATCGCTTCCTAGGTGACCAGTCAACTCTTTGCGCCATTTCTTTAATTTTATTACGTTTTACAAGCACACTAAATCAAAGAGCACAAAAAAAAAACAACCAACTTGATAGCAATTACAGAACACACTGATAAATGTCCTGTAACCTGTTGGCTCATTGCCAAAACAAGAGAAAACATGATTGGCTCATTGCCAAAACAAGATGACACCTGATTGGCTCTGTAAACACTCATGCTCATTGGCCACATTCAAATGAAGGAAAGCTACTTCATATAAATGTAAGCAAGCTGTGCTTCTTTTTTCTGGTTATTTGGCTATAACTTTTGATAGAATACAGATAATTGAACAAATGTTATTGCATTACAATCTTTATTAAATTACCTTTCTAATGATATATAATTTTATAGTATTGGTACAAAAAAAAGTGGTGTTATTAGCCATCAAACCTCTAAAATAAACTTTTTTCAAAAGGTTTCCACAATTTTGTCCACTACTGTACTTCTAGTGATTCTGATAATTTAACGTATTTCCTTTTGCCATTCTCTCCATTTCTCCCGTGTTCAACTCACAACAGCGCCAAAAAAAGAACGCGTACCAACTGCTTACTGCTGAAGTCCGTGGACGTGTTCCCTAGACTTGTTATATTATTTGTGCATACAAATCCGCAGAATAACATTAGACGCTTATTTTCATTGCAGAAGCGTTTTTGGCGACTCTTATCTCCTAACACTAACACCTCTTCTTTACGATTACTCACTGAAAATTCTATTTTACTTGTTCCCAATATATACGATTTTATCTTGGGCCAATTAATGTTTCGTGGACTAAATGAAGGTTAGTATTCAAATATTATTACTCTAATAAATATTTCTCACGGTTATAATACTCGCAATACCAACCTTCTTTTTTCGCGCAGTATAGCCCAGATGCTCTTGCGCCATAAAACACCTAAACAACCAACCTTCTTTTGCTTTGTCGCTCTCAAACGCATTTGATGTGTAATAATAAAGTGGATTCAACTGCCTCAAAATTATTGAACGCTCTTCCATCGGAAATTAAATTTTATTATGCTTCAAGAGTTTTAAAAAAATGTTTGGGTTATTTCTTTTGAATAACCAATGTGTTGATTAAGTTTTTATTGGTATATGTTATGGGAATAGCTATTTACATCATCCTGGGTTTTTTTTCCCCTAATAATTGTTTTATTTTGTGTGTAACTTTGATAACTTTTTGTAACCATAATAATTTGCATGAAATTTACTGTCATTTAATTTCTTGTCTTTATTTTGAACATGCTCGCCTGCGGAATTTATTTGTTTAGGAGACATTGAGCTATTCGGGCCTTTTATTAAGCCTTTTCTCACTGTTTCAGCCCGCAGGGTATGTGTATGTATGACCTGTTGAAAAATAAATATAATAATAATAATAAGAGGCTCGGAAAATTGTAGATCCCGCCACAGTATGACCCGCACCATCTTGGCGCTGTAAAACTCTCAGACAAACAAAATCTCTCTAATCCTGGATTTTTTTCTTTTACAGCTTTCCAAAATCTTTTCCTGTGAGATTTTTAATTTAAAATGTATTTAAAAGTAGCATTTCTGTACTTCTTTTCAGTTCCAAAGTATCCTCTGCCAGATACTTTCTATATTTGACGTATACTGCCTCATTGAGGCAAGTCCAGGAACAACGCATTATCGCTATTTTGGCATCAATTTTCTGTTCGTCTACAGTGGCAACCGACATGGTAAAGTAATGTACTTGGCATTGTTTAATATATGACATGACGCAGAATATGCACTATATGTCAGTTTTTATATGTATGATTAGATACGAAATGTATTTTTATTTTATAGTTCGTAATTCGCTCATCTTGTGCGCAATCATCTCTTTCATCATGGCTGTATATATATTAGTGGTATCTGTGATCCTCATGAGGGCTCTACGAAAGGTTGGTATTTATTTTTGAGCAGGGACAGACGGACGGACTACTTTTTGGCGCCACTAAAAAACGATACTTGGTAGTGGACTTGCCTTTCCGATGTATTTCTTATGAAAACACCGGGAATTCATTCCCACGATTGACTTATGGGGAAATACCTAGGAAAGGTACTGTTCGTTCACGAAAAGAAGTCCAATGGTACAGTCGAAAATAACAGGAGGTGACGTCACAAACGGCCTATCCCATTGCAGCAGAGTGGGGACCAATTTCAGAACTCGATTTTGGCGCCAACAAACATTCACCAAAAGCCAGTTCTGAAATTGTAGTCCTCCTCTGTTGTAATTAACTTGCCCGTTTGTGATGTCATCTCCAGTTATTTCTAACTGTTCTATCGGACTTCTTTTCGTGAACGAACAGGTAGATCCGCGCCACGAATAGTGCTTTGTGGCACGGAAAAGTTAACAGCCCGTCTGAGCTGTTATAATACTGTTGCCAAATACAGCAATTGAAATAGCATATTAAATGATTGCAACTAATTATGAGTTGCTACATTATATTTCTACTTCGGTATTTGGCAACAGCACAATAGTAAATAATCATCGTTTTCGTGTAAATTGGAAGGGCCGCGGCGAGGGTGTGGTAAGTGAGGCAAGTGGCTCAAGTCAAAATCATAGCAGTTTCAAATATACTAATTCGGTATTTACATATACATATTAATTTATAATTGTTGCTTGTTAAGCGCTTTTTATGATACACGGACAATAAAAATCGTACTGCACCAATTTATAACAGTGCGAAAAAATAGGTCAAAATCTTTTGGGGGGAAAGATGCTAAAACATAGCTGGCTTTTATGAAATTAAACTTGTCCATACAAATGCGTGGTTCTCATGATCCTTGAATTCCCCCTCCCCACAAGTCGGGCCCTTGAAAAGTACTTGAAAACTGCCAAAAATGTGGTTGGTCTTTGAAAAGTCCTTGAATTTGGGCCCTGCGGTGGCGCAGTGTGGTAACGCGTTCTCCTATTGCGCGGCTAATCCGGGTTCGACTCCCAGCAGTGCAAAAAGAACGCTTACTCAGAGATCTCATAAAGATCGCACTGCTCACTGTAGTCCGGGGTTTGGTTCCCTAGGCCTTAAGAGGTTCGGATTCCTCGGAAAACAGTAGGTCCCGGCGCAGCATGACCACTGTAGTCTTTGAGCCGTAAAACCAAAAAGAAAGCGAAACCTTAAATTTTTCTCGGAACTTTTTTCAAGATTTAACAAAAAGGGGGGGGATTCCCCACCCTTTTTTTGTCAAATCTTGTAAATCTATTTCGCCTCATTTCCGGAACAAAGCCAGTAGTGCTTCTGACACGCCTCTTTTCTCTCCTGCCCTCTGATTACAGTTCATATAAGGGATGAAAAAAAAAAAGTAATTTTTGCTGGCAATGTGCCGAGTTGAAAAGGAGCAACATAATTAAACACTAATTTCAATATTATGCATCTTGTGATTGACAATGTGAGGTCCTTGAAAAAAAAAATAATTTGGTCCTTGAAAAGTCCTTGAATTTCACCAGGATAAAAGAGTGGGAACCATGAAATGTCTCTCTGTCCCCTTTTCCAAAACTATTGTAGTATTTTTTGCCCTAGTCTAATGTCTATAACAACACAGCAAGGTGAGAATAAAAGGAGTCACGTGAGTAATGGCATTATCATCCATCTGTTCACTGTTGTGTTGTGTGCCTTGAGAATCAGTGACCACCTGATTATAAATGAACTAGCACTGTTACATTACCTCCTTTGTTTTTCGATTTGTGTTTATGCCTTGGTGTGTAATAGCTATAACGTTATTTGAAAGTAAATTATTAATTTTTAATATTTAGGAATTGGAGAAAAGGTTTCGTCCATGGCTTATTGCAGCTACCGTTTACACGTCCTGGTGCTTATTTTCCATACTATTCCGATCCATCGCCAATGTAAGTATCAAACCTTTTAATTAATTAACAATTTAATTGATTCGTATGAAGTTAATTAATTAATTAACCTGAAAAAATTAATTAACTTGGTAAAGGGAAAAGAAAACTTATTTGTATCTCACTTGAAATAAAGTTATTATCATCAATTATCTTTAGTACTAGCATTGTTAATAGCATAACGTCTGAAATACAGACATGTCTTCTATCAGGGTCGGCTTTAGATATTTGGCGGACCAAGACAGGTTGCGACTACACCGTTATCAGTAGCATAGCAATTCAAAGCTCATGGACGAACTATAGATGAGCTTACGCCCCTAGCAGAACCGCCTAGATTGTGCCCCATACTCACGAAGATATTCTCCACTGTGAATCATTTTTATATAATTTATATAATTACGCCCTTTGCGTAGATCTTCCACACTACGCCCCTAGCTACGGACGTGCGTGAGAAGGCCAATAATATCGTCATACAAACCTTAGATACGAAGAAAAAAGAGCATCATTTCTGTGTCCTGGTAGCCTAGTCGGTTAAGCCACTCCGATTCATACGAAGGATCTCCGGTTCGATTCCGGATCAGAAAGGTGTCTTTTTTTTATATAGATAAAGCTCTAGTTTGAAATTAAACGTGGGTGCTAACAATAATTAGCCATTATACAGTATCCTTTTAATATAACAAGCTCGACGGATACTACAAATAAAAGTCATTATATCGAAGAGAAGCTATAACTATGGAAAAAATTTAACGTTGTGCTCTATAGCGATACTCGAGATCATAGTCATTATATTGTAATGGTCGCTAAAAAGAGGCTCGTCGTATACAGAGTATATTGCATTATGCATGCATGTACATATGCTGTTAGTAGTTTGTGTGAATCGGTCATTTGAGAAACCCCGTAAGTCAACTGACCTTACTTAAAAAGAAAAAAAAAGAGAAAGAAAGAAAAAGAAATAAAATATTTCTGTACCGATAATAACAAAATTCAACCAGAGTTCATTCCTTCCGAGTTGAGTCGAGCCTACTGATCACTTGAAGAGTAGTCCGCAAATGGACGAGGGGATAGTTTCTGATGCGCCTGCACAAATTATTGCAAAATTTGATTTTACCTCTGAGCTTTTATATGAGATTGCATAACAGCGAAATTGTTCTCTCGACGTTGCACACAATGAAACTCGTGGTGACCATTGCAGTCCAGTCCCAAAGGTGGTCACTTTAGGCAGGTTCTACTGCATATTCAAGATGGATTTAGACGATAGATCTTGTGTACATCATGTTTTTTTGTACAGAAGTTTGAGTCTTCTTCTACTCTATAATAATTGCGATTATAAATTTTAGTACACCTCTATAAGTTCTCAATGCAAAACTGACATTCAGGAATTTATTCATTAACATTTAATATGCAATAGAACCTGCCTAAAGCGACCACCTTTGGGACTGGACTGTAATGGTCTCCATAGACAGGTGGTCACTCAAGACGACAGACTTTGATATAGACATAACTAAGTTCCTACCAGTTCTTTCTTATACGCAGTGCTCACTTTATCAGGTTCCACTGTTATACATGGACTGGAGCATAGGCGTACGCAGAAAGTTCATAAGGGGGGTTACAGAGCTACAACTCACATATTCCTATGTTAAATATACAAAATTTCATTGCAATGGGGGGTTACAACCCCATCAACACCCCCCCCCTCCCCTGCGTACGCCAGTGGACTATAGATCGACAACATGGCGGAAAATCGGCTACACTTTTTGAGACTTCCATTCCTTGTGTTCTTCTCTAGTGCTTCCTGGATTTTGCCCAATGTTATAAATTTTCTTCGCAACTTTTGTATTTATGCATAAACCAGAAACTTTCTGCGTATGCGACGTAGTTTTCGATTTACTTCAATGTGAAAACATATTCATTTGTACGTTCATCTTATTAAGGACCCGGTAGTATGAGTATCCCTCTTTCTCTGTTTTGCGCATTACGGGAAAGATTTTGACAGTATAAAATATGACAAGATTGTAGAAATATTCTTCGAGATAGGTCTGGACGCCAAAGATATCCGTATTGCTAAAGCAACCTATTGGAACCAAAAAACGAAACAAAATCCACAACGATGAAATAAATTAGGTGGAAATAAAGTGAGGAGTTAGACTGGGATGCGTACTTTCTCCCATCTTCTATAACCTATATTCGGAAGAAATGATTCAAGAAGTCATGGAAGAAAGGAAAGAAAGTTTAAAGATAAATGGAACTATTATAAATAACTTGAGATATGCTGATGATATGGTAATAATGGCTACCTCAAATAAAGATTTGCAGGTGCTCATCAATGAAATTGATACAACAAGCGAAAAAATGAGATTTGTCGTTAATGTGAAGATAATGAAAACTGTGTCTTAGCAGGAAAAACTTCAACATCATTGCCCATTGTAAAAACATGGCCATAAACAAGCAAGTTCTTTTTGCCATTTGGGAAAACATTTTTGTCGCAATAACGATCAAACAAAAGAAACAAGGTGGCGAATTGGCCTGGCAAAAACAAAATGCAGTGAAATGCAAGAAGTTCCGTGTAAGAAAAGAATAAATTTACATCTCAAAGTCCTAATTTTAAAAAATTATATTTAGCCTATTCTGCTTTACGGTTGCGAGACTTGGACATTAAAAAAAGACGCCAGAAATAATACCGAAGCTTTTGAAATATGGATCCTTAGAAGGCTACTGAAGATAAAATGAACTGACAAGATCTCCAATGAACAACTCCAATACGAAAAGAACTATCACCACTTTAATTCTGAGAAGAAAATCAGAATATTGCGGCCACATGGTGAGGGGAGAAAAATACAAACTACTCCAACTGGCACTGGAGGTAAACACCATGGGGAGGACACCTAGATGCAGAAAAAGAAGAGGGTAGATGGATGACTTAAAGGTTTGGACTAGGCTAAGCACAGAAGACATTATGCATACCAATAGAGACAGGAAAATGTGGTCCAAGGAGGAGGACGATGATGATGGTGAATAGTGATTAAACCGGCCATCTTACGCATGCCCCCGGTTTAAATCCGAATAGGCCGGGATATCTTTACATGGGTATTGCTGTTTGAAAGACTATTATCAAACGATAGTAGAGCCAGTCTTAGAGCCGTAAAACTTAACTAATTTTCACCTAATTCGTATTGTTTGTTAGTGCAGCATAAAAATTGAACTAATTGCCCTCTCATTTGTAGTTATATGTTGTGGTTGGTTTTTTTTTAATGTAATATAACCGAACGTATTTTGGTTTTACAGGATCTCTACTATAGTTATCACCAAGCCATGCTTGTACTATGGTCTCTAATGATAGCTTTTAATGTAAGTATTATTAGTGTTGTGTACGGTATGTTTGTGAATACACGTTTAATTCTATGTAATAGGCATAATTTAAATGTGATTTTATTTCGCCATGTATGTAGAATACCGTTCCAATCTCTGATTGAAAATAAAATGCTGTGATTTCATTTCTGATCATTTTCATGTGCAAAAATGATGCCATGCCAAGATCAAAGGAAGGCTTCATGAATCTAATTATCTATGCAAGTAATATCAACGCTGCCAATTAAATGCAATAAAAGCACAAATTCCAGCAAGGAGCATCGCATTTACAGAATCAAGCCTCTGAAAAATATATTTTAAACAGTGCGTAAGATCCGTTATAATACTATCATAAACCATATAACCTTCTACAATGGCATCATAATTTGTAAAACCTTCTATAATGACATCATAAATTATAAGACCTATAATGACAGCATAAATTGTAAGACCTATAATGACATCATAAACCATTAAACCTTCTATTATGACATTATAAAATCTTCTATAATGATGCCATAAATTATAAAACCTTCTATAGTGGCTTATCATAAATGTCTATCTAACAATAAACGAACCTATCTAGGAAGGCATGAAAATATATATACGTAGGAAAAAAGGTCTCCGTAGCATTCTTAATAGACTTAATAACTCTTAATAGACTTAGGGTTCCGTAAATTTTCCATACCCCATTCTATTTAAGTATATATTGTATTTGGATTAATATTTGAATTCACCTCTCGGTTGCCACCTTCGGGAACCCTGAATTAGGTTCAATTTCTAATAAGCTTCATTATGTATAAATGTAATATAATTTAGAGGTCCAGTTAAGCCCTCAATCCCATGCCAGGTGATCCGCAGCCTAGATGTAAACGTAAAATATATACTCACATAACTTCCACTAGTCAGGCGGAATGCTGGGTAATCTGACGAGCGTCGAATTTTCGAACTTAACCAGCTAGTCATACCCGTCACGCCGTATAAAGACAGAGATTTTCCGATTTTTGCTACTGCACCGTAAATGCATATTTAGAGGAAACCGTTCAATATTTTACGAACTGCGAAAACAACTTGAATTTCGCGGCATGTCGTATAATGGGGGTTTATCCAGCATATGTAAAACCTTATTTTTATCCGGCATGTCGCTTAATGCGGAGCAATACGATCCTAATTCTTAAGTTTGATAATGGCGATCTGGAGCAATCCTCGAGCCGTAAAACTCACAAACAAATATACAAATGACAATATAAAATGGCGCAGTATAGCCCAGATGCTCTTGCGCCATAAAAATCCAAACAAACAAACAGACAATAAAAACGTATTTCAATAAGATGCGCTTTAAAGCCCCGGCGGTGCTTGCTTAGCATCAACGGTTGAAAATTTTATCTGGATTATTCGTCGAGAAAGGTCACTAGGATGTTTAATGACCAAGGTTACCGGACACTCGCCCCCTTTTAATCTTGTTACAACCAACTCCTCCGATTATCCGGGCTAATCGCAATTAGTCCGGATAATTGAAATTCTAAAGAAAAGTAGGAACTTCGGTGGTTCGTTCAATTAACCGGATCTCGATTCTTCGTTGAGAAAGGTCACTTGGATGTCTAATGACCAAGGTTACCGGACACTCGCCCCCTTTTAACGTTGTTACAACCAACTCCTCCGATTATCCGGGCTAATCGATTAGTCCGGATAATTGAAATTCTAAAGAAAAGTAGGAACTTCGGTGGTTCGTTCAATTAACCGGATCTCGATTCTTCGTTGAGAAAGGTCACTGGACACTCGCTCCCTTTTAACGTTGTTACAACCGCGATTGGTCCGAATAATCGGAATTCTAAAAAAAATAAATAAATAAATAAAAAGGAACTTCGGTCGCACAGTGGTAATACATCCATCTAACGTGCCGTTAATCCGGGTTCGGTCCCGAACGGTGAAGGAGGGGAAAAAGAGAGGAAGAAAACACTTACCGCTCTTCTCACTATAAGCAGAGGATTGATTTCCTAGCCAGTGGTCGGAATCTGCGGCTCGCGAGCCAAATTTGGCTCTTTGGCTATTGGAGTGCGGCTCTTTCACGAATGACATGTTTAAAAATTTTTTGTTTAATTAAATAGTATTAGGTTAAGTTTCGGTTTCAAGATTTCGGAAATAAATAGCAAAGCAACGTGAGCTTTTGTTAAAAAAAACAAAACTTTCGGTGCTACCATAGCAGGAATTAAAATTTTCTCCCTTTAATATTGACATTGGCACTTTTGAAATCAAAAATTTATGGAGCTCCAAATTTGAACGCCTTAATGCTGATATGGAAAAATTGGAGAAAACCAAATATGGTCTCAATTCACAGCACAAATGATATGCTTTGAAAGAACTGGAGAATGAAGGCATGAGGATTTTTAACACTTGGAATCATGGGCGTAGGCAGAAAGTTCATAAGGAGGGGGGTTACAGAGCTGCAATTCATATATTCTTACGTTAAATGTACAGAATTTCATTGCAATGGGGGATTATCACCCCCCAAAACGTCCCCCCCCTCCCCAGAATAGTATTCTTGACTTATATGATCAGTTAAAAAAGCTAGTATTTCCTGTTCTTTTTTTATTCGGCTCAGCATATTCATACGAACAATCTTTTGCAAGCATGAACCTTATCAAAAGTAAACTGAAAAATTATCTTGTTGATAAGAATCTAGAATCGTACCTGAAATTAAAAACGTTAAAATTAACGTACAAATAATAAACGTAAAAATTAACGTACAATCATGACTTACCCAAACTTCCAAAGGAAATGCGAGATTATTCTTCCCATTAAATATGACGATGTTTTAATTTTAATAAGAAAAAGTGATTTTTAGCTATAAATAAAATTAGATTAAAGTACGATATCTAATTTTAATCAGTGTATCTGGCTTTAACCAACTTCTAAAAAGGAGGGTTTTTTGTTTTGTTCAGAAATTTGGCTCTCAAAAGCAATTTAAATCGTTATATTGCTGATATTTGGCTCTTTTGACTAACTAGTTTGCCGATCATTGTCCAAGGCCTTACGAGCTTCGGAGCAGACTTTGAGTAATCGTAATCAAATGATTATAATTGATTGTAATCGATTCCATTTTCGCTAATCACACCTGTAATCGAATGCTTTGAGGTAGTATGTAATCCGCAGTATAAACTTAAACACATTTTTAAATTAAATTTCATTTAATCGTAGTCGCCATGATTATAATCGTAATCGAACTGATTATTTCTGATTGCGCGCAGGTAATCGTGATTAAAATCTGTAATTGTAATCATGTTTTCTATGTGTATTCATAATCGTAGTCGTAATCGAAAAATGAAAATTGATTGTAATCGTAATCTAAATTTTTATACCTAGGTGATCGTAAGCATGCTTTTTTTCATGTGTATTCATAATCGTAGTCGTAATCGAAAAATGAAAATTGACTGTAAGCGTAATCTAAATTTTTATACCTAGGTAATCGTAATCATATAAACCGATTGTAATCGTTCCCAAGTCTAGTTCGGAGTCCTCGAGAAAACGTAGGTCCACTACCCTACAGTAGCGTAGCGGTAACGCATTCGTCTACTGTGCCATTATCCCGGGTTAGAATCCCAGTGATATCGTAAGGCGCGTGTCGTATTTCTGTCCACCGCAGTTTTTGGTGGTGATAGTAGTATGAGCAGCGTCTGGGTCCCTTGCTGCAAAGGTTTGGATTCCTCGGAAACCCGAAGGCTCATAGGCGGATTTACGATTTTGCCGCCTGTAGGATGGCATGTTTTGCCGCTTAAGCTTACCAAACGCAACTTTAGAAGCATAGCAGAGATTTTGACGCTCCTAGTGATAGTTTCAAATTCGCACGTGTTCCCGAATTTGGCGACTTTAGAGCTCTTTCTTCTCCAAGCGACGCCCATGGTAGCTCTCCCTTTGCCAATGCTTAATAACGTCTCCGAACGTAACAATTCAAAATTGATTATTAACGATTAATCACTAAGAAATTTAACCCCGCCTTTGCAAAACTTCTCGGACGCAAGCTTTTCATCGAAGATTTGTCGCCGTAGCTTTTAGCCTACTTAGCCTATAGGTAAATCCGCTACTGCGTAGACCCTGACGCAATAGACCCTTGCTGTTCTGGCGCCGTAAAAACGCAAACCAAATTCTAATATACATATTTTTGCATTTAAAATTTTTCTTTTCTGAAGCACTCTGTTGTATTATTACGTAATAGGCCGCAAAGCTTTTAAAAAAAGAAATACTGTAAGTTGCTATTATTTATTGGATAAGATGTTATTTATTTATTTTTTGAAATTATTCACTTTGGTAAGTAGACGTTGAGGTTGACATTTGTGCTCGCTTTATTCACGGTCGTCTGCCCATCCATGACGTCCTACAATTTGAAAACGACATTTTCGAAATCGTGAAATGCCTTGTTGGGAAACAGAACTTCTATAGTTTGCGGATATTCAATCACAGCTGGCTTAAATATTATTTGGTATATACATATACGCGCGATCAAAGGCGCCGTTAGCGGGGTGAGCAGGGGGACCCGTCCCCCAATGTTGGTATTAGGGTTCCATGTCCCCCAATATTTTTATGCCGTCAGCGTCCATGAGCGCGATAGCTAAACTTACTCAATGCCCCTTTGTCCTGGTTCGAGAATATTAAAATTCGATTCGTTACTCTATCTGGAATTTGCTTTGTATAAATGTGCATTTAGTTGTTAGTTTCGTGTCGAAATGCATATTGTCAGAGATTTTGTGCCAAAGTTTCACATTTTTTGGGTCAAAACGTACCGTTTCGTTTTAATAATTCTTGATTTTGTGTCAAAATTTCTAACTTCCTTTCCAAAGCTTTTCGAGATTCGAAAATTTCGCCATAACGTCCATAGGCGTAGAATTATATGGGCCTGTGAGACCGGAGCCCCCTCTCAATATTTTAAAATAAATTGTAATTTTGGATATAGTATTGTATATAATATGTGCTTGAACTCCCCCCCCCATGCCCAATAATTTTGAAAACTTTACATTGCGACTAATCTCCGTCACTTTCGTATTGATATTTCCCAGTTTGTGTTTTAACAGTTTAACTCAAAGTTTTATCAGTTTCGTATCGATACATGTTTCATAGTTTAGTATAACATTTTCCATTCACATGCCTCCCAAAATTACAAATGAAATGGTACACTTCTACATCCTTGAATTTCATGAAATTTTCTTAAAATTGTTACTCATATAAACAAGTACTATGTTTTTAGTATACTGCATTTAAACAAGTATTGTGTTTGTAGTATACTGCACTAAAATAAGTATTGTGCTTGTAGTATACTGCACCTAAACAAGTATAGTGCTTATAGTTTATTGCACTTAAAAAGTATGGCGCTTATAGTATACTTTACTCAAACAAGTATTTCGTAGTACTTTACTCAAACAAGTATTTGTTTGTAGTAACTGCACTAAAAAAGTATTGTGCTTGTATATACTTAAACAAGTATAGTGCTTATAGTATATTGCACTTAAAAGTATAGTGCTTGTAGTATACTCACTTTAATTAGTATGCAGTCTTCATTGTCTTTGTATTATAAGATTTTGGATTAATGGAAAAAAAAAAGAAACGTCATTTAGTAAAAGTTGGTAAGTTTTCCCACAAACACCACTTTTTGTTTTGTATTATTATAAAAATCTTACCAAATGAAATCGATCCTTAAATTGTTAAGTATTTATAGTAACTCTGACCTAATACACTTTGATTTTCTTTTCTCCCAAAGATTTTCTTTCTCCTGGTTGTATATTCAAATTATCAAGAATTGGCAGATATCACTCGATTGGAGGACATGGCCCGCTTAAAGGTATTAATTGTTAAATATATCTTTGAAATCTAATATTCAATATGTGTATGTTGTGTTTTATTTCGATCTTTTGTTTTTGACACTGTGTATGTGTGTGATTCTATCGTTTAGTCTATTTGTTTTTATCCATTTCCTTTTCTTTTAGTCATTTTTTTTTTTATATATATTTATTTTTTCTTTTGTCCTATTCTTTGTCTATTCCATTTATCCATATTCCAACCGTATTTTTGTTTATTTCATTTTTCTATTCAATTTTCTTATATCCAGTAGAACTTCAGTATATATGGCAGTTCTTGGCAATTTTAGTGGTTGGTACACGAAAGACTAGTTCTACATATCATAGGCGTACGCAGAGCTTTCATAAGTGAGGAAGGTTATAGCCTCAATGGAGGATTACGAAGACACAATGCACATATTCCTATGTTAAATATACAAAATTTGATTTTAGTGGGGGGGGGTACGACCGCCGTTAACACACCCTGCGTACGTCAGTGCTACATGTCCAATTTTTGTTTTCGAAACTGATCGGAATTTTTCACCCGTTATAAATCGATGGTGTGTGTATTCGCGATGGTGGGAAAAAAAAAAAAATACAGTGTTACCTTCCAATAACGGATACTCACGGGACCGGACATTTCGACCCTTAAATAGAGGTGTCCCTTCTTCGGAAGTACATGTGCCCATATTCAAAGGAACTGGGGGACAAGAGGAATCACCCCTTGAATAGAGGTGTCCTTTGTTCGGAGGTAACACTGTGTTTCAGTATTGTAGAAAAGATGGAGTTGTTGACGGACGTGAATAGTAGAATGTGCAAAAAAAAGAAAGAAAAAGAAATGCCCTTAAAGTTGATATTCCCCAAAAGTATGATCTCGGTAATTATAATAATTGTTATTTATAATAATAATAATGTAATAATAAAAATGGCAATTATAATAATAAATATGTAATACCTTTCGATTATCGAATTAATATTTGTTTTACAAACATTTTAACATTTTTTGAATCAAAATTTCAGATAAGATATGTTGACTCTCAGATACACTTCTGTCTTGAATCTTGATAAACATAATTTCGTAAGCTTTATCCAGATGTGTGCCGCAATTTTCTCAAATGAGGCCCATGAAAAATCCCAAATAACAATAATACTTCTTGCTCATTAATTCGTAAAAACGACGCTCAGTCTGTTCTTAAGTTATTACAAGTTTTCCACGTCCCTCTGCTAAAGATATACAACAACTGAACTCTTTAAAATAAGGATAATTCAGAAATACGAAAATCTACCTTTTTTCTTGTCAACATCACCGCATTCTGGAAGAAAATCTCGGAACAAGCTTCGGCTTTATATTCTCTTCCATTTCTAACCTCAAAACTTAAAATAATTTAATATAGATCTTCTCTTACATTTCTATAATTTTTATACTGCTCAAGCTATGTATCACGAAATATTGTATATCGGGTTGAATGAAAATTTATTATTATTATTATATTATTATTATTATTATCGTCATAGTATTCATGCATTAAGTCAATAGGAAGTAGGCCATGAAATTTTGCCAGTGTCTTCCAGTTGATAATCCTATTTCTGTATATTGTTCTTATCATTCTGTTTTGTAGTGATTCTATCATTCTTAAGTTGATTCGTCCTAAATTCTTCCAGGCACTATCAGAGACGTGTCTAGGGGCTTTGAGGTTTGTAACCCCCACCGTCGTAATGAAATTTTATTTAATATAGGAATATATGAGTTGGAGCTCAGTAACCCCTCCCATTAAGTCCATATCCCCCCCTTATGAACTTTCTGTCTACGCCACTGGGCATTATTGCAGTACATTAATTACATGGCTGTTTATCAATGAATGATATATAACTATAATTTTTTTTTTGATAAATATTTCGATACCTCTTTTTTATACCTAAATCTTTGTTTAATTTTATTATGTATTTTATTAACCTGGTCATTTCAGTTTAGTTTGATATTTAGCGCCAAGGACTTAAATCGTGTGTACTACCTCAATTTTTTTTTACTATTTTTTTCTTCAATTGTTTTAAATACTGCAATTTTAGTTTTTATTTCATTTATTCTCATTTGATTTACTTTAAACCATAATTCATGTTCCTATAGCAGCCAAGTAAATAGTTACAGTCCCTTCTCTAGACACATTAGATAAATATATCGTTGATATACAACAGAACCTGGTAAAGTGACCACTTTGGTAAATGGACTACTTAAATAAAATGATCACGTAATCACTTTTTACAAGAGAGAGCTATCAGGGACTTTGTTATTCCTATATCAAAATCTATTGCGCATAGTGGCCACCTGTCTATACTGACCATTGAAGTCCAGTCCCAAAAGTGGTCACTTTAAGCAGGTTCTACTGTATATAACAAAAATAATCGTGGTCGTAAGTTTGAAGCCTGAGGTACACCAAACTTATTAATATACGATATAGATCTATCATCCGTTATATAAACCACTTGTTTTAAATGTTCTTTGCCATGTTGATTCCTTACCCCCTCAACCTACGTATTTTTAATTTTATCAAGCTATCTGTCTCTATTGATTACATCAATACGCCTTACTAACGTAAGATCATAGAATAGTCCAAGCCATATATCCTCTTTGTCCAACACCCTATGTTTGTATTGCCCTTTTTTTCCTCATAAGTGCATCATTTGTCGATTTTCAACTCCCAAATCCATATTACAATTTATTTAAAATTCCATATTTAGCAATGAATTTTATTATTCTATTATAAATCAATCTTTCAAATACCGATAAGATAGAAAATTGGTCTATAAATTCCCCGACTATCTTTCTTTACCTTTTTATATGTATTTGTATCAACTTCGCTACTTTCATCCTATCTGGTATAGTTTATTTTCTATTATTTCGTTATAAATTATCAGTAACGGTTCCACAAATAGATCTGTACCTTCCTTGGCTAATAACGATCTAATTCCACCAATTCTTGCACCCTTTTCTTTAATATTGTATTTATAATGTTGTTTTAACATTGCGTTTCACCATCTCTTTCAGAAGTTCAATATTATCTATTTTTTCAACAAACCTCGTATTTCTCAATTATTGTCCCATGTATGTTTTAAATTCTACATTTTCATCCCCTCCTCTATCAATTTCCTTTTCACCAACTTCAATAAACTGCTTATTTATTACGTTAGAAATCTCTTTACTGTCTGCTACTAGATCCTTTCCTGAACTTTTCCAATCCTCTTTCATTTGTTGAACCCGTGTTTTAAGTAGAGAACAATAACATGACATGTACTCAAGCTGCATCCAGCGACCTTTCGTATTACATTTCTCAATACTTTAGTCATCGAACACAGCCAACAGGTGGCTGTGCAGGATAGTAGCCACTTGTTGGCTATGTAATATATACGTTGACCAACAAGGATGGAGACAGAGAGGAGTAAATGCACAGAGGTCCGATCTGCTAAACTGTGCATGGGCCCTAAATTCTGTTACCGGCCCTCTGGACCACTAGGGAACTCCTTAATAAAGGAAGTGATGTAGAGCAGGGGTTTCAACCTTTTTGGGTAGCGGGCCACTTAAAGAATTTTCACGGATCTCGCTGTCTAGTGGTTTCTTAAAAAAATAAATAAATTACCAAATGCCTACCTTCGTAGTTAATTTCCGTTATTTGTTTGTTCAACTGCGATATAGAAAGGTATTACCCCTGTTGTCCCCGCGGGTTTTCCTGATTTCTCAAAGAAAAATCTAAACTTTTTGTTTGGGAATTTTTTTTTATTTCAAACAGTGTAGGCGGGCCGTATGAGCACTGTTCGTCGGTCGGATTATGGCCCGCGGGACATGTGTTTTACAACCCTGATGTAGAGGAATTATTCAAATACTGTTAGGGTTTTGGCACCCCACTTTTACATGATTCATACTGGGGCCTGTGTTTAAGGTAAAGAAAGAGGTTGATTGATTGATTGTTTGGCTTTTTTATGGCGCAAGAGCATCTGGGCTATACTGCGCCAACCAAAAAAAGAGGGGAAAAATACTTTACTGTCTTCCCTTGGGTCAACATACATACACAAGAGAATAGCCATGTACGGTTCTCAATAGCCCAGCAGTCAAGACATTGAAATGGTCGCTAGTTCAAATCCGGACCGACCTGGCACTTTTTTTTTTCTCTACCTAAAACACAGATACTAAAAGGAAACGTGTAAAAGTGGAGTATCAAAAACTTAACAGCGTTTATTTAGAGCATACGTTATACTTCTTCAGGTTACAAAGGTTTAAGAACAGACCTATTTTATATAAAAAAAACATACGTTTGCCGGGAAAACTTTTTAAGGCTCGTGTTCCTTACTCGATTACGTTAACTTCCGACCGGATAAAATGGTGTCATATAAAATATAGTGAAATCGATCTTATAAGCCCTATGAAATATCGTTCAGTCAATTTCTGAATTATTTGTCATGAAAATATATCAATTCATTTTTGTAATGTCATTGGACCATTACGTACACATAAATCATATTCGTTTTAAGTTACCAATTTATTTACTGTATTATGATGTAGTGTGTTACTGTTGTTTATGTACTATATTGGATAGTTCGTTACTGTTTATGCACTGTATATGATGTAGTGTGTTACTCTTGTTCATGCACTATACAGGATAGTTTGCTACTGTTGTTTATGCACTGTATTGGATATAGTTTGTTACTGTTGTTCATGCACTTTATTATATGGTTTGCTACTGTTGTTTATGCAGTACATTGGATAGCTTGTTACTGTTGTTTATGCACTGTATTTAGTTTACTACTGTTGTTTATGCAATACGTTGGATAGTTTGTTACTGTTGTTTATGCACTGTATTCAGTTTACTACTGTTGTTTATGCAATACATTGGATAGTTTGTTACTGTTGTTTATGCAATACATTGGATAGTTTGTTACTGTTTTTTATGCACTGTATTCAGTTTGCTACTGTTGTTTATGCACTGTATTTAGTTTGCTACTGTTGTTTATGCACTGTATTTAGTTTGCTACTGTTGTTCATGCACCATATTTCGATAGTTTGCTACTGTTGTTCATGCACCATATTTCGATAGTTTGCTACTGTTGTTCATGCAATATGCTAGATAGTTCGTTACTGTTGTAATATTGGGCAGTTTGTTACTGTTGTTTATGCATTAGATACTTTGTTACTACTATTTATGTATTTTACTAGACACTTTGACCCATTTGTTCTTGTATCTGCTATTAAGCACGTTATTTCTTTTATTCTAGACTGGAACGATGAGCAGCCTTAATACGACGTCGCATAGCTTGTCACACTATTCTGTCGATATGTTCCGAGGACCACAATCTCGTGCCTCCACGCCACACGGTTCCATAACTGCCTCCGTTTAAATGCGAACTGGAACTAGTAACGCTACAAGTTCCTCTCTTTCGACGGACTTCCATACTTTGAGGTAGTCAGACGCTGAGCATTATGTTGCACCTGGTGAAATTTTCATTTTTGCACGATAAGTCCTCCTTTAATGTCGTACTCTTAGACTGTCATATGTCAAGGGCTGTTCCAAAAGATCCACATCTCTCCAGAGAGCAACAAAATTTTCCTTATTGCTACTTAATTACACCAGAGAAGAAATTGCACGGAATGGATCTATATTGGTTCTCAAGTTTTGCGGTCCTCACCCACCCACCAAAAAAATTCTGGACTCACCCTTGGTACATATACACTGAAGTACCAGAAAAACTTAAGAGAGACACTTACCTGATGGTACCCTATAGGAGAAAAGGAACCTTGCACTTTCATATTACTTTGTACCCCGACATTGAATTTTACTGTTAGCTGTGGCAATGTCACGTAATGGTCAGACCTCATAATGCTTGCTGCATAACTCTGTTCACGGGAGTCCAGAAGTTTACAGTGGCCTCAACGGTAGCGCACGCTGAAGTGGTAGTCTCAGTTGTTGTATATGCATTTCAAAAGTTCATTTCGGAGATGAAATTACCCGTGTCTCCATCACCAAGCTTCATTCAAAGCCACTCGAATTGTGATACGCCGTTGTCTTCACTTAAAATGATAAGGCAGACAGTCTCAGAGACCTTTGTATGTACTTCAAGTAAGAAAGCTACCATTTAAAGTAAATGGATGTGACTGTCAAGACCGTAGTTAGGATTTAATTTCGGGGGGGGGTCCGGTCCTCCCTAAGATCCCCCCACCCTCTGGATACGGGCATGGTGACTGTCTAGGTCTTTCTAGCATTTCTTAGTATACATGAATAAGCGCACTTTCCACCACGAAACACGACATCAAATGTTATATTTTTTTACCATAATATAATCGAATTGATTGATTGTTTGTTTGGCTTTTTTATGGCGCAAGAGCATCTGGGCTATACTGCGCCATAATCGAGTTGAGTTTATTATTCCGCAAGGTACTACGAAGGCTCCTTTTCCGTAGTATCAGATCAAGCCGCTGTAGCGATAAGATAGATGGATTTATTATCAAACTGATAATGTTGGGTGATTTAAGTAGGTATCATGCGACTATTTTTTATAATCACGTACTTTTAAACTATATTTTTTCCCCTGCAACTTCGACTTTCTTATCACCTGGTATTTCTTCCATTTTGTAACAAAGTATACCTCGAAGATATTGCGGATTCCAGTTCACACCGCCGAAACAAAGCGAATATCGCAATAAATTTTAGCGTCCCCAGAGCATGTAGAAGTTATGTTTATACAATCGAACTCCGCTATAGCGAACCTCAAGGGAACGAACTTTTGATTCGTTGTATCCGGTAACATTATAGGTGTAGGAAATTGAACGAGACCAAAAAATTCATTCATTATAAGCCGGGTTCGCTATAGCGGGGTTTGACTGTACTACAGGTGTCCCAAATCGTTCATTCTGAACGAATCAGTGAATGAGTTTTCCATCTATCATAAACGAAAAGACTCCTTTAGTGATTCGGTCATTGGGCGATTTGACACACCATTAATTTAAACTACAGTCAAACCTGCTATAGCGAACCTCAAAGGGCCGAACTTTTGGTTCGCTACATCGTGGGCTTTTAAATATATACCCGATCCGATAAAAATATTGGATGATGGGACGGAACCAAAAAACTCGTTCGTTATATACGGGGATTCGCTATAACGGGATTAGACTGTATAATGTATACTGAAATCTATCACACGCGCAATAGTGTCATGCCTGAAAAAAACTACACACATTAATTTGAAAAATATCTTATTGTTAAACAGCGCCGATCGATTCGCTGGATGCAACGTTGCCGAAAGAACCTTCGATTTGTGAAAGCGCAATAAAACGGGGTATGCTGCATACCCCGTTTTATTTCCTCAATACGCTCATACCGAGCTTGTTTAAACAATGATAATTCTACCTAAGTTCAACTATGTTGTTTTTTACTGAGGCAAACAACGAAAACTTTTAACTGCATGTTGAGAATTCTTGTTACATTATCTTCGTAAATTGCTTAATTACATTTATTAGTTTCTTGTAAAAATTATACAGGTAGCAACAAATTTGACGACCATTTCAATTATTCTATTCCAGTTAATATAGAATCTATTTTTAAATGAAGAATTCTACTTTATGTGTAGACGTATATGCGTTCAACCTAAACTCTCATTTAACTCTCTTACAGTAAAACCCCCCTCTTAAACGGACACTCCTCAGACAAAGTCAGGTAAAGATTCTCCGGCAGAAAATTCGTTCACAACAGTACTCTTCCTCGAACAGATTTTTCTGATAGGCGAGTGTTCACTAATGAGAGGTTTTACTATAAATGTATAATGAAGCACCTACGACCCACTGAGCACATATGGTAAGGTGTTCGGAATACCCGCGTATGTAGTTCAAACTAAAGCTGTCGGTACAACTTGTCATCGCAAGATTTGGTAGAAGAGAAAAGTACTTACACTTGTATTTATTATTCGAAAAATGGAATACGTGCTCATCACGGGGGTTAGATGGGTTACCCCCATCCTCCTTAATCTATAAGATTTATTTCATGGAAAGGGTCTTGTCCAGTTTTCACAAGATAGAATATACAGCGAAACCTTGTAGAGTGACCGCCTTCGTAAATTGACCACCTGAATAAGACGGCCACTTTTTATAAGAAAGAGAACTGGTAGGGACTTAGTCGTGCTTATATCAAAGTCTGCGGTGCATAGCGACCACCTGCCTATAATGACCATTGCAGTCCCGTCCCGAAGGTGGTCGATCGCTTTAGGCAGGTTCTACTTACTATATATATAGATGTGCGAAAACGTTCCCTGACTAAATCAGTAAGTGAATGATTTCGCCCATCTAGTGTACATGGGCAAAACCTTTCATTAATTTAGTATCTTTCTAGGATACTGACTCGGCAAGTTCAGTATACTGTTCACTACTATCGTACGATGTGTACGTTTTCTTCCAAAGAGAAAAGCTGTTTAACAAATAGTATATACTGATGCGTTGTTTTACTCGAGTATTCTTCCAACCAAAGACTCCGGTGATTATTAATGATGATGAAGTTAATAATCAATTTTATTGGCTTTCCAGATTAAAAAAAAATCATAACCCTGGAATAGTTAGTTATCCATAGCACATCTTGATTAAGACGTTTCTCGAACAAATTCTTTAAATTAAAATGTACCCTACGTATGAACAATTAACACTTCACAGCATGGGCACTCATATGGGGGGCAGAGGGAAGCAACAGCCCCCCAGCCGTTCAAAAATTTTATTTGCCCAATTCTGCTATGCATTTACTTTCAAAAGTTTTACAAGTAGATTTTAAAATAAGGTACTTTTTAGCTCATTACTAATTGTCAAGCGGTATCAATTATTTTTGTAGCATTTTAGTATCTTGTACATTCACTAAAATGTTTGACAGCCTCCCCTCCCTTTCCAGAAGTACTCATATGGGCACCCATGCTTTGCATTACTATAAAATACAGTGAAATCTGTTTATAATGATATGACAGTGAATGCTAGGGACTGCGAATATGTTATAGGTAGTATAGTTATAAACTGATTTCACTACATGAATAAAACTTAAGTGTCATTTACTATTTCTCTGTTGCTTTTAAAAACAAACTTCATGAAAGTTTCTTATGTCATTTTCCCCTTGGGGTGTACATGTACCGTTTTTCTTTTCTTTTTGGGGTATTTTTTATTAATATTTTATTATACCATCTGCGTCTTAGGGATATACGAATACCCATAGGTACTATCTGTATATTAACAAGCAATTAGTAGCATTCCAGGGTTAAAGGTAACGAGTGAAATTTGGACTTTACAACTTTTTTTTTAGCATTTTTTTGTTGTGATGTTCAGTCGTTTTGTCCAGTCTTTCCCCCATGTCATTTCGTTTTATTCATGTTCTTTATATTTAGATTTTGTAATCAATTTTTAAGGATCTGAAACTTGTTTCTTGTCATTTATACACTTTATTGAACGATCTTCAATTTTGTTTCGTCAGTTTTCGATGTGTTTATTATTTTATTTTACTTTCTACATGATCAATTTCAAGGAATGTGATGCTGTGTAAAAATAAATATTTTTACTAACTTTGGTATTTCATTATTGTGCTCTTAACTTTCACTGTACATACGATTTTGTTGTAAAGCATGGGTTCTTCATGCTATTACAAAATAAGTTATTACTTACAGATGTAAACGAAACATTCTGGAGCTAGAATGCATCCACCAGGTCCAAACGTACGATTTCCATGGAAGAAACATTTACAACGACCAATTTTTATTGTTTTTTGTACAAGTTTCGACATCACAAAGGCAAAAAAGTCTTTGGCAGCAAATAGCACATCATTCGAAACCCATCAACACAATAACAAAATATATAAAATTCGCTCCATCCAAAAAACCACAGAGCGAGAGAAGTCCAATGAAACGAAAAGCACACTCAAACAAGACAATATATAAAATCAATCAAAACACATTTTTTTTTGTGAAGTAACAAAAAAAGTCCACAAGACATTATAATCTATTTAAAAATGTTATCCATTATTTTGAAGTTCATATAAAAGCACTTAGTACCACCAAGATTTCCGATTCTTGGTCTTTTTTTAAAGAACATTCTTTGTCGCCCATAAAATACTTCCTTTTCCTCCATTCAAGAAATCCTTGACAGCATCAGTCTCCAATTAAAAACGCCAAAACCTTACCGATTAATTTTCAGTGTGGGCCGAGGAATATCTGAAAAAAAAAAATTGGTATTAAAACTATTTTCTTACTAGATAAAATTCTAAAATTAAGAATGTTTATTATTAAGATAACGTAAAATTAGATAACGAAAGAATACAGCGAATGACCAGGGCATGGGTGCCGACGGCATAAAAATATTGGGGGGGGGGACAATATACCAGTAGAAGGCATTTTGTTTGAAATTGGAAGGGGACATGAACCCTAATACCAACATTGGGGGGACGGGTTCCCTCTGTCCCCCACGCTAAAGGTGCCCGTGAACCAGGGCTTACTGTAATCAGTAAAAAAAAAAAATTCTCTTTTGGCCACTGATCCAAGGGTATACTTGTTTGAGAGAAAAGATTTGGCAATGTTTCGAGACAGTCATTATGTCTTGTAGTTATACACTCCAGTTTTAGGTTTTACCAGAACAGTCCCGCACCCAAGTTATACCGGAACTCTTATCCTGGTTTTCCCCCATCTTTTGATGATTTAGGTATGGATTTTGTGATCGAAAAGTCTCCCAAAACTCAAGAAAGTCTGCAGGGGCGAGAAGTAACATTTTTATAAAGAATTTTTGCAGCATTCTAATCAGAAGCGTGTCTTTTCTCCCAAGTATGTTCTGTAAGAAGGTTAGACACCTCATCCTTCTCCACAGCAATATTATATTCCTTTATCCGCTTACAAACCCATCTCGCCAATGCATAGGCGTAGCCAGGGGCTGTTTTGTGGGTTGTAACCCCCATAGCAATGAAATTTTATATATTTAATATAGGAATGTGTAAGTCGTAGCTCTGTAACCCCTTTACGAACTTTCTGCCTAAGCCACTGCGCCAATGTATACTTTTTTGCAGTCTTTACATGGTATCTCTACTATTAGGATGAAAGGAGGAATGCCAACAGAAGAATTGAATGGAGCTATTTACAAGATACGAAACTAAGACTTATAAATATACCTAAGAAACCCGAGATCCGTTTGTTTGTTTGGGTTTTTTATGGCGCAAGAGCATCTGGGCTATACTGCGCCAAAATCTGAGATTCATCCACAAAATAAACCTCATAGTCATTAACTCCTTTAAAATTTGCAGAGATACAACAGCGTTACAAGAAATCAGGTTTAAAAATATTTACAACGAGCGTTTATTCGATTACCTACTAAAGTAAGATCTGTCTATAGCAACATTCTAGACACCGAGTAAATACTACATCGTTATAAACAAAGATGAATCTGATATACTTTATAACGGAAATTATTTGATATTGATGGATTATGTTCATTATTGATGTCATGTTAAACAAACTATTAAATAATATTACAGGTTAGGATTTAGGAATGCAAATTACCAATATGGGAAGCTGGAATCATCATTATCGTGGCAATTCAAGGACAGCAAATATAGAATTTTCCAGTCATTTCAAAGGGACGAAAATCTATTTTATTCCTAAGCAAGGAAAAACTACATTCTCTATCCTAGGACTATCTGCATTTGTGCATACTATATTCAGGCCCGGTGTTAAGTGGAGTGTGGTCCAATTTGGGTCACTTTTGTGGGGGCCCCTCATATAACCTTGGGTGTCCAAGAAATCAAAGATGTCTAAGTCCTTCTTAGGCACCCTTGAAAAGCGGATACCTCTATTTAACGGACACTTTTCCAATTCCTATTATCTAGTGCTTTTATTGCTTGTGCTTATTATACCGTCCAAGTAATGGATACCTCCCAATAGAGGGCAAATCCCCAAGTCCTGAGGTGTCCGCTATTTAGAGATTTTACTATATTTGTATTACAGATAATATATACATCACTTTGAGCCTGATTAAAGCATTTTGATTATTTGTGTTCACCGCAAAAATGGTCTTAATTTGCAATTTCAAAAAAAAAAAAAAATCTTCCCAAGCGCAGGGCTCGATTCAGCCAAATCGGTATATGGCCGGCCCTGACTAAATTCTTCAGCATCAATGGATTGTCAAAGTCTGTATTGCTTTAAAAATTTTGGCTACAACATTTGGCGAAAGTTTGAAAAGCACAAAAGTATCGTTATATACAGACTCGCTCAAAAATCAGCTATAGAAACGTTAATACCACAGGAAATTCGCAGAATGCGATAAATATCTTTATGGACAGTATCTTTATAGACATTTCACAATATTTACACGTTTCACAATCTTGAGAATGTTAAAAAGTAAGTATTCAAAAATATATATAATAAATGAAAATCTGTCACTCTCTATAAAAAATTAAAATAAAAGGAGCAAACGTCTAAAAAAGGGTAAAAACCTAGCATCTGAAAAACGATAATAAATTAGAACTTCAAGAATTGTAAAAAACATAATATCTCAAGAGAATAATAACCCAATATCTCAAGAATAATAAACGAACATCTTAAAAACGATAATGCATGCACTCACTTATCCTTCCGTCTTTGATGGAATCCATCGTCTCCAAGCCTCTGTTTTCATACACGAAACTCTGGTAGTGATTTTCTGCAGCGATGGAAGCTCGATGTTGAAGCTCGACAGTGTCATCATCGTATGGATAAGGGTAGCTTCCTCGGACACTGCTTGTTGGTCTAGGGTGGCCACCAGTTGAACTGCTGCGCAAACTGATGGGAAGAGTTTCGCAGTCCGATGGAAAAGACGGTCTCCTCCCGTGTGGCTTCCGATGATAGCCTCCAGCCAGGTGTGCTTCGTAATCTGGTGGTGGAGTATGCGGTCTCAATCCACCTTTATTATAGCTATCAGTCTCGAATGCTTCGTATGGTGAGTGCAATGTATAAGGGCCTATTCGGAGGTCCGTGTCAAAAGGCTGCGTACAGGAAGAAATACATTAAATTGAATAAAAATTCAAAAAATAAAATGGGTTATTTTTTAGTATGTAGATGCCCACATACGAATAACTTAAGAATTGAAAATATGTCATTCATACAAATTTTATACTTCGTTTGTTATGCAGCAGGTATTAAAAAGACATCTGCGATCGCATGTGCAATCAAGAATGCCTCATCCCGCCATACTGAAATAGGGCCTAGTCTTGTAGAAGGTCGAAGAGACAATCATACCAGCTATATGTCACTATTATCAAATTAAACATACAGCTAAATGCATTCGAAAATTTGACGGAGGATAATTATACATCAGCAATTACGAATGATGGATGTTTATGTTCGAAATTAGTGTTTCCCAAAATTGAAGGACTTGTAATTCCATTTTATAATATACCATAACGATCATTGTACCAAGATCTTATTCCATTATCTTCAAATAAAAAACAGCACCCCGAAAATTCTCAAACTCCTCGCTTTACAGTGTTGTTTTGGGTCCCTTTTCAGACTTCATCAAGCTTACAGAGCCTCTTTTCAGCCTTTGTTAAGCTCAAAATGGGTTCTTTTTAACCTAGACTAGGCTAAAAATAGGCTCTTTACTGTAATTTACATTGTATTCCAGCGAGCTCCAATAAATCAACACAGCATTGAAGCTATCAAAATTGTTGGCATATTTTGTTGCAAATTCGCCACGGACCAATACTGAAAGATATCTACAAGATCGCGGTAATAAATTCGGTACTGCAATCCTCCATCAGCCTGTGGATAATCCACTTGAGCAACAATGCATCTCCAATGCTTTGTCTGTGTTTTACGGCGCAAGCATAGCTAAAATCATTGCCAGGACCTACAGTTTGCCAAAGAATTTGTGTTGTCTACGGAACCAATATTTCAGTCTAAACGTTGGTTGTGTTTTGTCCGATTTTCATGGAGTTAGTCAAGATCTGGTGGCGCAAGGATATGCTGTGCCAAATTGCTACAGAAGATAAAAATATAAATACAATAGAGGTGAAACGGCTCGGTCCGTGCCCGTCAGACGAATGCAATTAAAGCCGAAAACTGACTTTTTTTTATATCGAAACTCTCTAAGGAATATAATTAGAGTATCCGTTTTCGAGGATCGTAGAAATATATGTATATGGAAATTCAAAGGAAAGTAAATGGCGTAGTTTAGCAAATCTTTTTAAAATTTAAATAGAACGTCAAGGGGCTAAAGTTACGTTTGAAGTTTCGGACTCGGCTCGAAGTCCCACAAAGCATTGCGGGCTCAGACGGGTTCGAATTGCAAGTCTTCAGGCTCGGACCTCGAACATTTCTGTTGTGAATTGAAGTGACCAATCAGCAAGAAAGTATATCAACAAAATATATGTTAATAGAAAGTGCTTTCTCTTTATGAATACTCTTTATGGTAATGCCCAGGGCCGTAGCCAGGATGAAAGGGCAACTGGGGCAAGGCAAAGGACATATGGGACACATGGGATTGTTCTATATATACAAACAGCTTGATGGGGCAACTGGGCCCATGCCCCTACTGGCCCCGGCTTGGCTACAGGCCTGGTTATGCCATAATTAATTATTCATACTTATGATAGTTTAATGCAGGAGTTTAAAAAAATTAGAAGGGTATTTGCGAGTATAGTCGGTTCGCGGAAAATTGGACAGTGGTACCCTTAGAATTCAAGGGAGCTGACGTCACAAAGGGGTTGGTTCATTGCAGTAGAGGAAAGGGCGTCATTTCATAACTGTTTTTTTGCGCACACTTATCTGCGCGAAAAACCAGTTATGAAATGATGCCCTTCCCTCTACTGCAATGAACCAACTTATTTGTGACGTCAACTCCCGTGAATTCTAAAGGCACTAACTGGCCAATTTTCCACGAACGGACTATACATTTGTTAGAAGCGGGCCCTCGCGTTATAAAAAAGAATTTACCGGCCCGCGGCTTCATAAAGGTCGAGAAATACTATATTCTACACTACCACCTGGCCATCATCATTCGAATTAAGAAAAGATATGGGATTCACAGCTTCCGCTAACTGGAGAGATTTGAGAAGTGTGCAGCCAATTGAGTTTTTAGTTAAATTTTGGCACTTCATTTCCAACCGTGTGATGGGGTACCATCAGAAAAAAAAAGGGAGGTTTTGCAACCACATACCATTCGTTTTTTCTTCTGAACTTCGATTTCCTTCATTCTTTGAGCGACAAATATACATAAAGCAACCTGAAACGATAGAGCACTTTGTTCAAATTCCCGAACTACTTTTTTCAAACACTTATTTCTCTCACTGGAAAGATTTGCAAGGAGTCTACTTACGTTAGCTACCCAAATGACTATGCCACCTCTTGAGAATAGTGTCGCTAGCAGCACATATATGTTTTCGACGAAAAAACGATCGTCAATTTTTATATCTTCCTCTCCTCTCTCCTCTGCTTGTTCATCGTACATTTTCTATAAAAAGGAAAGCATGGTGACTTATAGTGCATGAGCGCCCACATGAATACTTTCAGTGGGAGAGCTAAGAAATATCATTACCTACTTCGAAGCTGTGAAACATTTTAGTAAATACACAGGATAGTAAAATACTACAAAAAATAATTGATATTGCTTGACAACCAGTAATGAACTAAAAAGTTCCTTATTTTAAAACGTCACTACTATTATACGGGGTGCCCCAAAAACATTGACCGCAGCTCTAATTCCTTAAATATTGATCCTAGATATATGCATTACAGTGGAAAGTGACCTAAAGAAGTGCAGAATTTTATGAAATCGATTAAAATCGCAGAGAATTATTTTTTGAAAAAACACAAAATTTAAATTTTTATACAGTCCCCGTACACAAAAATTTCCAATGTGTTAAATGTGCCCCCATACTCCAATAGGCTAATATACAAAATTTCAGAATTCTAGTGGAAAAAGTACCAGAGATATGAAAGTCCAAAACATCTGACATAACATTTTTTGACGGTAGCAATAGCCGTGAAAAATAATGCCGGAAGAGGTGGGGGAAACACATTTTGCTAAGCCACGTTATTTTGGGTCTTCATATCTCTGGTTCTTTTCCCACTAGAATGCTGAAACTTTGTATTGACCTATTGGAGTATGGGGAACATTTTACTCATTGGGAATTTTTGTGTACAGGGACCATACAAAAATTTAAATTTTGTATTTCTTTGAAAAATAATCCTCTGCAATTTTAATCGATTTCACAAAATTCTGCACCTTTTTTTTACGCCACTTTCCAATTTAATACATATGTCTAGGATCAATATTTAAGGAATTAGAGCTGCGGTCAATGTTTTTGGGACACCCTGTATATGTAGGCTACTATTATCGTAACCTCATGATGGAGAGGCGGACAGAATAGTTTGCCAATCGAATCATTAAAAGAAAGTTTTTTTCTCACCTCAACAACGGTAAATATCCGAACGAAAACTAGAAAAGTTTGATAATAACGAACTTCTGACCCTATTAGTTCTGCGTTCGACTTCCGAAATAAATGAACCCTTTGTTCTCGAATCAGTGAAAACTGATAATCGATATTATGCATGGAGATATCGTAGTTACAATAACAAAGAAAATCACACTGTGCTATCAGTAACCTTCTACGAAAATAAATTCAAATCAGTATTAGATTTAAAAAAAAAAAAAAATGTTTTAAATGTTTATGTTCAACAGACCTCAAATAATGGCATCCTCCGACAGTAAGGCAGATCATACTTGTATTAAATAGTTGGAGTGAAAGAGTTGGGGGGAAAAAAAACCCTCCAGATTTCATGATTTTTCCACTTCTCCCGTTGTATCTTTTCTTTCAAATCTTCCTTAACACCAGCTCTTTTCACCTTTTTTTCCCTACATTTTCCATATACGTCTTTCATTTCTAGTTTACCTGCATGCAAAATTATCTTCCTTTCTCATCTCAGGTCCATACCATCAGTTTCGATTCATATATTTTTCTTGTCAACTCTGTCCTCCCCCACCCCCGTTTTCTCTCTCATTTGTTCGTTTCTGATTCACTATTAATATCGTGATATTTCTAACTAATAAAAAAAACACTTCAATATGCAGATCATACATATTGGTATATTTTACACGTCAGTATGAAGAGTAATTTTATAGTATACAATTAAAAAAATTGAGGTACAGCGGCGTATCGTAACTTCAAAAATAGACCACCTCCAAAACAGAATGTCCCCGTCTCCCTCGAATAAAAAAGTCACAATTCACACACACTCACACACACATTGTGATTTGTTGTTGTTGTTGAAGGGGGATGATAAACACTTGGAAAAAGCCCCCTTTTGAAGGCCTGTACCCCCCCCCCCCCACTGGTGTGTCCTTCCTTTAAGCCTTTTCTTGCGTTTCAATTCTTAACGTTATTTATGTCTTCTGGCTAAGAACCGAACACCGAGATTTTGTGGATGTTTCATAAATAAGACATTCTAGTTGACTTGCTGTGTTGCTCTACATGCAACAGAGACATTTTCAAAAGCAATGTTGTATAAATATGCAGGATAATACTGGATTCCGGTTCCTCTTGAAGCGTTTACATCTATATGAACATGTTACCCTCTTTCTCTGAATCAATAATTCTCTGAATCCATAAAATTTCTGTGAATTCCATAAAAATCATAAGTTGGTTGTTGGTGTAGTAGCTTCGATGTCCAAGACCATTGTCAATCACTGTCGGAAAATCACGGACATCATGGGATTCTTCACAAACAAAAATCTTCCCAATTTCACCAGAAGGCTGAATGTCAGAAGAGCAAAGTGTTTAAAATACATTGTTAACGTCATACCACAAGACTATGTACATACTAAAAGGTGCGAAAAGATATAAAACTTAATATAGTCCTAATTATTAAATCCGAATTAACATTATACTATTATACCCAATTAGTTCATATTGGCAGAATTTCACTGCACACGCAGCATACAAACACATTTTCTTCTAAAAAGAACATGGTATAAATGAAAAACAGAAAGTTTCTGAACCTACAACAGCTTTGAAAATGAAGTAAATGGTAGCTGCAATATCGGTTACGGTGATGATAATTGTGGTCACAATCCATGGCTTTAGCATATCTCGACATTTCTCCTGAAAAGGAGTGATATTATGAATATTAAATTATCTATAATAAATTAAATAATAATAATATTTCTAATCATATATAGATATCATCAATATATCGTTTAAATGAACAATGGGCAAATTGGAATAAAAGATAATTACACTGGTTTCCATAAATTAAGCAACAAATGGAAAAAATGTGATAATTTGGCCAAATGTAGTTCAAAATGCACGGAATTTGCGTATGTTACTGGAAAAGGCATGTAGCATCGATATACAGGATGCAAACGAGTGGCGCTGGTGTTGATTTATGCAAATGCGAAAAAGCTTAAAACTAGCTGTTTTGCAGTGAGTCGCCAATTAATGTGCGATGGTGAATGAAAAGATTTCGAGATAGCCAATTTGTAAAAATGACGTCGAAACGTCATTTGCCAGTAGAATTACATTACGCAGCTATACGCAGACTTGAAGCTGGTCAACGGCAGGCGGACGTTGCAAGATGGCTGAACATCGACAATTCTGTGGTCAGCAGAGTGTGGCAACAGTTCCGAACCAGGAATTCAGCCTCCCGAAGATACAGCGAAGGTAGGCCAAGGGTTATGACCTCCTCAGATAATCGATACTTACGGCTTTCTGCAAGGCGAAACAGGACTGCTACTCTGACTCATCTCAGATCTGGGCTTGCTGCAGCTACAGGAAGGACTGTATCAGCTTCGACTGTACGCAGAAGGCTACATGAAGAAGGACTGTACGCTAGGCGACCAGTATTATACATGCTCTTAACTTCTCGCCACAGGAGGGGGAGGTATGAATTGGGCATGTACGCATGAGAACTGGACTCGAAATCAGTAGGTCCATACTTTTCACGGATGAGCCGAGATTTGCTTTGCAGAGTGATTCTCGATGAATTTTCATCTGGACAGAGGCTGGTACTCGATATCAGCCCTCTCTTATGCAGGAAAGGGACACATATGGTGGAGGCAGTGTGCTTGTATGGGGAGGCATATCTTTAGGCGGACGTACTGACCTCTATGTGTTGTCTCATGGCAACCTTAATGCTCAGGGGTTTAGAAACGAGATTCTCAACCCTATTTTTTGACCATATGCGGCCACTATTGGCGATACATTTATACTGCAGGCAGTCATCACACAGCTCATTTCGTGCAGCTGTACATTGAAGTGCAGACTGTAATCCAAAAGCAATGGCCAGCACGCTCTCCCGACCTGAATCCCATAGAGCATGTTTGGGATGCTCTCGAGAGGCGTGTTGCTGGCTTCCACCGACCTCCCCGAACCCTGCAGGGGCTTAGAATTGCTTTGCGCGAACAATAGGCATTACTACCCACAGAACTCATTGATAACAATATTAGCAGCATGGAACAACGCTGTCGGGCCTGTATTACTGTTTGAGGTAACCACATTTTGTATTGAGATACTTTTTACTATTTCATTGTGACACCTGTATTTCTGACTTTTTTTTATTTGTATAGCTTATACAAAATGTAAATGCTTTGTATCACATGTTCTTACATTTTTTAGTTACATATGGTATGATAAAGATTTTCACCAAATTTCATCCAAATTGGTTGTATATTTTATGAGTTATCACGTTTTTTCCATTTGTTGCTTAATTTATGGAAACCACTATAATTACCTAAATTTTCTGTTAAAAAAAATGAGTTTTAAATTGAACGTTAAACGAGCAATAACATGGGTTAATATGGGTCAGAAACCTAGCATATGACATAGGAACATATATGTTAAGGTCAAAAAGAAAATCCCAAATATAAAATCCTTAATACAAATTAAAACAGGTAATCATTTCTAGCATGTTGTATGGCATGGAGGAATAGTGGGCAAAGCATACTCAAGACATTCCATACTTCTCTACGAAGGATTTCTCAGTGAAGAAAATGTGATAGGTTTCTCAATAAAGAGCCCCGAATGTTTTATAAAGAGAGTAGGGAGAAATATTTTTATTATTATTATTATTATTTTAATACATGCATTCAGTAATTAGAGTGAATTCGTTGTTCAAAGTTACTTGGTTGTTAGTATATTTGAAGCTCAGAGTCTACATACACTATAGGTCTTCTGAGACGAGACTACGATGTTTGAAAGTGATCAAACCATGACATATTAACATACAACTAGGCTTGCTGGAAGCCGAGCTCAAGTCCTGTCGACCTGAAGGCTGTGGATGTAATCACTAGAAGACTTGAGAAAAATTAGGCGTAAGATTAGGTGGGGCCAAAGCAAATTTGGCGCCCCTTGCTACCAAATATGAGTTTTATAATGTAACGAGTAAATATTTTATTTCATTTTTACAGTGTACACATTTCGATTTTTTTTTTTTTTTTTCAAATGTAAGAATATAGCGAAGGCATGATTTCTGATGACCATCTTTAAGGAGAGAATTCGGCACCCTTCCACGATGACTAGGTGGGGCTACAGCCCCGCCCGTGCGACCGCCTATGGGAAACTATTATGTTGAAAAAGAGCGTTCAGACTATTCAAAAGCGTTAGTTAATTAATTAATTGTTATTTAGCTAACTGCATATGTAATAAGAAATTTTTTCTTACTGAGTTTCCTACAGCTAAGGCCAAAGTTGTTAACAACCAAAAGGTGTTCAAGACTAGAGCGGTTACGGCTAGTTCAAATATGTCTGA
The DNA here is from genome assembly GCA_006491805.2 of Dysdera silvatica. Taxonomy (NCBI): domain Eukaryota; kingdom Metazoa; phylum Arthropoda; class Arachnida; order Araneae; family Dysderidae; genus Dysdera; species Dysdera silvatica. The sequence continues at coordinate 54,012,484 of QLNU02014176.1, forward strand.
AAAAAAAAATGGTTTTTAATTAATAACAAAAGAAAATATAAAACAATTCAGAGCTTGGAAATTCGAATCCTTTCTTAGTCGCGTTTCTTGTTTTGAATGGTATTTACAATAACACAAAACTCGAAAGAATGATTAATTTTAAGCTGAATAGACAGACAGGAACTATACAGTTCGTTCGCGGAAGATTGTCAGCCAGGCTCCATTAGATCAAGGGAGCTGAAGTAACAGACGGGTTGTTTCATTGCAGTAGAGGGTAAAACGTCTTCCATAACTGGTTTTTCCCCGCGCGAAAAACGAATTATGTTTGTTTGTTTGTTTGGCTTTTTTATGGCGCAAGAGCATCTGGGCTATACTGCGCCAAAAACGAGTTATGAAAGATGCTCTACCCTCTACTGCAATGAAACAACCCGTCTGTGATGTGAGCTCCCTTGATCTAAAGCAGGGGTCTTCAACCCGCGGCCCGCCGACATATTTTTTTGCGGCCAGCCGGCTCATGAAAAAATACAAATTGTTTCACACAAAAATACACTCTTGCTGCCTGTGAATCTTAAGTCTATATATTTTATTCTGTTCACATTCAGCAATAAATATTTTAAAACGCTAGAGAACTAAACACACGGTCTTCCCTTAATCATATTTTACTTTAATTTTCTTACTTATATCGATATTAAAGGTAGTTTTATTGATTTGCAGTGCAACAGTGATTTTAAAATAAAATTCAGCTTACGACTCACTGAATTCTATTCTAAATATGCTGATAAGAACATCTTCCCCACTATCTGACTGCATGCTCCGAAAACGATATCACTATTCGGGAACATACACGTCTGCGAACAACTCTTTTCAAAAATGAAGTTAGTAAAATCAAAAATTAGGACCAGAATAACCGACGTCTAAAGAACATTCTTAGTGATACAACATCAAAAATAAGACCTGACAAGGTTGTTAAAAATAAACAGTGCTATAAATCTCACTAAAAGGTTTGATTTCGCTTTATATATTAACAACTAAAAGTATTGTAAATGTTTTTTGCTTCCATGTGTATTTTACGTTGTAATATATGTATATTCAGTTCCAGCGGTGGATCTAGAAAATATTTTCGGGTGGGGGCAAACCAATATAGGGATCTAAAAAAAAAGCCAACAGAAGCAAATTCAGGGGGATCACCCCCCCCTCCCCGGATCTGCATTTGTTCAGTCCTAATATTGTCGGTACAGTAGTGCGTCCCGTGAGCTAACACGAATAAGCAAAATTGGCTCTTGGACTGAAAAAGGTTGAAGACCCCCTGATCTAACGGAATCTGGCCGCCAATTTTCCGCGAATGAACTATACATTCAAAGCAATTAGCCAGGTTTGCAGTGCATGCCAATATAAAACGAAGTTTGGAAGCGTAAGTAAACAAAATTAACGATCATGCTCCAAACTGGATTCAAACCACGGACTTCTGGGTTATAATTTCGATGCTAGACCTCTAAGTCCCAATGTCGACAGTTTTTCAAAATTTTCATTTTATGAACGTGAAAAAATGTCACTTACGAGAGTGTTGAACAGCCTCCTCGGATATGAGTGTCAATTTCAGCTGTTCCCAGGACGATTCCGTGGTGGTGGTGAGAGGTGAAATGGTCGACGTGAATGCTTCAGTCACTTCTTCTGCTGCAAGTGGCGACAAAGTTGTTCCGTTGAATGATGTTTCTGTAGATGGGTTGCTTTGATTTCCTTTATGGCTTTCCACTACCACGATTACAAAAATGTTCCATACGATGCCCATCACACTCTCCACCTAAAAACAACAATAATCGTTATTGCAAATATACAAGGTGTTTATAAAGATTTTGTACACTTTTAAACGCTAATAACTTTTTAAATAAAGGTCCTAAAATTAAAATGAACATAACGGCAAGTTTATCCAGCCCATGTACATTTTCTGACGACACATTTGTTGCGTAATATTTTCTTCTATGACATTAATATTTTGGGGATTAAAAGGATGTTGAATGGTGATTAGCTTAGAAATGGAGGAGAGCAGAAATCTATAGTCTACTACAAAATATACGGCACAAATAATATACTTTTATATATGATTATACGTTAAAATTATTTCAGGTGTTCTTAACATCGTTAATACAGTCATCATCATGTATTAATCATGCATTAGCAGCGTAGCAATTCAAAGCTTATGGGGCCTCAAGTGGCTACTGGAGGTGGGGGCCTCAAGCGCCTTTAAAGAAGATTTTGTGATGCGGCCTATGAGAAAATAGTGTGCTCTGATATCCAATGGGGGAGGACTTGAGCCCCTGAGTCCCCCCCCTTTCCTAAGTAACTGTCCAAGATGCGTTTTTCTTACCGAACTATTGAATTTTTCAACATATTTTAGTCGCAATTTCTCATACAAAAAGTTATTCTCTGCTTTAGGTTATCTAACGAGGGAGGATAAAGGGCGCAAATGCGCAGGGGCCCGGCAAAACTGGTCGGGGGACAATGGCTAAATTGGCTAGAGGCCCATCCTCCAGCCCTATCCAAAAAAAGATGGCTTTTCTTAATAAACCAAACTCAGAATAACTTAAGTTGTACAAGAAACACAGATTAGTTGATTATATATATAGTAGAACCTGCCTAAAGCGACCACCTTTGGGACTGGACTGCAATGGTCGCCATGGACAGGTGATCATTGTACACGACAGTGGTATATGCAGACTAACTCCCTATCAGTTAGTTCTCTCTTATGAAAAGTGGTCACTGTACCAAGGTGGTCATTTTACCAGGTTTCACTGTATTGTATACTCATGTTTGTAAAAATTGCAACACCATGAAGGACTCGTCCGAATTGAATGAAATTTAATGTACAAACGACCTGTGTTGATACAAATAAACGATTAAAATTACAAAGCAAAAAAACAATATTACATGTCGAAAATCAGTATTTGGTGAAGCCACCACGCGCTGCAATAAGTGATGCTATACGACGTGGCATGGAATCAAACAGATGTTGAATGTGTGCCTGAGGAAGAGCATTCCAGATTGCTTGTATGCGACCCCAAAGTTCATCTGTAGTAGCTATGGGACGAGGATCACGAGCGAGACGCCGACCAACGAAATCCCACACATGTTCAATCGGCGACATATCCGGCGAATAGGCAGGCCAAGGAAGAAGCTGTATCTGTTGTGATGAAAAGAAGTCTTGAACATTCCTGGCAATATGTGGGCGGGCATTGTCCTGTTGAAATACAGCTCCGGGAATGCCTTGAAGGAAGGGAACAACTTCGGGCTCCAGAACTTCATTGATGTACCGGTTGCTGTTAAGATTACCCACAATTCGTAGCAGCTGAGATCGTCCATGATACGCAATCGCACCCCAGACCATAACGCTGGGGATTCGTCCACTATGACGTTGGATAACGCACTCCGGAAGGTGGTGTTCACCGGTATAGCGTCTAACACGGATGCGGCCATCATAGTGACGTCTCATGTAACGTTTACCACTAGCAGATAACCATACACGCCCCGCTACAGCCCTCTATTTATACGGATCCATCAGCAGTTCAGAGGGCGCTGCTCAGCCCACGCAGAGGCGATGACTCTGAAATTCTAATCATTTGAATAGCATACCCTAATTTGCATTTCCTGAAAGTTTCAGCTCAATCAAGTGATTCCTTCATGGTGTTGCAATTTTTACAAACATGAGTTTATATTTGGACAACTACAAATAAAACTGTAAACAACGGTAAAAAGTATATAAATACGGTAAAACGACTAACTCAATAATTCACAGAAGTAACATGTGCATGCACCGGGGGCGCCGACTCTAAGGGACCCCAAATCCTTTCGCTGCCCTCATCCCTCCACAAAAAAGAACACATTTATGGAACCCTTTCCAAAATTAATGGAAAACAAATCAAGAAATGTAAAACACAGTTGAGGGTGAAAACCATAATACATAAAATATGTATAGTAATTGCTTACGTTTTCCTTGCCAATATCGAAATCGTTTATGAGTGTCTGGTTAAATATCGGAGCTTATGTATCAAAAATAACTGTATATAGGTTGAATAAATTATCCAATTATTATCATTACCGTTAATTAATTTTAATAATAATTTGTTAATTAATTTTAATAATAATTTGTTAATTAATTTTAATAATAATTTGTTAATTTTTAATAATAATTTACAATTTAAAGGTGTAAGTGAATTCTATTTAGAAGAAAACGGACCTACACTTTATCGCATGAATATTATTAATCTGAAGTGTTACAATAATCGAATCGGTCATTTTGAAAAGGGGTCAACTCAATATTAAAACAATAAGACATAACCCCTTTTCAAAATGACCCCATCCGCTGGAGGCTGAAAACTGAGCCAAGGAAAGTATACAAGCCCCCAAATATTTTCCTCAAATTGGTGCCTGTGGTGTATACAAAAGTACTCAAATTATGGACCTGTACAAAAGAAATCTGTTAAAATACAACACGCATACTTCGTTTGGTGCTACAATTTTAAGTATCTACGTATTCAAAGCACTGACAAAAATAGAAGCACTCTTTCGGGTATTATTTATTTGTTAGAAACAAAACATGTAAAGTACGCCTTCAAACCACAACCACCCCTCGTTTCCAAACCACCAAGTATGTCCGAAAAATGAAAATTTTAAAATGTAAAATAAATATTGATGTCCTACCCTTCCTTTCAGGGCCACGATCCATTCTTTCCGGCATCTTTGTGTATACTCCCTCAATTTCAGTAACTTTTTGTATAACCCCTTACAATAATCCCCCATGTCTCCCACCAATTTTGTAACTCCTTACCTTGAACACAACGTACACAACAAAGGGTGTGCGAAGGCACAGTACGTTCCCACAGCCTCTGAAGCCTCATTTGGGGAACCTGAAATTTCTGAGAAAAGTAGTTAACGTTTGGAGTAAACCCTCCAGGGTGGTAAAGCAGGATCCTCAGAAAATGGGAACTCCACTTTCCTTTAAAAAAAGGTTAGAAGAAAAATTTCTATACATGCAGGGGTTAACAAAGAAGTGGGGGAGGGGCTGGCAGACTGATTGGTTGGTTGATTCTGTTCATGGCGCAAGGTCATTGAAGGTCATTCTGTGACAACAGAGTTAAAGATAGGTTTTCCATATAAGAAGCAACTGACAGCAAACAAGCATACATACAAACAAGTAGGCGGCCACCCTCCCATTGATCCCTCGCCCAATAAGTAAGTAAACAAGCATAAAATGCATATTAGAAACAGAAAACGGCAGATAAAATAAAATCAGATGGAAGTGTGAAAATCAAAATACAAAATAAAAATTTAAAAATGACGTCAAGATCGAAAGAATTGAATAAAATATCTCTGAGATTAAAATCGTTTCGACTGAAACCTGATGATTGTCGCTGGTTAAAATATTTACAAGTATATAAAATAATATGCGTGCAAATAATATGTCTAAAGCGTTTGAAGGGACAGACTGAACTATTAGGAGAAATGAACTACATTTTCAGCTGTACAAAAATTCTTAACGTGTAATAAGATAAACTTTACCATAATTTAAAATTATGAATATAAAATAATCAAGCTTAACGGGAAAGGTTTAGTTATTGGAATTTTTAATATTCTTTCAAAAAAGTATCGAAGTTTGATAATTACTACTAACGTTTTCAGTAATATATCTGACAAACACAAAAATATGAAATAATCTGAATGTGGATAATGCATTTTGAAAGTACCACGGCATTTTTAAAAAAAATATTATTAAATTCATCTAAAAAATTCTAACACATATTGTTGGGAAAATACCATGATATATTGAAAAATCTAACCTTGTTAAAAAAAAAAAAAAAACGCTTTTATGCCCGATTAAGACTGTAAAATAGTTGATGTGATTATTGGTTAAGTGAATATTGAAATTCCCTTAATTCATTTATAATTTATTGTTAATTAATTATTACTTAATTCATTTAAATGAAAGCTATCATATTTAAACTTTTGAGTCAACTGGGAACTGCAAAAGAAAAATCCACAAAAACGAAAATAGTTTAAAAAAAAACTTTTGTAATTAGCGGTAGCAGTGTATCTAAGATTTTAAGATGAATAGGAAAAAAATCTAGATAGCCATTACTGTACATAGTACCCAAATTTTGCCAATTTCATACCACTGTTCAGGTTGGGGCGCTGGACTAGTTAACCTACTCTTTAAGACGGCACTGCACGAAATGTGACACCATGTCAATCACTTTCGAATTACATAATAATAATAAATTGATACTATAATATATAACTATTATAATTGACATTAAATATATAATTGATATAATAATACAATTGGCTACGTAATCAACAGTGTAATTAAATCGTTGGTTTGCAAACGTAATTTACAATTTGCTAATCGTTTTCATTTGTCAATTGTTTCAATTTTTTTGGGTCTACTTTGAAGATATATACATACAAAAGGTTAAATACTGGTAAAATAGCAATTAAAAGGTTTTACCAATTTATAACCTTTTGTATGTACATTTCCTCCCTGGTACTCTGTATTTTATTTCTATTTGGAGCTATAATAGTGCGACTTCATTATATTTTATATTTAACTTATTGAGAGTAGTGGTTAATTTTGTATTTGTTACAGTAATTATAATAATAATTAAGGATAAGCATGCCGGACTTTCAGTTAAAATACGCGGTTGTTTCACCCTCATTGGCGACTATCTATATATCTATCAGTAAATAAATATATAAAAACCCACCTAAATTAATATATAAATATATTTTTTAGATTTCTAGTGCTCGACAATTAAAATAAGAGCAATTTAAACACTGCTTTTCTCTGACACTCCTTTTGACGCTGTTTTGGAGAAAAAAAATATTCCTGACTATTTTTTAAAATTTACATATGTTCTGTTTTTTATAATCATGTCATCGCTGTGCAAGTGGCACGTAAGAAGTTTGGCGTTTGAAAACGACCTTTCTTTATGATGTTCAACCTGTCAGCATCTAAAAGGATCGCATATAAGTAATCATAGAAAGAAAGGATAATATAAATGGCTGACTATACGCTTTTGCCGTTCCATGCCACTGCTTTCCATGAATTTTCTCCTCGCAATTGCGACCACATCAGTTCTATTTCCACCTTTAAAGGTGCAATCTTTTTTATTTTTTTTTTGTAGCGATCCAGCTGACAGGAATAGAAACTCCAGCGAGAATGCAAAAAATAGCAAGAGTTATGATTGTAAACGATTGCTCAAATTTATGAAGATGAATTCCTGGGAGAAGGGTGATTGCTCTTTTTCTTTTCTGTGGTCATTGCCACAACATTATAGGATCTATATACTATGCTAAGCCATTACCTAACATCAAGAAACAAAAATAATTATGACAGCTTTTCAAAACTGACCACAGTTCCAAGCTGATCTTTTACAGAAATGCACACCCTGATTACAACATCACATGAATATGAATACAATTTCCTTGTTGACCTTATGACTGGAATCAAGAAAAGAAGGAAGTTATAAGGTCTTATCTGCAATCATTATAGAAAAATCTGAAAGGTCACTGGTCTTGGTTCGATTCCTAGACGGGTTACTTGCATGGAAAGGTACCGTGGACAGGGACGGTTTTAGAAACTGTCCGATCGGTCGCCCAGAGCTGCCTCGAAATAAATTTATTACTGGCTCTGCAGGGCTCTGAGGTCCAGCCTCTAAAACAGGGCTTTCCAACATACGGCCCGCGAACAGTGTTAATCTGGCCCGTCGACATCTATTTGGAATAAAAAAATCCTAAACAATTTTTTTTTCCCTCAGAAATAAGGAAAAACGTGGTAACGGAATGGGCGACCACGTAGGCGTACGTAATAAGTTCATAGCAAGAGTTACAAAACTCCATTGTATAAATGGAGGATTTTGTGACACCACAACTCGCGCCTCCTTCATATTAAATATACAAAATTCGATTGCAATATAGGTTACCACCACAGTAATACGCGATCAACACCTCTTAAATACAGTATGAAAAGATTACGCTTTCACCAGGTTAGTTAGTGTTGTTTTTTGTTAAACCGCTGGCCTGCGAAATCTGTGAAAATTCTTTAAGTGACCCGCTGACCAAAAAGGTTGGGCAACCCTGCCCTAAAAGAAGAGTCCCTGTTATTATCAGTCCCTAAATAATTTACCGTGTTTCTTCACATACCATCCTTTGTACAATATTTTTCAGTCCCGTGATGCCAACTTGCTGCGCATGCGCAAGTAAACGCGTATCCGTGATTAGACAGTCTGAAATCACCATTTATGAATTTCTAAACCGTTTACTCGTTAGAGCACAGCTGTATCCTGTATAGTCTGGTAAAAACCGGATGTATATCATTAACAGGTTATCGTTAAGCATACACTGTGTTCATAACATGAACGTGACTGGCGAGAGACGGATGGAAAATCCTACGATTCACTTTTAAATCCTATAACAATTTTATATGACAAATATGGTTAAAGACGGGTTTTCCGAACCGCCCGCGTTTTGCGATAGCGTACAACTTAAAACGCCAACATAATGCGCATAATATAATGCGCTACGTATCTTTCCTAAACAGTTCGAAAAACACAGCTTTAGATAGAGAAGAGCGATTTAAAACGATATAAAAGAATCGTAATTGAGGAAAACTACGTTCGGTGCTCCCCTAGCTAATGTTTGTTAATCTGCTGAATGTTAATTTTAATAGAAGATACATAAAGACTTTACTGTATTCTAATGTGTATAGTAGTTAGGTTCGCTGCTTTACATAAATGAACTTTAATTAACTATACCTAACGTTACCTTAACGTTAAAAGAAATTACGCACATAGGATCAGAACGCGTCCGCGGACGTCAAAGAAAAAACAACTATCTTCTGACTACGCAGTTGTTTTGGGAATTCTGTAAATACTGTATGAATGCTAAACGCACGAACGTGTTCGTCTTTTTTTTTTTTTTTTTTTTTACAAGGTTTTTTAATAAAACGCAACTCATTACTGTGTATTGGTATTGGCATAATGGTAAGCGCTAGGATGAAAGGAAAATTGTACAAAACTGTGGTCAGAC
>QLNU02014176.1:54021640-54057842 GCA_006491805.2 Dysdera silvatica
CATTAGAGGAACGATATTATATATAGGGTTCCCACTCACATTGGAAAAAAAAAATTCCCCGACTTTTCCAGATTTTCTCCTCTGACCTTGTCAGCAAAATATCCTAACTTTTTCAGGAAAATTCCCTGACCAATCATAAAACTTCCAACTAAATTTCGGATGCGGGGGAAAAGGACAACAACGCTCATGGGAAATTTAGTTATTCAAAACAGAAGTTCAGAAAGATTTTCCCTAACCTTTTCAGCAAAATGCCCTAACTTTTCCAGGAAAATTCCCTGACCGATTACAAAACTTTCATCTAAATTTCGGTTGCGGGGGAGGTGGAGGGCACAGCGTTCATGGGAAATTTAGTTATTCAAAACAGAAGTTTAGAAAGTATTCCCTGACTTTTCGAGGTTTTGGCCAAAAAATCTTGTTTTTCCCTGACCTTTAGGGACGATCTCAAATTCCCTGACGATTCCAGGTTGCCTCAGATTCTTAGGATCTCTGAATGCATATTTTTAACAATAATTCATGTAATGATGTTTGTAAGCGAAATTCCCTTCAATTAGCTACTTTTAGTGATAGAATTATCAAATGTTCGTGTTTTTATAAGGCAAGAACAGTAAAAAACATACTACGCCGAGACCCACAGCTTAAGGAGGGATTCAAACCTACAACTACGGTGTGCAGAAAAATGTTCCACGATACCATGGATCGGACAAGGGTTCATAGCACGGCAGACGAATGCTTTATCATTACGCTACTGTATAATAATGGATCTACGTTCTCCCGAGGAACCTGAACCTCTTAGGGTCTAGGGAACCAATCACCGGATTACAACGAGCAGTCAGTTGATCAATTTTCTTTTAACGGGGTGTGTGTCGACGTTGGGGGGAATCCAACACGAATGAGCGGCGTCCCTAAATTAACGCCTTACCACGCACCACCACAGGGCGGCAAAGAAAAAAATTGCTTTTACTGTAATTTTTAACCGGACTAAAAAAAAACGGATAAAAGACTTGTTCGCTAAAAGCGGTTAAATTGTATTGCGCTTAATCATTATACCAAGCAAAATCCATATTTTCCTCATTACATCCGGAAACTCATTAAAAGCGGCCTCGCTACCAGTGGCGTAGCTATTGTGCGTTCGCGCAGACCTGACGCCTGCTGATGGTATAACGCGCAACTGAGTTGAATAGAATATTTTGCTGCTCAAAGGCGAATGGGACTGTCACCGCCATAATTTTGTGCCTGTCATTGTTTTTTAAAGGCTAATTGCCCCCCCCCCCGAATTGTAGCGCCCAGGGCAACCGCCCCCTTGATCCCCGCTAGCTAGGCCAGTGCTCGCTATAAGCGGGCCTTATTGTATTTTACATTCCCCTCCAGAACCTACTCTGATTAATGGAGGGTTTATACAAGGGCGGACACAGGGGGGAGGTCACCGGGGTCATGACCCATCAAATAATAAATAAATGATAATGAAGTGTCTTATTCCGAGACCATGACAAATTCTGTTAATGACCCCCTCCCCACAATAAAAGTCTGCGTCCGCCATTGGGTTTATTAAATTTTCTAATATTGATGATGGTGAAAATGAGAGGAGAAGGGTGATTCAAATAACTCAGACACACATGATGTTTGTGACTCCCATTATGAACCGGACATGAACCAATCGTAATCAGAATACTCGTAACTGCAACCGCATGTAGCGGATGTATGGTGAATCATCGCTTGCAAATGTAGAAACAGCATGCGTTCCGGAAAATGTAGATATCAGCAAAGTTATATATTTGGATTTGATTTCCGCATCTGAGTATTTATTTGGGCTGCAGACCACAATGCCGTTATCTAAGCTTATCTAAAATATTTCGCAATAATGTGTGTGTATGTGTCATGGCGTCCGCGCACTTTGCAGCCGTTATCTATAATTTACGGGAATTACAGATTCTGTAATTTTATAGAATCAAAAACACGGTTATCGAGAATACCTGAGGTTGAGAGAAATATGCTTTGCGTCATTATTAACAAAAACCGTTGATAACCGTTAATCAGGTGTAGTAACGATAACGAGCTAAGTTACTACGCAAACAATCCGGATTCAATACCAGCAGGTACACCCAGAGCCCCCAGAATTATAGGCTGACGCATCAGCCGCCATTTTGTTGTAGAATTCCGGTTTCATTTACCTTGGCGATAAAGGTTTTCCGCATTGGCGCAATGATCGCTATTTTGGCATAAAAATAATCAACAATCCGCGATTATTCACGTTTTCCGCCAGTTTTCGAGGGTTTTTTTTAATGCACGTTTCATGCAAATGTGTTACATGTACCGATTTTATTTTCAAAGTTTAAAATTTAAATTCCAGAACCGATTTAGCGAGCGATCGGATATAGCGAGCATTCTCGTTAGTCCTTGTCATATACGGGCAGGGGCTGATTTAGAGGTCATTCAAGGTGGCGATTAATGACTTGATTTTTGGAAATGATACCTCATTGGACCTTTACCTTGTATCTTTTCAATGTTACATTTTCATTCAATGGAGGGGCGATCTCCCCCCGGCCCCCCCCAATCCACCCATTTATATGGGTCCTACTATAATTGGGTCACGGCTTAATTTATACAAGGAGCCAGGAAAAAAAAATTATCTAACGTCCCACGAACCTTTAATCCGACCTCAATACTCGTGAATAATCGTTTCTGCTTTTTATGAAAAACTCCAACGAACTGTTCATTGAAAAAAATAAAGGATTAATTAATTAATTAAAGAACGGTTGAATAAATGGGAAAATCAGAATTCACTCTATGACACGTTGATAACAATTACAATATTAACACGAATACAGTTAGAACATAGGAAACATTTGTTTCAAACAACTTGGCGTTTTTGTTCCCATCACTAGAAACGCAACGAACCACCGTGCGCCACTCACTAGCGTACCCATTCGAACATTATAGGGGGCGCTCCAGTAGCTATACATGTGATCACGTGATGAGGCCTTAGAAAAAATAATTTGTTCTGATAGTCAATGGGGGGGCTTGAGCCCCTAAGCCCCTTTACCTAAGTCATTAACGTGCACAACCGCAATTAACGAAATTTAATACCAAGTATAAACACCTCTAACACATTTTGTTCAAAGCAAATGCCAATAACAAGTGTGAGGGAGGGGTCATAGTTGAAAAAAAAAGTAGTATTTTTAGTTATGCGCCCGCACGCTCTTTTGCTGAATGAATTTTTCCGCTACTCGAGAGCAACGCAAGAGGGCAATGGCGAATCCAGAATGTCGTTACGGGGGGGGGCAGTTTTGGGGGCCTTCACGGGGAAATTTTTAGTTTTGGACTGTTAAATAGTTTAGGTAAATGTTGTTATATTACTAGCCTTCCTTTATACTCACCAAAATATTTAATTTACGACAATGAATTAAAGCTGGGCTTTTCTTTAATTAAACTATATGGCTTAGGGTAGATTGTAGTCAAGTATGACAGAAGGATAAGCTAGTAAAGGAGATATATACAATAACCAAAAACGATAATTTACAATGTAATTAATAGAACAAGTTTAAATTTAAACTATAAAAACATTGTAATTATTTCACTTTTTTATAACAAGCAACTTTAAAATAAAATTTAAGTTTAATAAGTTAAATAAAGTAGTTTAATAATTGACATTACTTATTTATATTATATTTATAAGTGGGTGTTGAAAATTATTGTGTAGTTTAGTAAGCTAAGTGCAAAGTCAAGCCATCTTGTTTCTTTGAAAATTTGTCAATCACTTTATTTACATCAATATGAATATTTCTGTGGGTGTGTATTAAAGGTTTCTCTTTTCTTGTCCGCGTTCGAAGGCGGCAAGATTGTAGGCGCTTCAGCAAACGCAACACTTGCTAAAAACGTAGTTTAAAGAATGAGAAGCTTGTAGATTCGTGGAAAAACGTCTGGATCGCATATTCTCAAGACTTGAAGACTTTGGACGCCAATGTAAGACTTTTGTTTATTACAGTCATAACAAATAACATAAAATATTCTTCATCGTCTATATTATTTTCCTATTGAACCCCGACATGGGGGCGATTCCCTCCTCCGCCCCTCCCTGGATCCGCCAATGTAAGAGGGGATAAAAGGGAAAAACATACTAAAAATTTAGGAAAAGTCCCCCTGGCATACCACCGCCATTTGCAGGTAGCAAATGGCATCCCCATGAAAGTCATGTGCAGAGGTCATTTGAAGGTCGTTGTGCTTTTCAAGGCTCACACCTAGTGGCAGGAAACGAGGCCCATCACATAAACAGGTCATTCATTTTCCATTTTTGTGTCCATTTCCACAGCTTATTATATCGCGTATTTAATATAATCGCTTATTATATCTCTTTTTTTTTTTTATAGTAATAATGGTTTTTATTTGTCAAGGTACATAGCATCCTATTAATATAACATAAAATACACAAATCGAGTATAGTAACTTGACAGGTGGCGAAAAGGAACGGCTCGATGCGTCCAATATAAATATATTCACCCATATATTTAATACTGGGCGGCCGCCCAGCTCGCACCCCTCTAAGACGGCCTTGGCCTCAGGCTTGAACTGAATCAGTGTTTCCAGAAAACGAAATTAGTGCGCCAATGCCACACATTATTCGCTACTTTTACCAAAACTTTACATCTTCAACTGTGTAAGTGCGCCCTTTGACATCCGGCGCAGTATAACCCATATGCTCTTGCGCCATAAAAACCAAACAAACAAACAAACCTTTGACATCCAGTGTTGCCGTGGAAGTGGGATCAAAAAACGTATTCTTACCTATATGTTTAAATGGGAATAGCGGGTGCGTACATTTTTCAGATTTATATCCAATCTTTACATGAGCGTCAAGGGGTCCCTAAATGCAAGTTGGGCCGAGGCCCCGAATAGTTATAGTTGGCCCCTACTATTCACTGTAGCTTCTATTGAAAAAAACATTCAATGAATTATAAGTTTTAAAAAAATTATAAAAGGAATTCCATCGGTAATCACGATTAAGTGACTTGGCCCTTCTATCCATAGAAAGTAGCGAGTAGAGAAAAAATGAATATGGCGAATCTTATTGCAAATTGAGACTGAAAGGCTAGAAGAAAATTTTAAAACTGTAATTTTCTTTTTTGTTTATTAATTTTTAATTAAATAACGAAAGCTAGTATTACTAACATTCATTATTTTGTCATTCGTCATCAATGTTCATTTAGGTTACTATTTTCCTTGAGATATAAAAAAAAATACATATTTTTTAAAATAAATAACATGAAAAAGTCTTTCTGTATAATTTCTTGCATGTACAACTATGTAATTATTTATTGATTACGATAAATACACATACATTCGTAAACATACTCAGTTGTAAACTATTTCGTAATACATTTCATTCATCTTAAAAATTTGAAGTGGGGGGGGCGAAAATAAATTTTGCTTGTGAGCCCAAAAATTGTAATTACGCACATCTCTGGGCTGCAAACGAGGCTCATTTAAAGGGAGCCAGTTAGAAAGGGGTCCACTGCATTTGCTTTGCATATTTTAAGCATCAACACAACACTAATAATTTTCTGGGGGATCAACGACAGGGGCGGACTGGGTCCTCTCAAAGGGCGCATACCTTGGATTATCTGAGGGCGCGAGTCCTATAGCCCATGAGGGCGCAAGCTCTATCGCCCCTGAGGACGTACCGGCCCGGGGGGACAGTTGGCCGATGGCCCAGTCCGCCCCTGACCGCCGTATTACGATGCAGTTGCTTAGATACAACCAACTTACTACCGGTTAAATCAAGCCTTTCGGTGATAAGTATTTGACCAATGGAGAGCACTTTTAAAACAGCGCATCGCGGATTTTAGTCAGGGGCGGAGTGGAAGCATGGATAGATGTTATTGTGTTTACAGAATAGGCATTACTTTAACTAATGCCTTCATGATTTTAGTATAATGTTTCCTGCATATTTCTGGGGTTCTTTTTTACAGATTTACGTACTACATAATTTTTAATTAAATTTCAATATAAAATAGGTTTTTCATACGAGGAAGCTGCAGTCGTTTATTTAGAGGTTATAAGGTTCCATGACAACCCGCAAAAGGTTTTGGAAATGGCCGACTTAACATATTGTGCGACCCAAAGTCAGGTCGCGACCAACGGCATCACGACATACACCAAATATTTCATTGCAGCATACTTATTCATTATAGGTTTTACTTATTATATATTATTATTCATTATACTTATTCATTATGGCATTACACAGGTTACAAAATGAAATCGTTGAGTTTCAATCCGATGAAATATTTATATTGTGAAAAATCTACGTTAAAATGTATTACTTTAATAAATAGATTTTAATATAGCCGACTAGAAACTTTAAATAAAAATAATTATAAATTTGGAGGTCGTATAAAAGAATTAGCTTGGGAAATTTGGACATGGGCGCTGTTAGCGGGGGAACAGGGGACCCGTCCCCTCAATGTTATTAGGGTTCCATGTCCCTCTTCAATTTCAAACAAAATGCCTTCTGAGTATATTATCCCCAATATTTTTATGCCATCGGCGCCCATGAATTTTGGTGCCTTTCGGATGATTTCCACATCTCATATATGAGATGATCTCTCATATAAACATACGAAAAAGATCGACGAAAGATCTAGCGTTTCAAAAGGTTTAACAAGGAGCTACTGTTTCAAAATTTCGCAGGAAAAAAGCCCAGTCATTCGACTTGCTAGACAATAAGACAGTTAATTACAGGCGAATTCCTTCATGCGCGGAATTTGTGGGCGCTCCGCCCTGAGGGTCATTTCGTTGACCCGATGACTTACACGTCACCTCGGGTCAATGCATCGGCGATGAAAGAAGACATTGCGGCATCCGGACACAATCGGAGTCATTGCGTCACAAGCCCAAATTCATCTCTTGCTCTGTTGGGAAACGCTAGATGGTGGGTGGACTTTTCTTGCCGGCCTTCTTCGATTAGTATTCTGTCAATGAGCCAACAACTGTTTCGGAGGTGTAGAAACGCTGACTCATCTGAGGTAATCTGTTTGAGGTCCGGCTACTTTGTAACCCCGTCATGTTACTCCCCTTTTTGGCTGGTAAGTGCGGATGGAACTGCGAAATACGTTCAAGGTGCTTGGAGTAAGCCGCCTTCCATTTTGTTTTTATCTGGGTGATGCTTCAGCAGCATGTTTGTTTTGTCAATGCCACCCAATATACAATCCATTGTCTGAGTCGGGTTGCATTCAGAGCGTCGAGGACACATTTCAAGCCTGGATCTGTGGCATGCAGTTGACATGCGATATCAATTTTCACATTTCTATAACTTCTTCTCAAACGGACTTCGTTCCTCAAGTGCTTGCATAATCCGCCATATTCCAGAATTTCACATCAACGCTGCCCAAACGCACATAACACAAACAAGGATTTCAAGCCCCATTTCTACCGTATAAAACAGTTTTTGAAATAAAAATAATTATTCGCCAAAAGCGTTTATTAAAAATTTATATAAAATAAACTTCAGTGAAAGTCACAAACATTTTTTAACAAATCTCGAATTGTTAAGGGGTCATAGGACCATTAGATTCCCCAAAATGGAGAAATTTATAATGGTTTTTTAACTTTAGTTTTCTCAGTAAATATAAATCTAATTAAAAAATTTTTTGATCAACAATAACAAACCATCTATTATGTGTATATATAACATGGCCAAAAATAATTTTAAATGTCAAATATTTTTCTTAATTTTACAAAATATTAAATATGATTTACGAATTGAATATTACATGGCAACAGACTGCACGCAGAGATTTGAATTTGCTGCTAGAATATTACCCATGGGCTCAAATTGTTCACAGATATTGTATACTCGTACTCTACCTCAAAAAAGAAAATAACTTTAAAAATTAATTGTGAATATTATTTTTTTTCCTTAAATATGATTTTTTATGCATATTTTTAAGACCCTATTTTGTCCATAATTAATAACTTATAAATAAAAATGGCAAAAAGCAGATACAGACCGTAAAGTGCCATATAATAAAGTTTTCTGGAAAATTTTATTCAATTATAATAACCAGTTGGCAAGTTATCATGCACGCAAGCTTAAAAAACGCGTTCTGAGAAAACCCATTTCGAAGTTTTACGAGCACTTAAAATTTAATGAAGTGTAATATTGTTGTTTTTCTCACAGTGGTAAAAACAACAACGTAATATTGTTGTTTTCATCACTGTGAGTCTAAAAATGGACAGATTTTGCTTCGGTTTGTTTTAAAGTACTTCTACTAGTTTGAAATTTTTTTGAAGTGATAAAAAAAATCAATTTTTTGAAATTTTGAAAGGTCCCTTAAGTTTTTTTTTTTTAATACTACACTTTTACCACATCTTAATCGAGTCGTAGTCAAACGGAAATTCGGTATTTGTAAGCAATTCAAAAGGTACTTTGGAGAGATACAATTATCTTCTGACTAACTGCAATAAGACGCAAAACTCATAGTTTTCAATATTTACTTCCAAGGATTCAATGTCTGATCGTTCTTTGTGGAGATAGGCGTTATCATTCGCAGAATGATTGATTAATGATACGATTAATCAGTGAGTTGGTCACTGAACGGTTTAGGTCACCTCTTGTAATCGGTCATTAGCAAATTTTGAGCTGCGTATTAGCAAGTTCTTTCACTCTGGACGAAAATATTAAAATGTAATTTTTCAAACGTTTTAGGATCATCGTTCCCATAGTTCCATGAATTCAGTAATAACTCGATAAACTCTCCATAATTTCAGTGTTCCTCACTTATAAAGTCATTAGAATTAGGCCCAGTGCTAGATTTACGTACAAGCCATGCGAGCTCAAGCCTAGGGCCCCGCAATTTTGTGGGGGCCCCTCAAGAACTTTAATACTATTTAAGTTCAAGAATTATTTTAATATCGCATATTTACAAATGTCCGAGCTTCATCACTGACAAACCTGAATATTACAAGTAATGGGCTTCAAAGAAAAATTCATAATTTATTGACGGAATATTGAAGAGGCTGCATTCTTTTAGGGTCCGTTCCTTCCTTCCTTCCTTCCTTCCTTCCTTGAGCCCACAGCCCTTAATCCGCTACTGATCAGGCTCTTGCGTAAGGCTTCAAAAAGAGGGGTAGCTCAAAACAAATTTTCTCACACGGAATTCTATGTTACAGCAAGTAATATTGCTCAAAAATAAAGGTTGACACTCAACCTCACTACCTCCAGTAAAAATGGCACAGATCATTATCATCATCATGAGATTAATAGTAGATAACGGAGACACACTAAAGAATATAACCAACTAATTGTACGTTTAATCAAGCTTCAATTTGGTAAGAGATTTTCAGTATATTCGCCAGAGGATACGAAGCACGATTTCGAATCAGAACAGAGTCAGCATTTTGTCTCCCATGTCAGCAACGTCCAACCGCGTGTACATAGCTTCAAGTTTTAATAATAATATTACCCGACTGCATCTCCAAAGAGAGCTATACTCCCCCATGGAAAATTGAGTCTCTGGTCTACGTCCAAACTTTCCTGGAAATACAGTGCCGCAGGTTCGGCCAACCTTTCCATACTATCAGCAAATTTGCAAAATTAACAATAACGTAAGTTTTAATAAGTTTGATATTGTGTTTATGTTCAAACGGTATGCACTTCTATTAAACGAGCTAGGGACAAAACCCCCAATGCAACACGACAACTGACCATTTCCCTCCATCTGATGTACATGGGCGACCATATGAATAGTTCTGGAGGGGGCTGAGAAAAATTATCTTCTTCTCAAGGCTGTCAAACATTTTAGTGAATGTACAAGATACCAAAAGGCTACAAAAATAATTGATACTGCTTGACAATTAGTAGTAAGTTAAAAAGTACCTTTTTTTTAAAATGTGACTGAAATTTTTTTAAAGTAAATGCATAGCAGAATCGGGCAAATCAAATTTTTGAACGGCTAGGAGATCTCGAATCCCCTCCCTGCCCGCCATGTATGTGTATGTTATTTTTACGATAACTAATTGAAACTTGCTAATTAATTTGACAAAGTCGGCGAAATTTAAGTTTTACCCATCAGAACTGGAAAGAACCTTGGATACTGTGTTCAGTAACTACAATTAGGCCTCCAAATGAGTCAGCAATGGTTTCTCTTTTTTTCTTGGGGGGGCACATTGAGAGAGAGAGAGAGAGAGAGACATTAGAGGGTGGAGCTAAACAAAATATCCCTACAAACGATTTTCATTCTATCTGAAAGTGACTGCCAAACATAATGGAAAATGGCAGCTAATGATGTTTTCTGAATTCCATTGTTCAACAAATTGCACTTAAGATAAATGAGTTTGATAAAGCGATACCAGTTTCTTAATGTTCCATTTAATCATTTAAATATCTTAATTTTGCAGAAGTCACCCTCTGGAGAGAATTCGGATCATTTTTGCTAATACAGTTTCTATCCAAAGGGGAACATTGATGTCATTCATAGCTGTGTTGGAAGGCCATTTTCCTCAGACAACCTAACGTCGCAAAGGTATATATTAACTTCCTAAACAAGTGTTTCTCAAACTGTGGCCCGGAGTGGCTTCTCAAGTGGGCTTCAGGATTGTCACCAAATTTCAGAAAAAAGAAAAAAAAATGAAGTAGAAATTGCCAGTGTAGCTAGAATTTAGGTTCGTGCGAGATTTAAGGAATTTCTCATAAATATTACCTGTTATAAACCTTACCTTTCGGCGATTCGTGAAAGTTTTGACTCCTCTAAAAACACCCATGCTGTCTACATTGCTTATTATTATTTAATTAAGTTAATGATGTCATTTTCATTGTAAATTTGACAAAATAAGATCGTAACTGACACTCTCTTTATCAAATAGTGTTACTCTAAAAATTATTTTGTTTCAGGTGGGTTTGGCAACCAACCCATGTTTTAAGAACATGGTCGGAGATTTTAGAGATTTTCTGCCAAAAGCTAGTGCTTTTTTAAAGTAAAAAACCCAAAAAGCTTAAAAAATTTACCACAAAAGGAGTTAAAATTAACTACAAATTATATTTCAATGAATGAATAAATCTCTCCTACCGGAGCCCTTATATACGTATATAAGCCTGCCAATAAATCACATAAATCTCTCTTGCCGGAGCTTTTATATACGCATATAAGCCTGCCAATAAATCACATAAATCGATGCGTTACTTCGGTTACGTCCTTGGTAGTTGCGGGGGTGGGGATATAAATATGACGGTGACTAAGTAGGGCTTAATATTATTAACCATAGTTGGAAACCTTAATTTCAGGCAATATATTTTTTAATGGGGGGATCCCCATCTCAGAGATAATCTAAATATCGTGGTGGTAGAGCTTTTGCACATATTTTTTTTTTTCAATAAAAATGGAAAGATTTGTGGCGGTCAGAAGAACGAATTATGAGACTTCATTTTTAAGGACCACCCTGTACATTTTTTGTATAGGTAACAAGGACGACACAGGGGGGAGGTCACAGGGGTTATGATCACCCCAATATATATTTTTTCACTGTAAAAATGGCCAACTTTCATATTAAATGGTGTTATTACAAGACAATGGCAAATTCTGTCCGTGACCCTCCCCAAAATGAAAGTCAAGAGAGATTTATTCATTCCTTGAAATATAATTTGTAGTTAATTTTAACTTCTTTTATGGTAGACTTTAAGCTTTTTCAGTTTTTTTTACTTTAAAAAAGCACCAGCTTTTGGCAGAAAATTTCTAAAATCTCCAATCATGTTTTTAAAATATGGGTTGGTTGCCAAACCCACCTGAAACAAAATAGAGTAAAGCTATTTGATATTTTTAACGCTATTTTTTAGAGTAACGCTATTTGATAAAGAGAGTGTGAGTTGTCCCCGATAGGTATATTATATTTCGTTTGTGTATGCCTTTTTTCAATGGAACATTTTTCCACTCTCAATTCCATTTCTTTACCCAACCCTCTCTGTAGTTTGAGCTAAGTTATAGCCCTTCGGATTTATTATTATTACTATAATGAGACCAAAAGTGGCGCAGTATAGCCCAGATGCTCTTGCGCCATAAAAAATCCAAACAAACAAAAAATGGTTCTTCTTCCTTGAAAAAATAGACATGCTTCAGACGCCCTTAATCTAATAATAGTATAATCTAAATGTGTGTCAACTTTAATAATAGTATAATCTAGATGTGTGCCAACTTTAAGAACTGGACATTTCACCAAATCCTTTAAAAATTAGAGAGAACTAATTCCTCCAACGCACTCTTAAAGGCTTTAGCCAAATCCTCAAAATAGCTCTGTATTTGTTCACATGGCTAAACGTTAACATTATGCACGTACATTAGATCATTATTAGTGCGCAATCATCCTTCAGTGACGCACTTCCGGAAATATTCTTTTACGAGGAGCTCTAAAATTATTTATGCCCGCACTTGTCGCGTGTAGACTTAAATTCTAAGCTTTGGTCACGTGACGGGTCACTGACTGAGCCTCGTCTCTGCCAAGTGCTAGACAAGTGGTTTAACACGACAAGCAAAACAGAATTCAATAATGATATTCATCAATTCCGTTGCCAGATACTCTCGTCTCAGAGAAAATAATCTCAATTCCGTTGCCAGTTTCCCTCTTTGGAGTTTGAAGCGGACATTTTATGTTCGACAAACGTTGCCAGAATTTCATTTGCCAGTTTGTTACAATTATCGATTAATGTTTATCACTTTCTGGGAGATATGGGATCTCATTCAGTTTCATTCAGTTCAAATCCCAAGTTTTTAGTTTAAAGATTGGTTAATTAAGTTTTATAACTATATAGAAGCATCGGCGCCCATATGAGTACTGTCCTTTCACGAAATGGAGACCGATGGTACCATTAGAAATAACAGGAGCTAACGTCACAAACGACCTAGCCGATTACAGCAAATAGGCCCCTAAAGAATATGACCCTCGTGATATTCAATTAATAAATCACATGATATTCAATTAATAAATCACATGATATTCAATTAATAAATCACTTATATATCATATTCAATTAATAAATCACTTATATATCATATTCAATTAATAAATCACTCGTTGATAGTCAATTAATAAATCACTTATATATCATATTCAATTAATAAATCACTTATATATCATATTCAATTAATAAATCACTTATATATCATATTCAATTAATAAATCACTTATATATCATATTCAATTAATAAATCACTTATATATCATATTCAATTAATAAATCACTCGTTGATAGTCAATTAATAAATCAATTTTTTTTTAGCTTCAATGTTCCGGTTTAGCAGTAAAAATTTTTCTCGTACATTTGTAAATAAACAAGATTAAAATAACGCTTAAATTTTGATAGCTAACTTACGTTGTTCCTGATTGCCAAGCTGTCACGTTGTCATATCGATGAATTCCCTAATTAGAGAATCTGCATGAACTACAAAATCGTTATAGCAGTATATAACCGTCGTTATAGCAGGCTCCGTGGTTATAACCGATATACTTAGTAAGGAGTAGAATAGCAAACTAAACTTCTTGTAAAAATTCCGACGTTGATATAAACGATTTTCACTATGTATCATAGACGTATCTAGAGGGGATCATGAAGCCGATCCCCAAACTAAATTTTTAATGGGACTTGGCTACGGCCTTGCATGCTGTGATTGTATCGATACATGCTGTAAAAATTTTTGAACCCCCTACCCCCCCGAAATTAAATCCTGTCTACGGGTCTTGTTATATACGATTCCTCTAGAATTGGAGCCTCTGCTCTCGTAACCATCCGCAAAAGATCGCACTGCTCACTGTAGTCCGGGGTTTGGTTCCCCAGGCCTTAAGAGGTTCGGATTCCTCGGAAAACTGTAGGTCCCGGCGCAGCATGACCACTGTAGTCTTTGAGCCGTAAAACCAAAAAACAAACAAATAATCGAAACCATCCGACGGGGTAAAAATTTCAACGTCGTTACTATGACTTCAACACTGCCATCACCGTCATTAACTTATAAATAAAGTTTTCGATTTATATAAAACTGTATACGTATTGTCAGCTTTGAAAAACCTATGAGCAAAAGTATTCGATTCTCATATGCTACAACACGTAAATTCGAATGTCCTAGTCCTAAAATGTCTTACTTTTAACGTCGCACAGACGTACTGTCAAAGATACAGAGAAGTGTCTTAGTCACCTAGCAACTTCAACCAAAACGTAACCTTTATAACTGACCTAAATCTCAATTAACCTTTAGGCTTGCTTATATGTACAATATTCTATTCCTCTCCATGGCACTGCAGTCCTTAAAGTCGTCACCAGTCCTGATCTCCCATTGGACAATTCGTGCCCGAGTTTTCATTGGCCCTTACGATTTATTTTTTGCCATTTTCCAAACTCCAAAATCTTCCCCGTTGCAAGAACGTTTTCTAAACTTTTAATTGTGCCGTCCTAGATTCATTCTTAATTTTCCTCCAACTCTACTTTCAAATTCTACTTTTTCCACGCCATTTCGCTCCCCAAAACCCCTTCGCCATTTCTTTTCCTCAGGAGGGATATAACGATTCAGTTCGTTGGTGCCCTATATGCCAAGCTAGGCAGGTAGTCCCTGAAGGACCTGATCTTCCTTTACGATCGTCACCCACTTTCTCCTACCCAAAGCCAAATGCGGTAGGTCTATAAGGTTCTGCTTTGACCACCGACATTTTCCTACCACTATAAATGTACTTACATATAGTATATTATAAATTTAATTTATTTATACTACATTTCCGATCTGCTCCTTCAAACTGCATGTTTTCTCACTTACTGAGGACTTACCTGTGAAACTGACAATGTTTTATCGCAAATGAATATAACCAGTATCGTTTATTTATTTTTGTATTATAAAATTCTTTCTCTTAAAAATTATTCAAAGGAATGGTGTGGGAAAGTGGGGGGGGGGATTAAGGGGCTAAAGCCCCGTTGGATATCAAAACACGTTATTTTCTCTAATGCCGCGATATCACATGATCTTTAAAGTTACTTAAGCGAGCCCTAAAGCTGTAGCCAGTCTGGGGCTGAGCCCCCCTTCTCCTAGAAAATAGTTCTTCAAAATAAATTATCTTAGAATTTTATTTTAAATTTTTTGTTTTGTATAAAATTGTACATGACAGTGGAAATTGTTCTTTGACGTTAAAAATATATTCAAAATAGATTTCTATCGTAGATCTTGTGCACGTCATGTAGGTTTGAGTCCTTACGTACTCTATAATAAAGAAAAAGGAAATTATACATTTTAGTATGCCCGTATAAGTTGGTTGGTTGTATTTTTATGGAGCAAGAACACCACCTCTGTAAGTTTTCAATGCAAAATTTAAGTTAAGAAATTTATTCATTGATGTTAAATATATTAGCCTACTTAGATATTTAGTATTATTAAATATATTAATAAAATACATTAAAATATTAAAGAATTTTAAGCCCCCCTTTTAACAAGCATCTAGCTACGTGACTGGCGTGCCCATAATTTTTAAATTGCTATGCTACTAATTCAAAGTCGCTTTGAGGCTTTTTTTCGATCTAACAAAATAATGTAAATAAATTGCAAATAACTCTAAGAGGGGTACTAACTATTTTCATTCGGAATAACTACGAGGTATGCATTATAATTCAAATTTATTCTTATTTTAAACTGAAAATGCACTGCAATGCAGTTCAAAGCTTCTGAAAATATTCTGTGCCCTTCTTATTGTAGCTTCGAAGAGAACGTAGGTTTTCACAAAAACCAGAAATTTGAATATTTTGTCTAGAGCCGTTCAAGAGATGCAAAATACACGCAGTTAGATGTCGACTTCCCACTGTCATTTTCCAGGCTTACATGGAATCCCCCCCGCGGAGCAGGTTACCTAATGGTGCTTCAGAACAGCTGTTGTGTTATTTAGTCATTTTCTTCATGCATCCATTACCTCTTAGGGTATCCCACGCGCATTTAGGCAATTTTTTATGGAAAAAAAATTCCCCATCATACTGTATTTATTCTATGAAAAGGTATGAATACAAAAAAGGTTGGCGCAGTATAGCCCAGATGCTCTTGCGCCATAAAACATCCAAACAAACAACAAAAAAGGTGGGGGGTGGGGAGTATATTTGTGTAATACTTGTGGACATGCAAGAAAGTTAAGAAAGTTCAAAGAAGTAGGAGGAAGAGAAGGAAGTTAGTTGACGTTTCAATAACTAAATTTAAATGGAGTATGGCTGGTCATTAGCTAAACTACTGTAAAGTGATTCATGCGAAAATTGAAAAATTATATATAAGTTCACTTGATTCACTGAAGACCTGTTATTCTATACATATATCATCATCATCGACAACCATTTTCTATCCACTGCAGGATGGAGGTCTCTTTCCCATCATACACATATGTAGTACGGTGAAAGAAATACAGAGGAAGTGGCCTTAAGCTTATCAGGTTGGCCAGATAGATTGGCAAGCTGGACCTACAGTTTAACGAAGAATCCGAACTTCGGTCACCACAGCCAAAGTTCTGCACTAAGACATTGCCCTCCAAATTCAGGAGGCAGGGGCTAAGACGAGACTCACTGTATCACCCCCTACTCCCTCCCTACGGAGTGGCCGCTACCGATAACGCTTTTCAGCGGCGGTCGGTCGAGTGGTGATATTCTTGGCAAGGACGGCCGTGGGACATATCACACACACATATATACAATAAGTACATTAATAATAATGAAATTTAGTTATATACATAGCGTCTATAAAGCCCCTTATTCACATTTAAACGTTAATAACTTTTAAATAAGTCATAAAATTAAAATAAACGTAATGTTGGATAGTTTAAAAATTATATTTTTATTAAATATGGTTATTACATATTAATAATTATTATTATAATATCGTAGTTATAAGATAAAATTATTCTATGTTTTTCCCGTTTATTAATACAATCTAAGACATTTTTCATATTGAATTATTGCAGCTTCCATTTTTTTCAGCTGAAATTTCCTGTACAACTTGGGTTATTCTCCGCTTCGGGTTATTCAAGGAAATTGGATTTGTTCAATAGACCAAACGCAAAGTAATTCAAGTTATTCAAAAAATTTCAACTGGAATACTGCACGTTGTAATGGGATTTGAAAAACGCATCTTGAATTATAGAGACTATGGGTGCCGACGGCATAAAAATATTGGGGGGGGAGGGGGGCAGAATACCAGTGGAAGACAGATTATTATTCAGGGCCCTAGCCAACAGGTGGTCCAAAGGGCCCCCTTCCGTAATGTTTTTGCTACCAGTACTTACTCATTAGCGAGGTTGTAAAATTTCTTTATCTTCCCCAAAAACATTTGTGGTTACAGCCTTATTATTAACAACAGGAAGCAGGGGGTGTATTTTTGTGTGAAACGATTTTTATAGTTTCATGAGCCAGCGGGCCGCGGGTTGAAGACCTCTACTGCAGGCAGTCCCTTTAATGAGCTTACTGGGCCAAAAAGGTTCTTGAGCTTACAAAATTAAAATAAAGAAACTATAGTTTTAGTTGTAACGTTATTAAAAATGTTCCGTTTGAAAGTTGAAATAATAACACGTCAATAAAAACGCTGCCGTGCAGAAAAAAGAGCTATATAACACAATGAAACAAAAGGTATAATTACATCAAATAAATGGCAAAGTGCATTTTGAAAAAGACAATAATGCTCATTAAAACTAATATATAAAGAAAGTATATATTAAAGTAATGTATATAATGTAAACAAGGTGGCGCATTGAAAGCGAAATAGACGGATTTTCAAGTAGTTAAAAAGGATTCTTCAAAGAAAGGTCAGGCATGTCAATTTTATTTTCAAGGGGAAATGCAAAGTCAGTAAATTATTTGTTCTCCCCCCACCC
Organism: Dysdera silvatica; assembly: GCA_006491805.2. NCBI lineage: Eukaryota > Metazoa > Arthropoda > Arachnida > Araneae > Dysderidae > Dysdera > Dysdera silvatica. Next base: position 54,039,497 of record QLNU02014176.1, read on the forward strand.
GCTACCCCAAGTTCAAAATTTCAAATAGCGACCTCTACTTTGTGACATATCCTTTCTAAACCGCGTAAAAAATGCTATTGGTGGATTGGAGAAAAATTGCAATCACTGCATGCATTTATGCACTGCATGCACCCTTCCCAATGAAACCCTTGCACAATCCTCCTCCTGCATGCATTTATGAGCCAGAATTAAAATAAAATCATCATTTGCACCTATTCAAAAATGTGGATGAGAGCACTTTCATCTTTCATTCCAAGAGTAAGTGACAGTGTGTTCCCTAGCAAATTTGAATAGGTGAAAATAATAATGTTATTTTCTCCCTTTCTCGTAAAAGCACTAGCCAATTTCATTTTTTGTTTTAATACAACAATGACACTTTCAACGCTCTTTAAAGCGATACATCGCAAGGTAAAGGTTACCATTCGACATTGTAAACTTGGGGCGGGGGATGAGGATGTCCAGCAAAATAATTACTCCATGATGATTTTCACTCCCCTCATGAAAATAAAGCTGACGTTTTCCGAGCATTTTTTGAAAAACCCATTTTAACTACCCGAAAATCCGTCTGTTTTGTTTTCAATGCGCCACCCTGTATATATAAATATAAAATAAACCAATATTGGACCATGAAGATTGGATCAAATTTCATCACTGCCCGAAAATTTTCTTTCCCCTTGCATTGGCATTGATAAGTTCTGAAGCAATTTCTTCAAAATCCAATTCATCTAGTAGATCTTGGTGAATGTGGCGGAGGGTAAGGCAATTTGAACATTTTTGTGTCCATGGTATTCCAAAGAAAATTTTTCAGTCTACGCAGAGAACTACAGCATCTTTCTGCTTCGCAGGACGAGCTTGGCAAAACTGTAAGAATACGTGATTCTATCCGAAGACTTGTTTGTTTGTTTGTTTGGATTTTTATGGCGCAAGAGCATCTGGGCTATACTGCACCACCTTAACCACCACTTTAACCACCCCTTCCCCAGGAGGAAAATTGTATTTCGCACTAAATACACTACGCCGAACAATATAACCGCACTTACATTTAAATAAAAACAAATGAATATTTTTTAAATTTTGAACGACGTCACCTATTACACAGTTTTTATTTGAAATTGGGGGAGCATGGAACCCTAATGCCAACATTGGGGGGGAGGGGCAGGTACCTGTTCTCCCTCCGCCAACGGCGCCCGTGGCAGAGACGAAGACGGAGTAAATATGGAATAATTAAATTATAATTTCATATTAAATAAAACTGCAATGTTCGAGCTATCTATCGCTATAGTCAGTTTAATTCCATGATTTATTTAATTTTTTTTTTCAAAATCTACGGCACAAGGACTTTTCAAATACCTGTATAACTGAAAGGTGTTCCTTAAAATCAAATTTTTAAGTGACGTAACTAGCTTCTAATCTCCCCACCTCCCCAATTTTTTTAAAGTCATTCACTATTTGGTTTAAAATTGGCTTTTTTTTTTTTTTAAGTACTACAACGTGGATAGTCAGTCATGTAATAATATATGTTCAATATTCAGCCAAATTATAGGTTTTTTGGTGTCAAATTTTCTCACGGCTCTATTTTTAGCTTCTTTCTATCGTTTTAGAAAATAACGTTCTCACAATATGTCTATATCATTTTGGTCCCTTTCTTCCTCATTGCTTTTTTTTTTATATATATATATTTTTAGTCAGTAATCACTCCCTGCGCAGTATGTACCTGACCCCTTTCTCTTTTAATGGTTGTTTTAAAGAAGAGATGTAAAAATATTAAGCGTATTAATTCCATAGGTTATTGGCTTTTCTCTCTGTCCATGGACTGTCCATTTTTTTTTTTATATATATATTCTCCATGCACACATTGTTGTACATTTTATATACTCAGTAATTCCAAATCGGACAAATCTTTGGACCCCCCATCTCACTAGTGATGCAATGCAAGGAGGATCAAAGAACGAACTAATGGAGGCATTGTAAAATGCAAAATTCGAGGAAATGTCGCGAAATTTACATAGAGAGAAATGCAACTTCCTATGAAGATTACAGCTTGTGCATTTTGTTCCATGATACTGATGACAGGAGAGATACATTAAATTACAAAATTTAATGTAACATACATTAAATATCCTAATTTAATGTATCATTCGCAACCATTTGCAACACGGTTCTTCACCTTTTTAGCGGCTATCTGCTACATCTGTATGTAATCGCCAACAGTGGCGTAGGCAGAAAGTTCATAAGGGGAGGGTTATAGGCTTAATGGGAGGGGTTACAGAGCTACAACTCATATATTCCTATGTTAAATATACAAAATTTCATTGCGATGGGGGGTTATAACCCAAAAAACCTATTCCTAGCTACGCCTCTGATCACCTGGGCCTAACAAATGGCAGTCAATCGTAATCCAATAAGAAGATTACTCGTCCGCCTCAAAAAGAAAACCTAATAGGAAAGCATTTCTTGGTCGCCAATGGCGACCAGATTTGTCAGGCCGTGATTAATTGATTCTAATAAATTCAATGACTGATTCTAATCGATTCAACAGCTGATTCTACTCAAATAACCGATTCTATTCAATGACTGATTCTAATTAATTCAATGACTGATTATAATCGATTCGGTAACTGATTCTAATTAATTCGGTGACTGATTCTATTTAATTCAATGACTGATTCTAATTAATACAACGATTAATTCTAATTAATCCAATGATTGATTCTGATTAATTCAATGATTGATTCCAATTAATTCAATGACTGATTCTAACCCATTAAAGTCAGTAACTTCTTATTAATTCAATGTCTTAAATTCAAGATAAATTATTGCCTACTTAATAAATATTTTGACAAGTAAAATTTTGGTAAATAATCACATATACAAGAAACACATCAACCACTTGAATAATCAAGTACTTGTCGTTCCAACCGCACAATTCAAGTACACCATCCATAAAATACTTTTCAGTTTCATAGATTCGAAAAGTAAACACGCACTACGAATTATTTAATTGGGAAAGAGTGAATGGAACCAATCGTGCGAGGGAAAAAAAAAAAAAAAAGTTGCACGATTTTCTCAAATACTTTATTTACCCATTCTCCTCCAAATCTCAAAATCAGTTCGTGATAACTAAACGTAATGCAAATCGACAAAAGACGAAACGTGTTTTATGATCACAACAAAAAGGAGAACCATTTTTGTTACGAACGAAAACCGAATGGCGATGACCGACATTTTCCCACGGAAATAGCGCGCCAAATTTTCCTTTGGCGGGGAAGTTTAAAATTTGAAATGTTTCGAGTTCCCTCCGTCTTCAGATATCGACGATTTCTTTGTATAAAGTTGTCCATGACCACTGGACCATGTAATAATGAAAAATTACACGTCCGGGCAAAATTTACCATGCTCTAAGGCAGCGGTCGCCAACCGGTGGTCCGCAGAAAAATCTGGACATTATTTGCATTTTTAATGTTTTATTAATAATAAAACAAAATTAATTGTTTGGCTTTTTTTATGGTGCAAGAAAACAAAAATAATATTCTAAGAAATTCTCATATTCTGAATGACAATTTTCACCTTTATATTGCACTAAATTCACGAAATGTGGTCTGTGGGATTTAAAATTATGAATTTAGTGGTTCATGAGGTCCGAAAGGTTGGCGACCGCTGCTCTAGAAGTCATTGGAAAATTTGCAAAACCTACCGCCATGTGCATTTTACAAGATGGCGTATTTTCTCATTAAATGAAGTAACCCTGTTAATCCGGATATATTTAAAAAAATATTTATGCAAAAAATACGTGCTTATTTTACACTTATTAAACAGAGTAATTTTTTTACAAAGTATTAAATTTTAAGATATTGCAATTAAAAATGTGATTTTATGCGATTTAATGTTGATTTTGTGCAGACGATAAATATTATATTTATCGTCTGCATCGTGTCTATCATACTGTATACATACAATCGTTCGATAATTGATTTTGTCCATTTATTATAAACGAACATACAGGTTCGGTGATTTGGCCATAAAACGATTTGGCGCCCTAGTAGACTGCATAATTATGTCTCTACGTAAACATACTTTTTCAGTCTTTTTTTAATGTCTTTTGAGAGTAAAGGTGAGAGAAAAAGTAAGTTATATGTAAGACATTAAAAAATGTGATGGGGGGGAGGGGGGAACGCTAGTTCGAACTACCCTTGGCTCCAATTAGTTTGGATTGGCGGGATTTGGCGCCAAATGGCAATTAATCAACGATTTTGCTCTACAATCTCAACTGATCCTGTTTAATTACGCGACTACATTAATATATTAACTCATTAGAGTCATTAATTAGCGATAGTTTTCGTTGAATTCATCCCACGTGACTATACTCAACAAAAATGAATTACCAGCGATCGTTTGAGACAATCCATATAACAATCTTCGATTGTAAATCTTAACAATAATATCTATTGACAGATTTACTCAAGGCTGAGGTATTGTATTATCGTGCTTCCGTAGATTAATTTATTATGCGAGAACCTGCTATGCTAAAATTGAAGTAATTTACAACCAAAAAGAAAACAAAAAGTGTTGAATGTTTTGCCGAAACCATTGTCACTGAGAAATGGTTCAATAACCGGTCTAGTTTTACGATTTCTCTTATTCTTATCTTTAACTTTCTACAATTGAGTGGCATCTTAATCTAGGTCAAGTCAATTTCCTTATCAGCAGAATCGATAATTGTTAATTTCTCCATCGATATAATCGTAAGGAAGAGAAAATTGATGAAAACCATATTTAGAAAATGATATTTTTATTTGTTTTGTCAACAAGCATGTGAAGAATGTCGAGCCTTCCAAGGCTGAGAAAGCGCCAGAAAAGGAAGTTAATCTCATTTGACATAACATTGATAGTGAATGCGACTTCATTGTCTTTATAATCATCGATGAAATATTCTAATCTTAACAACCATGCAATCTCATTTATGTAATTGATGGGAAAAGTACAGTGAAAATCGGTTAGAACTAGCGGCGTGGAACTGCGGAAACCCGGTGGCAGGGAAAGCGTCTTCACATGAACCGGAGATTTCAGAACAGAAGAAAGGAATTCTCCCGACTTTTCTAAGGTTGATCAAAAAATCTCGTTTTTCCCTTCCTCTCGGACTCAAGTTTGTCGGAAAACAAATGTCTAATTAAAGAATTCATTCCATTTCTTGCTTCTCAGGTTCTTACAAATTAGAGATTCTAGCTCGAATCTAAACACCGTGAAACAAGGGCAGATTTCGGAGGGGGCCAGGGGTGTCCGCTTCCCCATTCGGAGTAACGAATTTACATTTACTATAGGCCTCTAGTTTACATCTTTGTAAACTGAAGGTTTACTTACAAATTTGCGCTTCCTTCACCCTCCTCCTGAAAATATTTTCCGGATTCACCCTTGCATCATCAACGTAGAGTTCTCAATATTATTAGTGGAGGTGGGTGGGCAAGCACATTTTATGTACACTTATACATTACAGTATATGTAAAATTGCAATTTATTTCTGTTGGGGGGGGGGCTCTCGGGCCCCCATATAACTCTATGTCTATGTCATGCTGTACAATTGAAATTTATCTTGCCCCACACACCCAAAGATCGCCTCTCTTTAAGTGGAGAAAGCATCTCTTCTGGCAATGAAAAGGATATCTTCCCGTTATTTTAAAAAATATGTACTCTCTCTCTCTCTAGGCAGGCAGACAGAGAGAGAGAATATAAAAAAAAAAGAAAGAATATAAAATAACTTACCCAATACACTAGTCAATGTAAAAAAGAACTGAATAAAAACCAGATTGAAAAATACGAAAAACGTAAAGCACTATAGTAAAAACTAACCAATCCAGCAGAAAGAAGAAAGGTGAAGCGTCCGAGGTAAAGCTTGATGGGATAGAGGAAGATCTAATAAGAATGAGAGTAAGAGTATGACGAAGAAAATCCTTGGATAGAGAAGAGTGAGCAACAATAGTGAGAGAGTCCCAAATCTTTCAAGGACTGTAGCGTTGAAGGAAGATGAGAGACTGTAGTCAAAATATGCCAGGAAATTCTTATTAAGGTGAACATAACTTTTAGGCCTAAATAATAGACTATTTCTGTTTGTGGGTGGCCAGTTTTCAGCTGAAAAAGATAGCTTTTAAAAAAAAATCATCCAGAAACTAGGTGTTTGAAACATCATTCAGAAATTTGCACAATAAAATAATGGAACTGGGGGAGGGGGATATTTAAAATACGCAACGTCTCGCAAATAATACCTCAAGACAATGGGACCACACATATAAAAATGAAATAATAGTTCTAAATGGCTTAAGACCTTAAAAAATATATAGCAAAAATGTACAAAAATAACTCGGCGAAAAGGTACAAAAATAACTCGGCGAAAAGGTACAAAAATAGCTCGGCGAAAAGGTACAGAAATACTATCGTAAAAAGTGCAGAAATGTTATAGTAAATTTACCCGTTTAGTGTGATAAAAGAGAAAATCTGCTTTGGTAAAAGTAGGTGCGGTGAAAAGTTGTAGCTTCTACGTCATGGAGAAAACGTGAGCGTATTGCGCATATTCTCTAGTTTCTCTCTTACAAAACTTTTTTTTATTTTAAACTTCTCTTCAATACTTCAGACTTTCCCTTTTCGTTCTCTACTTGCTTTTTTATGAACTGGGCACTTACTCGTATACGCCATGCTGTATTATGTACTTTTATCAAGAAAATTAAACAGAACGCTGAAGAACAGAGCAATACACTCTAATTACACAACGTACATGAGTAAATTGGGGTGCGAGAGATGAAGCTGAATTCAAGTCACGACTTCGATCATAGATCTGACCAAATCCAAGTCACTATGCAGTACTCTTCACGCGGATTAAATCAAACTGAATCCATTTGCAAAAAGGCACATCACGTCGGAAACGAAGTCATTTGGAATTAATGTCGCTTATTCCTCCGCACGGCTTATGACGTTCGCCTGACAATTCAAATTTCCACAACTAGATTCTTAAACACCATCGAAGGCCTAGAAAACATGCTCAGAATAGATGGGTAGATGAAATAAGAACAGGTTGGGGCATGTATGAACGTAGTTGTTAAGACAAATTTAATTTAATAAAAAAAGATCAATTAAAAAAAGCAAGAACCTTCCACAGATTATTCTTTGTAAGTAAAATTGACCTTTTAACCGAAATTTCATTCATTGTGGTTCCATTAAAATTATTTCTTTTGTGGATACAAAAAACAGTTGATAGCTGACATCCCTTTACAAGGAACAATGTTGCGAGTACACATCATTATCTCAAAAACAAGTACAATGTGCCAATACCCACCTTTTCCAAGAAAATTTCATGGACTGGTGGTTATTCCAATTATCGGGTAAGATTAGTCCACTTTTTAAAAAACCAAAGCAATTAATCTATTTGAAAACTATGTCCGCACTTGGTTGCGAATTACTGATTTTCAGTATGGAATCTACGGAAAAAATCCGTTTCGCATTTCCTCCAAAATTAGCGCTTCAAATCCCATCTTGAACAGTTGTTGTACTGTCACCGATCTACATTTATGTGGGGATCATTCGAATGTACAGTGTGGGAATTATTCGATTAAGCTGTGTGGGGATTATTCGATTACGCTGTGTGGGGATTAAGCGATTGTCTTGAAGATTTCGAACCATTCAAGTTATTAACTCTGAAAAACAGAGTACATAGAGAATATCCTTTAACACATGCGTACTAAAAATTCAAGGATAATTTGCAAACCCACGCATACCTGACAATATACGGAAACAAAGGTAATTAGTTAATATTTAAATACTTCAACTTACAAGAAGGAAACACGTTCGATCTCGTAACTAGCATGGATAAGTTTTGTGAGAGCGTTCTGGTGCCGGAGGAGATCACATGCCATGTATTAATGTTGCAGAAACTTCACAGGGAAAGCTTTGCTTCATGCCTCTCTTGCTTCCGCCTATATACTGTTATACCCACTTACGAACCCTCATATAGTGTTTCCGGATATAGCGAGGAAAATATGGATTTTGTTTGATATAATACTAAAGTGTAATACAATCTAATCGCTTTGAACGAGCAGGACTTTAAAACTGATGATGATGATCGTGCAGAAATTTAATGGGAAGGGTGGCCGCCGAAGGGACAGCCTGTAATCCCAGCTAGGTTTTGACGTCAAGGTGACTTGACAGCCAATGGGAGAAGGGGGAAGGACTTTAACGCTCCCCGATTCAATGAGGAAAAATGACAAATCAGCTTGATGGCTAAAAGAAAACATTGATATGCTTATTGCACGAAAATTTGACGAAAATTTCTTTGGCACCTTAAGAACAGACAGACACATGCCCCAAAAACAGGACGTTTTTTACGGTGTATAAACAATTTTGTCCTGCTTAAACAAGAAATGTTAACCAACTTCATTAGTTACGTGTATCCAGGAACAAACGAGTCAGGCTGACTTATATCCTGTCGATCAAATTGTACATATCTGAAGAATTCGGGAGCCAGACGAGTCTTCATCCCTTCTATTATAAACGGTTACCTGGCGTTCTTCCCAAACGGCGTATTTCCCAAAACTCCCGAGTAGCACGAATTGTTTTGAATTTCTTTTCTTTGGCATGTGACTGGTTAAAAATGTGGATAAAAATGTGGACGTCCACATTTTTAACCAATCACATGCCAAAGAAAAAAAATTCAAAACTTTCGTGCTACTCGGGAGCTTAGGGAAATACGCCGTTTGGGAAGAACGCCAGATAACCATTACAAACTAACTACAAAATGCATAAGGCAGAGCGACGGAAACTAGGTAGTCCAGGTCCCTTAAAAAAAAAATCACGTGCCACTACTTGATAAGCAATAAAAATATGCAGATTACGCATTCGCACGTGAACCTCATAACCTTTAACGACAACACCATATAGTATCAGTCTATCATCCCAAAGTAGACACACCGTCCGGTGGTGCTTTCCATCTAGTTACAAGATTTAACATCGCGAATTCCCACAGCCCGTTAATAATAATGGGTTGTTCATTAAATTTTTAGCGAATGCAAAGCCGAATATTATTGTATACGTATTATATGTACATGTGTTACCAAGACAGACTTCATCTCCAAAGTTTGAAAGTTTAAATTCCAAAACGGATTTCGCGAACATTTACATTGGTCCCAAACTCCTCGTGAAATACAGGTCCTACTATATCATGCATTGTTGCGTGCTGTGTATGGTTGACTCTCGAATACCCCTTTTCCTCCACAACCCGCCTCGGCGGGAGGTTGCGATGTTTGAGCATCCTGTCTGGGATTACAGTGTGGCTTCCGGCGGCCACCCTTTCCAGTCCCCCTCCCCCCCTGCTCAATTCGTCGTCCTACTGTATCAGTATAGAACTCCTAGAAACAAGTTTCATGCTAATGAAGGAAGGTGCCATAGACATGGGCGCCCACAGGGGGCAGGAGGCTGGAGACCCACCCAGCCCTTCAAAAATGTGATCTGTCCAATTCTGCTATGCATTTACTTTCAAAAGTTTTACAAGCACATTTTAAAATAAGGTACTTTTTAGCTCATTACTAATTGTCAAGCAGTATCAATTATTTTTGTAGCATTTTAGTATCTTGTACATTCACTAAAATTTTTGACAGCCTTGAGAAGAAGGTAATAATATTTCTCTGCCCCCACCCTGTAGAGTTAGTCACATGGGCGCTCATGGCCATAGACATAGAGTTACATACATACAGTAGCGTAGCTGGGCGGGGGGAGGCGGTCGCCCCGAGCGCCACAATTCGGAGGGCGGCAATTAGCCTTTAAAAAACAAAATTTATTTGTTTTGTTACCCCATTGGGGCGGCGGCAATGACAGTCACTTGCCGGCGCCAAAATACCTAGCTACGCCACTGGATACATATGGGTCTCAGCCTCTCCCCAAAAATTTGACATAATTTACAATTGTACTTACATTGTCATGTATAAATGTACATAACATGTGTTTAGGTGTACCAATATTTTCGAAAACTCTTACGCTTATAGAGGGGGGGGGCGTAACAATTCAAAAATGGTCGGGAAGGGATTCAAGTAGCTTTAAAAAAGCTCATGGGTAATTCGGCATTAAAGAATAAATGTACCTTAACATCAACGGGAGGTCCTTCATCCCCTCCCCACTTTCATGCGCCACTGAATTTTCGTAACGATAAATCTTTTAAAAAACTCACGATATTTGGCTCCTTCATCACTGCAGTGAATAAGTGTTTGCTCATATAAACCAGCTTTCAATTTTGAACACCAGTAGTAGTATAGCAATTCAAAACTCAGTGAGGGCTCAACTGGCTTTAGAAAAGATGATGCGATGCGACCTTAGCAAAAATAGAAAATAATGAATTTTGATATCCAATGGGGAGGGCTTGATCCCCCCACTTTCCTATACCACTGAGCTCCTCATGATAAATAGTTTTCGATAGTATGTGATTGTACACTAGCAATGCCCTATCGATCAATGATCTATTACAATCCGATCTGTAGCCCTAAACGACATGTCATCATCAAAAGAACATTTTTTAACATGTTACGAAGCTCGTAATGACAGGAGAAAAGAAATCTGACATTATTTTGCATGGAATGGTCAGGCGTAATCTTGATCTGGAAAACCGTCGATGCCAAGGCTATAGGACAATGCTTCGCATATGGTTGGGGGAAAAGAGTGCAGAAAAAAGGAAACCAGTTTCTTATACCAGAGAACACCTTTTTAATCCTCGTGGTAGTCATTAGAACAAATTAATCGTTCGAGATACGCAAAGTCTTCATTAAAATCAATTCCAATACGTATTTAAGTTTTTCAACGCCTGCATGTTTTATTCAGCGTATCTAGTACAAGATGGGCCATTTTAAAAACTAGTTGCAAATTTTACAGTAAAGCGAATATGCGAAACGTTTTGGGAATATCGCATTCAGTGGTTAAAAGCAACCAGATACCAATTTAAAGAACTGTATGATGCTTTATAGCAGAGGAAGAAGCGGGAGATCCAAACAGTGGCGTAAACGGGGGGGGGAGCTCAAGCCCCCACCATTGGATACTAAATCACATCATTTCCTCTGAAATCGCATCACGTAATCTACTTTAAAGCCCCCCCAAACCACTTGAACTTCCTCATTGGGTTTTTGAATTGCTATTAGATCCAAAAACAAATTCGGAAACAAAATCCTTGGAACTTTTTATCAAGGATTATTCATTTATTAGCGCTTTGGAAGTTTGGTATAATGCTCTTTTTCAGTAATTAATACAGCATCATCTCGCAATAACGCCACTCTAATTAACGAAGGTACTTACAGTCATGGGCGGACTGGGTCCTTTCAAAGGACGCATACCTTGGATTATCAAAGGGTGCAAGTCCTTAACTATTTGGAGGCGCGAGTCCTAAAGTGCGCACCGGCCCGGGAGCCGGGGGCCCAGTTCGCCCCTAATTGCAACAATGAAATTATCGGGCCTTACAATCACCTTTAACTTTAAAAACAAAGACGTTTGGCAATGGCCAAATTTGACTCGAACGTCGAACAATGAATGATCTACATTCCGAAAACAACAACTCGTCCATTTACAACGGCACGTTCGATGTCATAACGACAACAATTTTAATTGCAATATACATAATTAACTTCGCTAAGACCGTGAGAGAAAATATATTGTTTTTTTCAATCTGTTGACCCATTCTTAACGGGAAAAATTCTGGGCTTGTTGCTCTCAAAACCTATTGGATAAGGAAAGGAACGAGTGCAATTGAGCACATCAAACAACCCATTGACACATTAGACATACTTCCAGTTAATGATTGTCAGTCAAATAATGGTTAGCAATAGTTAAGGAATGAATGGATGGTTGATAATGGTTAGTAAATAGATGTTTGAAGTTACTAATAGAACTAATAAACCTATATTTAAAATTAAGAATAATTAATGTTGGTCTATGGTTAAAGGTAATATAATTAATGAAGGAATTTTTAAAGTCAATAGAGACTAAAGTCAATAAAAATAAACAGCTATTTAAAATTAATAAATAGATATTTAAACTCATAATGGGGGGTTAATTTATCTTCTTATTGTGTCGCTTGGCTAACGTTGGCGATCACTCCCTTGTCTCCTGCCGCATGACGAGGTTCTACAAATGTCCAGGGGCGGACTGGACCACCGGCCAACCAACCGCCCCTGAGGCGGTGCGCTCTCATCGGAGATAAGACTTGCGCCCTCATGAGCTATAGGACTCGCGCCCCCTAATAATCCAAGGTATGCGCCCTTTGAGAAGACCCAGTCCGCCCCTGCAAATGTCTAGTTAATTTACAGTCGCAGTTAATAATAAATGAATAAATAGTATGTGGATGAAATCTCTTAAACTTTATTTGCAATTTTCTTAGAAAAAAAATAATAACTAAAGCATGTCCTTATCTTTGGAGAGAGAAATAGGGGGTGGTCATGTTAAGTCGTTGGGTCTCACCTCAGACAACTCATTGGGCGTCCTGGGGACAGAAAACGACCAAGTAAAAATACGTGTTTTGCGTATTTATAAATGGGATAGACCAGAGGTTCTTCAACTGTAGTCCGCGGAACGCTGGGGATCCGTGAGACCCTCCCAGGGTTCCACAAAGGTTCGGAAAAATACTAAGACAAGAGCATTTCTCTTTAATGCTAAGAATAAAATCTGGGGAACAGTGAATTCCTTCCTTAAATGGTGAAAATTAGTGATGAAACACTAGAAATAAATATGTATGATGCAAATTCTGGGCTTTAAACTTTGAGTTAATTCTTGGGGGTCCGCGAGGGTGAGTGATCTCTGAAGGGGGTCCGGAAAGTTAAAGAACTGCTGGCATAGACGGCTTAAGTGGAGCTCATAACCCCACTAATTCTCTCTCTCTCTCTCCATACTTGGATTTAAACACAATCTTTATCGTGACTTTAGCTCTTATTCTGAGTCACTGGAGCGCAGCCCGCATCACACCAGGAATTTTCCAATAGTCAGGGGCGCGTCAAAGGCAACCGCCTCACCCCCCCACCCCCCCTCTCTCTTTAACGAGCAAACGTACGCTGCAAATAGTTCTTAACAATAGTATTATTACTTTATCTCCTAGGGGCAAAAAAAAAAATCTTCGCCAAAGGCCTTTCTCAGTACGTAAGATAATCCAAGTCTTGTTTTCAAGACTGCCAGCAATTTTCTTTTCAACTGATTTAGATTGGATCTGCTGATTTTACTGATTCTGTAACAACTTTCCTAATGAAGCAAGTGTTCTAATCTCTCCCATCTAAATGGCAGCTGAAGGCTTATTTTCCTTAACAGGCCAGCAAATGTATTTCATTTTCTTCCTCTACTTTTCTTTCTCCCCCTTCTTTTACTTTCTTTTTTAACCTTCTCACAAGTTCAACCAAAGCCATGTTTATTATCATTATTATTATTATTAATTAGTGCAGAATTTAATATGACGCTGCAGAGGCGGATCAAGCCTATTGGGGGCACCTGGCGGTAAAAATTTCAAGGACCTGAGACCCAAACCCCAAAACAAAAAATTCTGTAAGGAATTGAGGATTTTTTCGGAAAGATTCCAGTATTAGGTTCTTAGTGCGTTGCTTAAACCAGCAATATGTAGCTAATAATAATTACTGTTTAATATTTTAATAATAATATATATAACGTAATATAATGTTTTTAATAATAATATATTTTAATAATTTAATAATAATATATTTTAATAATTTAATAATAATATATTTAATAATTCCAATAATAATATGTTTTAATAATTTAATAATAATATATTTTAATAATTTTAATAATAATATGCTTTAATAATTTAATAATAATATATTTTAATAATTTAATAATAATATATTTTAATAATTTAATAATAATATGTTAATAATTTAATAATAATATATTTAATAATTTAATAATAATATATTTTAATATTTTAATAATAATAACGTTGTGGCTATATATTGCCGGTTTAAGCAACTCACTAAAGTGAGCTTGCCTCAACAGTAGTCTCATCAATGTCACAGAGTTCAGGGAAATGTTGCTGGGATCGTCATTACTTTCAATTTTACTACTTTCAAAAAAAGAATTTCAGTGTCCGTTGGCGTAATAATTTTCCACTTTGTTAGCCCAAGGGGTGCGCGGGCCCCCAAGGTAGGTGCGCCAGGGCATGTTTGAACTGATATGATTTTTAATTAACTTTAATTTAAAAAAAAGAACGTTTTGTACTTATATACGTAAAATACGTGAATAATATTAAGTATTGCATCTTTCGCTTTTTGTGTTGTGGTAGTTTTTAACTGGGAATCTCTTGAGCTCGGGGCCCCTTGAGATTCGGGGTCCCTGAGCCGCCAGCCGCTTAATCCGCCACTGTGACGCCGAATAAGCAGGCACACCAGATTCTTATTGCAGCACATTTCATTTAAATACAATTACTGCGTGTATGTATATATATATATATTAAAATGAATAGCTAGGCGGTGAACAAAGGCAGAACAGCATTTTCCCAGCATATTCATGCTGACATCTAAAAATTCTGTTATGATATTGCCTTCAAATATAATATACCATTAGAAACCTTCATTGAATTGAGATCCAAGATTCTTTAAAAAATTTTTCACTTCTGCAACCAAAGGAACCTTTTGAAAAGATTAGCAAATAAAAATCAGCCTAATGTAAAAAGAATTCTCGAACAAATTAAAAACACCCAAAGAAATTTTGTGATCGCTGTTACCGACAAAGCAGCAGGAAATTTTGCACTTATCTGTAAAAACTTCTACATTGAAAACTTAAAAAAGCGGCTAGAACTTTCATCAGCCTATACTCCTTTTAATGAAAGTGAAACAATCTTTGACAAAAAAATCCTTGCCTTTCATAAAAGGCTCAAGTTAACTAACAAATCTCTTAACAAACCCTTCCTCTTCGCCACGGTAAAATTCCACAAAAACCCTCTAAAATTTCGTTTTATTACTCAAGTAAGCAATTCGTATGGATCCTCTGCTGCAAAAGCATTATTTCATTTATTAAAAAAAGTTGAAGACCAAATTAGAAGCCAAGAAAAAACTTGGTTCATAAATGAAAATAATTCAATAATTAAATATCTGCAAGATAACCAGTTATGTAGCAGCGAATGCTATGGCTTTGAAAATCTATTCAATTCCATTGACATTTTATGATGTTCCGAAATTATTTTTCACTACTTTGAAAAAACAGAATTTCGTTGGGCTGGAAGTATCCTACTGCAAAAACCTTCGCTCCTTTAGCCTCGAAAACAACATGAAAACGTTTGGCAGGCTTTGTGTACAAACCCACGGAATTCCCACAGGAGCCAGTTACTCCAGTATTCTGGCAAACTTATACCTTCATTTTTACGAAAAAGCTTACCTTCAACAGCGAGTCACATTCGAATACATTATTAATGACCTCATAACACTCAATGGCACTAAGAATCTTGACAGCTACCCGCCAAACCTAAAACTAATTAGCGGAATTTCCATATGGATATATGGAAATTCCGCAAAAAGCTTATAGGGCGAAAACCACTAATTACCAAACTTGTCACCCCCAAAAGAACCTTCTACCAATCAGAAGAGCCTGCCGAAATATTTGTGAATTTCTTCGAGGAACAGTTCTCCTCCCATACCCCCTTCACTTATATGAAATGATCTCCTATACATATAACGAATACATCCACAACCTCACCATTCACCCACACCCGCCCCTATCCACCATCCAAGAAATCAACAATACCATCAAGAAACCAAAAACCCGTAAAGCACCGTGGCCAGACAGAATCACCAACACTCCAATTAGGCACCTTACACCCCAGCCATTTCCACACTCACCCCATGTTATCAATAGCTCATTAACTCTACAGTACTTCCCCACATCTTGGAAAACAGCTCATATCACACTCACTCATTCATAAGCAAGGCAAAAGCGCTGTCGCAGAAGCTATTATTCAAAACAGGTTAATTGTCTTTCTCGAAAATAACATCATTTCACACGACTAATTTGGCTTCCGCAAGGAGCACTCCACCACACACCAAATAGCCAGAATTATTGAAAATATCAAACACTCCCTTAAAAACAACCTTTGCACACCCTCATTAAGACTTGACATATCAAAAGCGTTCGATTCGATCTGGCACCCGGGGCTAATTGCTAAACTTTTACATACACTGCATCTAGTCAATATCATCCACGCTTTCATTAAAAATCGTAATTTCCAAATCAATTTCAACAATCAAACTCTTCCTACAATACTTACCGCTTTAGCTGGCGTCCCACAAGGCACCAGGTTCTCCCCAACGCTTTTCTCTATTTTCTTTAACGATTTTCCAAAATCAAGTAACATCTTACTAGCCTTATTCGCTGACGATGCGGCGATCTACACTTCAAAACCTCTTTTACCTCAAGCCATCTCAACATTACAAACCTACGTCAACAAATTTATTAAATGGCTTAATAAATGGAAAATCCAAATCAACCCCCACAAAACACAGGCTATTCTTTACTCTAAACACCGCTCATAACACCCCACCACCCTCAAAATCCACAACACACCCGTCAGCTGGTCATCAACGATGAAATACCTCCGCGTATCACTCGACAATAAATTATCCTTCACAAATCACCTTACTTCTGTCAAAAACAAAGAGCCGCTTGCTCTCTTCCAAGTAATTTGATCGCACCACGCTCCATTCTTTCACTACAAAACAAACTTCTCTTGTACCCAACAGCCATTCGTCCAATTATCAGCTACGCCTCTCCTGCTCGGTCTCTTCTTCTTCGAAACCAAACCCTACTTTCCCTTCAACAATTTGAAAATATCACACTCCGTAGAATCCTTCACATACCCTGGTACATCGAAACAAACAAATGTTCCAGGATATACAAATTCCATCTGCAAGCTTTCACATAATTACTTCGATCACATCCATCTACACCCAAACCCTCTTGTTTCTACCTCTCACATTCTCCACGACACCTCTCATCACCGCTTCAAATAACCTCTAAAAGTATTTGTGAAACGTTTCAACCCTTCCCCCTCGTCCTGCTCCCCACAGCTACCGTCTTCTCCAACTACACCACTACGATTTCGTCGACCAAGATCCTCCCTGTCCTCACCACTACAACCACCCGTCGACGCTACCATCGTCGTAGAGTTCCACGGCCCCGAGAAAATCGCCGTAGAGCCACCCCGACACCCCACAACCAGCACATTCAACCCCAACCAAACCATCTCAAACAAACTCCACCTCAATCATCCTCATCAACAATAACCATATTATACTATTCGCTTTACAAATTACACTCACCCCAGTTGCCTCCCACATACCCTTCCTACGAATTGCACCCTGGCCTACACAACAAACTGCCCAACGACCTAACAACTCAACTTACATTCCAATCCGACTCATCCAGCCAAACCCCACCCCGATATCAACACCCAACCAAAACCCCGCCGACCCCTACGTGCCATTGCACCTATCCCCTCCCCCACGAACAACCCATCTACACTCATCGCTGTTAAACCATCTCAGCTTTAATCTAGCTTTAAAGTCAGAACCATGACACCCAACACAAAATCAGCCCCTAACACATACTGTGCCAACATTCACTCCAACGATGACCAGACGTGGGCTCGGATTCACCACCTGGGCCCGATCTTCGGTCTCTCTTGATACCATCGCCACCTAGACAATATCCTTTTTCACATTTACTTCTCACAAATGTACTCCTAAATCGTTTTTTAATCATACCCTCCTTATATTTTTCGTAATTATCCTTCTTAATTGCTTAAAAAAATTACATTTTCGGCCTCTCTAATTTCATTCAACGTCAAATTTACCATCACCCCCCTACCATCTCTGCCCCCTCTCCAACATCATTTTCTCCCTAAACGCTAAGGGGATAAACGTTCTCACGTTAGGTGCCCCAGAAGACATGGGAAACCACGCTAGGCTAGACATTTTTTTATTGTTAATATTTTATCTTGTTAAAAATGAAGTAAAGAAAAATTTGTCTGGAGGCCTTTTGTTTATTTTAAATATAACCAGAGAAAAAAAATTGATATTTTAACAATATTTCGTAGCAAGAAACGGGATAAAATGTGTAACAATTAAAATATCAAAATTCTGTTCTGCCATTTTATTCATAACGATATACATGATGTATCTGCGTAATTTCAGGGAAACACCTGAACCGCTTAAAAGCCTTAGCATTTTGAAATTGCAAAAATTGCAAAAATGGAACTCCGAGAAAATTGAACTTAAAGTTAAAAATGCTCTATTTTTATTATTATACAGGGTCTTTATAATTAAAGTTCCACTTTGAAATGGCC
>QLNU02014176.1:54085486-54114647 GCA_006491805.2 Dysdera silvatica
GGGGGGGTGAATTAAAGCAATTTCCTCCCCCCAAGTCCATAAAAATTGATTATAACGACCACCTTCATATAACGAAGGAATTTTTACAAAAAGTTTGATTTCCTACTTTTTTAACTGCTCGTTAAATCGGGGTCAAAAAAGACTTGTTTGCTAAAAGCAGTTAAATTTTATTGCACTTAAGCATTATACCAAACAAAATCCATATTTTCCTCGCTATATTCTGAAACTCACTAAATGCGGGCTCAAAAGTGGGTTTACTGTATTTTACATCCCCTCCCCAAATTTCTCTCTGGATTCGCCTTTGTTTGCAGTCCTTTTGTATAACTCATCATCATTTTTGAAAAGAGCAAAGTTTCGGATCTCCCCACGGGCGCCGTTAGTGGGGGGGACAGGGGGACCCATCCCCGTCAATGTTGGTATTAGGGTTCCATGTCCCCCCAATATTTCAAACAAAAATTTTATAATGGAGCGTCGTTCAATTTTTTTAATCTAAGGAGTGCGTTTATATATTTTTCTATGTAATGTATGTATTTAGTGCAAAATAAAAATACGCTTTGTCATTTATTTGATGTAATTATACCTTTCGTTGGATTGTATTATATAGCGCTCTTTTCTGCATGGCAGCGTTTTCATTGACATGTTATTATTTTCAACTGTCAAACGGAATGTTTTTAATAACGTTACAACTATAGCTATAGTTTCGCAAGCTCAGGGACCTTTTTGACCCATTAAGCTCATTATCAACGACATAAATTAAAGGGACTGTCTACACCATCACTATTAGCATAATAAATACGAAATTTATTAAGGAGCATTGTATGTGAAAATGAAACTAGTAATGCAACTAGAATATTAATTTTATGGTAAAGTGAACGTCATCAAGCAGAAGCACATTTAAATTAAACACTGCTTTGTTGATGTCTGTTATCCCTGTAAAGAGTTGTTAACAACAAGGCCTTAACCATAAATTTTTTCGGGGAAGGCGAAGTATTTTCACAACCTCGCTAATGAATAATTATTGGTAGCAAAAACATTTCGGAAGTGGGTGGGGGGACAGACCCTTGGGACCACCCGCTGGCTACGGCCCTCATTAACAACAAGCTGCCTTTCACTGGTATACTGTCCCCTGTCACTCCCTGTCCTGTCTGCCGTCGGTGTCCACGGATCTCCCGTAAATTGGCCAAAACGTAAGAATATGTTTTGATGTTGGAATTTTGTGGTAGTTCTAAACTCACTTCCGTTTCCACTTCCTCATCACTTTCTTTCCCTTCCATCATATTTTCTAACAATTCCTGAATAGTATTATGCGTAACAGAAAGTTCTAAATCTTCGTCCACGCAAACAAATTCGCTGGCTTTCATATTTATCATCCCTGCTAATCTGAAGCAGAGGCGGTTCCAGGGCCCCGCGCCGGCCCTTTTATTGCGGAAGCACTTGTAATGTAAAATGTTTGCCCCTTTTTTTCTGGGGCTATTTCATACCCACCCACGGGCTCTCCGGCAGGGCCCCGAAAAAATAAATGGCCCGGGGCCCAGCAAAAGAAAATACCCCAGGGCCACGCAAAGTCTAGGGCAGCTATTAATCTAAGGATACCAACCAACCCTTTCCCCATCATCCTCTGCCTATGTTTTAGGGTTCATCAGGTGAGGTAAAATTCTGTAATTAAAAAATATTTTAATTGTTTTAATTAATTAGAACCAGAACTGCTAAAAAACAATTTTCGGTGCATAGCGGACGTTTGCGCAGACGACATAGTAGAATGGTCAGTTATAAATAATGACACCGTATTCACAAAAAAAAAAAAAGAGGTATAAAGCTACAAAATGAACATACGTTTCAATGAAGTACCTTGAAAGAAAGTACCTTCATGTAAATTTTACTTTACGTTGCTGATAATTTGGCTTACAGGCATATTTGAAAAATTTGAACAAAATTTTTTTTTCCTGATGCTCACCGAGTGGCTGTTGTTCGGAATTCTCTGTTTGGAGGTTAGCACTAAAGTCAATCCTGTGGAATGCATTCAATTCCATTGCTATGTGGCCGATCTTCGGAGGTTACCATCGTTTAGAGGTGACCGTTAAAGGAGATTTTACTATATATTCATAGGGCGCAGTTAGTGTTTTGGGGTTGCAACCCCCTACTCCCCACCCCATTGCAGCGAAATTCTTGCATATTTAACGTGAATGTACAAGTTGCAGCTCTGTAACCCCACCCTTATGAACTTTCTCTGGCTACCCTATGCGTATATCACATATAGACATTTAATTAAAATTTGCAGAAGGTTTTAACCATTTAATTGAAATTAAAGAGCTGTGTCGAAATGTTTACTTCACCTGTCGGCTTATCTTTTGCAAGACTTCTTTAAAAAACTGAATCTCCCGAAAAAAAGTTTTCATAGACCAACTCGACAATTTAAGTAAAAATCTCACACATACAATAGTAGGCCTAAAAACAGACAGCAATAATTCCCGCCTAGAAAACGTTCGTGTAGAACCAAAAGCAATTA
This sequence comes from Dysdera silvatica, assembly GCA_006491805.2. Lineage (NCBI taxonomy): Eukaryota > Metazoa > Arthropoda > Arachnida > Araneae > Dysderidae > Dysdera > Dysdera silvatica. Next base: position 54,087,993 of record QLNU02014176.1, read on the forward strand.
TAACGAAGTTTGCATAGTTGCTTACATAAAATGTCAACTACAGTCCCTCCTATAAAAATAAATTATATTTTCTATATACAGTGAAACCTGGTAAAGTGACCACCTTGGTAAATTGACCACCTGAATAAAGAAAGTGACCACTTTTATAAGAGAGAGAGCTGGTAGACTTAAGTTAGTTATGCCCATGCCAAAGTCTGCCACCTGTCTGTGATGACCATTGCAGTCCAGTCCCAAAGGTGGTCACTTTAGACAGGTTCTACTGTATATTATTGCATCATATTCTGTAATTCACGAAACTAAACCACCGTCAATTTTTTTTAAAGAGTGACAAAAATTCTCTTACCTGAGTTTAGCAGCGTTGCCCCTAATTCAGAATTGTCCTGATTAAACAATGGATCGCCCCACTTTTATACAAGATGATAAAGAAAATGACGTAGTGCCACTTGCCATGACGCCATCATCGCAAAAAGTAGGGACCCTACTCATCATATTTTATTGCCATGTTGCTATTAGCGGCGTTTGGGTACTCGTTCCCTTTCGTTATCCCTATCAGCTCTAGCGATAATCTCTTCCGATTGTAAACAATAGCTTTTACCAGGTTTATTGAAAACAAACGCGTGATTTGCGTGTGTTTACAAATATTTCCGTAGTGTACGCAAGCCTTTTTCCTGTTTATTGCTGTTTATTTATACACTCTTTCCACGGGCGGACACAGGGGGGAGGTCACAGGGATCAGATCACAAGGCCCCCCTCAAAAGTATATTTTTTCACTGTAAAAAATTCCAACTTTCATGATAAATGAAGGGTGTTATTCCAAGACCATGGCAAATTCTGTCCTTGACCCCCCAAAATGAAAGTCTGTGTCCGCCCCTGCCCATATGGGGGGGTATGAAGGGGACCGTGCCACCCCCTCCCCGCCGTTTAAAAATTTTATTTGCCCGATTCTGCCATACATTTACTTTCAAAAGATTTACAGTCATGTTTTAAAATAAGGTACTTTTTAGCTCATTACTAATTGTCAAGCAGTATCAATTATTTTTGTAGCGTTTTGGTATTAATAAAATTCACACTAAATTAACACTAAAATTCTCGACAACTTTGAGAAGGAGGTAATGATTTTTCTCAGCCCCCCCACCCCCCTCCCCACCCAGAAGTACTTGTACGGGCACTCATGACTCTGTCTTTCTCACTTTTTTTTTTTTCTAAGAAAATAAACTCTTATTGTGGGTGGTTCTTTTTATATGTTATGGATAAACAATGCTCTAAATGCAGTAATATCGCTGATTTAAGAGATTTTTAAGCGTTTTCAAAAACGTATTTCGTTTTATTTACGTTTGACGATACGGAACACAATTTTTAAATTTTAAATTGAAAAATTGCAGCCAAATGTTACTTTTAACATGGAGCGTACTCCTCCCCACTTCAAAGCGATTTGTAGGTGGATGGGCTTCCAGAAGACTTATTTTTTTACGTATTCAAAATTTTTTTCACTACCAATTAAATCCTTAAATAATTTGGCTTTGAAATTACTAAGCCCAGATGCTCTTGCGCCATGAAAAAGCCAAACAACCAATTAAATCCTTTTTTAATTTTCAGTGCTTTTGGCCAGACGTAGGCATCGCGAAAAAATTCGTAATAGCTACCCAAGTGCGCTTTTCAAATTGATTTGCTACCCAAAGTGTCAATAATATGAAGTAAAGTTTACCTGATGTGCTCGCAATTTGACCTGCCCTTTACAGTTGCTAGACAATATTTTCGTATTACCTTTCAGCCATAGTAATTAGCCAGGCTAAATAGAAAACAACCAGGAATTGATAGAAAATATAAAGGAAAGGGAAAAATATGATGAGGAAGTGAAAGATGAAAAGATTGTGGAACAGACACAAAATTCTAATATCAAAACACGTGCCAATACTTTTGTAAACTTTCGGGAAATCCAAAACTTTAATTTAAGCCAAAGTGGTGGTGAGTTATGTAAAAAAACAATGAATATTAGTATTTCTTTAGGATAATATAGAGTATTTGCCATAAAAAGAACCAAGTAAATTCACTACACTAATTTCTCCTATCAACGCCTTTCTCAGGGCGGAGAAAAGAAGTCGTCAAACAGGAAAAGACGGTAATCGGAATGTCCGTAATTCTATGAAGCATTTGTTTGAACCGCAAAATAACGCTCTTAAACAGGAAGACACGTAAACCGGAATGTGCGTAATTCTATGAAGTATTTGTTAGAACCGCAAAATATCGTCATTCAACAGAAACAGACGTTAATTGGAATGTGCGTAATTCTTTGAAGCATTCGTTAGAACCGCAAAATAACGCTATTAAACAGGAAAAGACGTTAATCAGTATGTACGTAATTGTACGAACTATTCGTTAGAACAGCAAAATACCGTCGTTAAACAGGAAAAGACGCTAATCTGAATATGCGTCATCATATGAAGCATTCGTTAGAACCGCAAAATACCGTCGTTAAACAGAAAAATACGTTACTCAGAATGTGCGCCATCGTATGAACCATTCGTTAGAATCAGAAAATACCGTCGTTAATCGCAACGACGTTATCGAGACAATATATTGTAATTCGAATACTTTTAAGGAAGTAAAAAGAAACTGAAGTTGTAAAAAGACAGAGGATCAAATCAGTGGCGTACTAATAACCCCAGCAAGGCGTGGGGGGGGGCCCCCCTTTGTCGTCGTTTATTTTTCATAAAATTTATAAGTAAAAAAATAATATTTTTTAGTTAATAAGGATATTTTTCTTAATCTTTAGGTAAAATATAAAATAAAATGAACGGTTTCCAACTGTGGCAAACTCATTACGCGTATTTACTTTAGCTGTTTTCATTGCCTTTAAAACTGAACTCAACATCAAAAAATTATAAAATCTGGACGAGTTTTGAATTTACAGTATACGCTTTGCATCAGAACCTTACTTCGTGAAACGGTGACTAATAGACATGTGTTCTGTTTAAAATATTGTATATGTGTGTATATATATATATATACACATAGTGAAAATCGTTTATAACGACCAACCGCATATAACGACGGAATTTTTACAAGAAGTTTGGTTTGCTATTCTACTCCATACTAAATATATCGGTTATAACGACATCGTATATAACGACGAAACCTGCTATAACGACGGCGATTTTGTAGTCTACGTAGATTCTAAGTAGGGAAATTCGTATCGGATATAACGACGCGACTTGACAGTCATAAATCGGAACCACGTGGGTTAGTTATTAAAATTGAAGGTTAGTTATCAAAATTTAAGCGATATTCTAATCTTGTTTATTTACAACTGTCCGAGAAAGTTTTATTACTGCTAAACCTGAATATTGAAGATAATAAACTAAAATAAAAGTGATTTATTAATTGAATATTACGAGGGTCATATTCTTAAGAGGTCGATTTTATTTTTTCAGCGTCATTAAATTCGTGTTCTATATTATATAGTTTAATGTTTTCTGGGACTTTTCAATTTAAAAAAAAAAAGTGTTATGTATTTAGTGTGGCTATAAATATAATTTAATATAAACGGAAATTAAATTCATTATAATTATGTTTTTATTTAATTTTGAAACCAAAAAGTTTAATACTTTTTACTATAAATAATAATGACCGGATTTTCACAGTTACTTGAAGGTCGTTATAACCGATTTTCGCTGTATATATACAGGGTGTGTCGAGAAAATAACGTTACTTTTTATTTTACGATTCTGGAACTGAAATTATTGTAAAATACGTGCCTGCGAGCTGTAAAAAAAATTATTTTTCCTTTTTCTTCTTTTTGAGCTCGGGAAATTTAGTTTGGTCGACTCGTTCAATGAGAATGCTTTTCTGTTTGACGTGTTCTTAAACAAAACTTTTGTATACAGGGTGATTCTTAACTCGAGGAAAAAATTTTAAGGGGTGGTAGGGGACCCGAAATGAACCATATTGGCCGATATCCCCATGTTCGAAACGGAACGGGTACGGCGGCAGAGTCATTTTATTATTTACGTCTAGCTCGTTCCTACGCAACCAATCACACAAATTAAAGTAATTTTCAATACAGAATTTAAGTGATTCACCTAATAATACAGCAGAGAACAAAAAATCAAGAATTCCCTTTTCTGATCCTGATTTGTGTTGCGATTTAGTGAAAATAAGCATAAAACTGCATTTTTTATCACACTGAAAAACAATTGTGAACTGCTAAGTATGTGTAACAGGTGAAGGACATTAAAACGAAACAATTTTTTTCAGTCACTTTTTCCTAAAATTAGTCGTTTGGCCGCTACTGTGAATTTAGTGTTCGCATCCAGCGCATTCAAGGTTACCGCATATGGCAAAATGCGCCATTTAAAGAATTTCCAAAATTATTTAACGCTAACGGACCTTGGGCTCTCTCTATTTGGCGACTTTCTAAAATCTGTTAAATTCACTGGAATTGTAAAGCGTAAATCGCAATACAAAGAATGCTTTTTTGGATCACTCGAATTCCTGACGAGGGACGGCCATTGCCCGTCCGAAACGTACGTCGAATAATGTGATTAAAAATTTCTCCTACGCCTAAATGTTGTTCCTCTTAAATTTATTTATACTGCGTAGTGTTACGTATAATTAAGAAAACAATGTAATATTAATAAATGATTAACTTATAATTAAAAAAAACTAAGTTCCAAACTGAGATTTTAAACTTTCCATTCAATTTTTCTAATCAATTCCAACAAAATTTGCGGGCCCCAATCATAGTGAAGGAGGGGGGGCAAGGCCCCGTGCGTTAATTAAAGCCTGTTTAGGGTAGCACACTCGTCATCGTAGTAAATAATCCAAGAATCGTTTATTTAAACTCGGGGCAAGATGAAAGTAACATGTTGATGACAGACAGGCGTCTGTCGCCCCAGTACGGAATTCTAGTAACTATGACAGACGGGCGCTCGTCATCGTACGAAAGGAGTTAACGATGTTTAAAAAAAAAAATACTTCCAACCTTCCAAAATTCAAATAATAGTTTCCCATCCGTTATTATATAAGTTGTTATTAAATGTGTATGAACATAAATGTTATTACTACTGAACTCATTTTACATTAATTAGTCTTAGTTAATGAATCTCATCATTTCATTGTCTATTTCATTAATCGCATGGCATCGATAGACTGAAATGTATATCGTTATCTGATTAATCGTTATCTAGCAGAGCACGTGGAGGTGTAATACACGAAAAAAGTTAATATCGCGTAGGCATTCCACAGTAATCAAATCAGTCACGTTGAAAAGAGGTTATTTTACATTGTTTTCCTATGGAGTTGACCCCTTTTCAAAATGGCCGATTCAATTAAATAAACGTTTAATGCAGACATAATTTTCACCAAATTATATAGTGAAACTTGGTAAAGTGACCACTTCGGTAAATTGACCGCCTGAATAAAGTGACAATTTTTTATAAGAGAGAACTGGTAGACTTAGTTATGCCTGTACCCCAAAGTTTGTCGTATATAGTGACCACTTGTCTATGGGGGACCATTATAGTCCAGCCCTACAGCTAGTAGCTTTAGGAAGGTAGAGCCTAGCCGAGATTTCAAGGTATAAAGGGGCACCTATGATGAAACCATTTATCCCCAGATGAAGTGGCTGTCAAGGTGGGAAAAGATTAGATAGGACGGGTCTGATGAAGATTGTTTGGAGTTTAAAGGGGTGGTGAATCTAGGAAGGCCTGAATTAAAATTAAGAGGCCGGTGATGCAACAGTGGTTAACCAATGTTACCGACACAATATTCCGGAAAGGGTTTAAAGAGCTTTGAAAGCCATGTTAACGTAGAAAAAGCGGAAAAATATGAAGAATTATCCTTGGAGCGTGTTGGGTCCACCGATCTTTTCCATCGGGGTCTAACCGATAAAGAGCGAGGGTGAGGACTACAGAGATGATCTCGGATCAGTGCTCGGAAAAGGATTTGTTTTGAGATGGATGTAGGGGATAGGAATTGTGTGGGAAGAGATGAAAAGGAAGAGGGGGGGATAAAATGATGTTAGAGAAAGAAGTAGATTTAAAGTAGGGTAAGTGAGTAGAATTAACTGGTATTATGGACCAAGGAGCTAAGGCCTGGAGGTGTCAGGGGGTGGATGGTGTGTACGTTGTCTTCGTGAAATTTGGCGGCAAGACGAATTGGAGACAATGCGATTTCGACGAGATAATGGATAGGGGCGAGGATGTCTTCGAGGAAATTGACTCGGGTGGCGGTAGCGGAATCTGGGGGGCCTATGTGGGGCCCGGAATTGTATTGGAATACGTGGAGGAGAAGGGATGCGGGCAGGAATGGTTAAAGAGTGGGGGTTGAAGAAGTTAATGAAGGAATGGGTTGGGCAAGAAAGCGGTTGTGAACAAGATTATGTGGAATGTGACAGGAAGAATTTAATGCATTTGGGTGAAGATGTACATAACTAAAATAATTTATGGCAAGTTGGTGAAAGGTCTCAGTGATAGTGGGGATTTTGATATCTTGAAAAAGCAGTCTGTTTCTGATAAACCAGGGAATACGGAGAATTTTGGGTAATGTGACGTTTTCAAATTTTTTAAGGGATAGGAGAAGGTTTTCGGGAAGAAGCGGCCGCGAAGGGGCGGCGTATGTAAGAATTGGGCGAATAGCCATGGTAGATAGAAGAATTTTGTTTTTAGGGGAAAGAAAGGAGCGAGGGCCTGTCAGGTTGCTTGGGAGTGAACAAGCAGCTCGAATCTTGTTTTTGATGGAAGAAAGATGCTCTGTAAAGGTGAGTTTATGGTCAAACAGCACCCCCCAGATATTTGTTTTGGACCAGCGAGTAGAGTGGTTAAGAATATGGATAGAAGAAGGTGGAGGTGTACGTAACTTTGTGAAAGGAATGGCTTGAGTTTTGAGTGGGTTGATCTGAATTTTCCATTTACTAAGCCATTGAAGGAATTTGTGTATCGTTGGAGCGTGGAGATGGCGTTAGGGCGATCAAAATCGGACGTGTAAATAGCCGCATCATCAGCATATAGGGCTAGGGAGATGTGATTAGACTTAGGGAAGTCATTGAAGAATATTGAAAAGAGTGTGGGTGAAAGTCTCGCCCTTTGGGGATTCGGGCTTTTATGTAGCATGGCGAAGAAATGGTGGTGTTATTTAAGTAGATTTTGAAACTTCTACCAATTAGGGAGGAATGAGGAACATTAAGTAGGGTGGGAATGTTTAAGTTGATGAGTTTTGAAATGAGACCAGGGTGCCAGACCGAATCAAAGGTGTGTGAGATATCAATACTGAGAAGGAGCGTGGATTGGTCATGTCTACGGGCATGAGGGAAGTTTTCGATTAGGCGTGTAATTTGGTGAGTTGTGGAATGTTCTTTGCGAAAGCCAAATTGTTCGTTAATGATTAGGTTGTTACTGTTGAGAAAGTCAAGAAGACGGTTTTGTATAATAGCTTCAAAAATTTTAGCGAGGGAGGAAAGTAATGAAATGGGGCTATAGCTGTCTGGTTTGTAAGGGCTTTTACCGTGTTTTGAAATGAGGGTAAGATGGGCTGTTTTCCAAGGAGATGGGAAGTGTTGAAATTTAAGAGCATTATTAATAACATGGATCAGTGTGGAGATTGCGGGGGGTGGGGTGAAGTGTTTAATAGCTGTATTCGTGTTTCCATCCGGTCCGGGGCCTTACAATTTTAAAGCTTTTTAATTATGTATAAAATTTCGCCAGAAGTGGTGGGGTGTATTGAGAGGCAGTTGGTGAAGGAAGAGTAGATAGAGATTATGTTATTGTGGAAACAGGCAGATTATTGTGGTTTAGGAAGGTTCTACTGTATAAAGGAATTGTATGAAAAAACTAAGTGGAAATATATAAAGGATAAAATAAATGGAAAGGGTTGGATTAGCAAAAGAATAAAAAATGACGAAGAAAAGGAATAGCACATTTAAAATATTTATAAGAACCAAAAAACTGACCTACTTAGATTTAATTAAGAAATTAAGGACCAGAATAACTAAATTAATTGCATTACACAAAAAGATTTATGGATGAAAACTTACTTAATACGGATAATAAAAATAAATGGAAATTTTTAAACAAATTCCTAGGAAAAGGAATCAAAAAAGGATATGAAACAACATAGAGCTACAGCAGGAGGTAACGAAAAAGGAAAGAAAGGAATGTTTCATCGGAAGAAATAATAAAAAACTTGCAGATAATGGGGAAATCGCTGTTTTATTTTATGCTGAAATAGCAGACAAAATAGATAACGTTTGTTTGTTTGCTTTTACGGCTCCAGTGTTTTTAGACTACAGTGGTCATGCTGCGCCGGGACCTACTGTTTTCCGAGGAATCCGAACCTCTTAAGGCCTAGGGAACCAAACCCCGGACTACAGTGAGCAGTGCGATCTTTATGAGATCTCTGAGTAAGCGTTCTTTGCACTGCTGGGAGTCGAACCCGGATTAGCGGCGCACTAGGAGAACGCGTTACCACACTGCGCCACCGCAGGGCCAAAATAGATAATGATTGGAGCATTAGGACTATAGCTTGAATACCGGAACTACTTTGCTAAGTTTAAATGCTAATTTTGGAATTGGTTTTCAGGTAGAATCCTCTACTTTCCATTGACATACAATGGTCACGCGATAGCATATTGGACGTGGATTAGCTAAGATTTTATATCCAGGTCTTATGGCAATTGCCATGTAGGAGGAGGATACATATTAATGGCTAAATATAAAGAAAAGAACACATTGTTGCATACCAGAGCCATAGCCAAGATGGGGTTAGAGGGGCTAAGTCCCCCCTCGGGAATGTAATCAGCTTCTCCCTGAAAATATTTTTTCTCAAAATAGATTTTTGTAGAATTTTGTTTTAAATGTTTTCTACAGAATCGCACACAACAGTGGAAATTGTCCTTTAATGTTAAGAATGTGTTCAAAATAATCTCTACAGTAGATCTTTCATACATAATTTTTTTCCCCCAGAGACTTGATCTTTTATATGCTCCATAGTAAGGGAGAGCTACAAGAGAGAGTAAGAGAAGTATTACATAAGCACCATGGGGCGGGGTTGGTTGCCATTTTGCTCGTTTTCCTATATTAGCTAATGTTGATTTTTACTTATTGGGGGACGGGGGTTGAAATGGCCAAAATATTGCTTACGTAATACTTGAATTCTCCCTAAGGGTAAGATAAATTATAAATTTTAGTGTATCTCCGCGTCTTCAATGCAAACCATGTCAAGGAACTTATTCATTAATAATAAATGCATTAGTCTGCTTAGAGAGAGAGATATTTAATATTAAATATATTAATAAACTACATCACAGAATATTTTGGAATTCTAATCCCTCCCTGTAACTTTCTGAACCCCCCCCCCCCTTGTAGAAAGTAACTATAGCTTCGGTGGATACGGCAAGTCTTTTTAGTTTAAACCTTTGCTCTTAGATTTAACCAATAAGTTTTGGATGATAAATTGTTTTTTTACATATGAGTTATTACCCTTCCCAGGGTTAGCACGATTGCCAAATGTTCGGTACACAGAGCCGACAGGGCATATTTTTTGTAATTTGCTATTCTCATATATAAAAAACAATTTATTATTTAACATTACCACATCTTTGGCTATGATGAAAAAATTTCCCGTCTTCAATAAGTTTTGCTTAGAATTTTTACATGGCATCATTATGAGAAGGAATTTAAAGCGTCACTTAATTAAAATGGCGTTTTACCATCACAAATAAAAGTTTACTTCTTTTGACATTGTATTTACTTTACAGAGCTTCACGTTGTGTTTAATGGTCAAATAGCATCGAGTCTAATAGCTGAAAATTACCGGTTAGCATCCAGCTTGCGACGTGGCCGCCTTTTTCTGTGTTTCAATTTCTTACAAATCAAGCCAGATTAAAAAAAAAATGGTTCTAAGACGAGCAGAGGAAAATTGATGTAGGAATGATACACAGATAATCGTATCATAAATAATCGCACACAAAAATCGAACAAAGAAATTACCTTTTATTTAAATACAAAAACCAGCATACAAAGTTCACAAGCGAGGAGTCTTTATTTTACATGGCTTACCAACAGAACTTCAACACTGCATTTTCTAAACCTTTACATGGCCTATGAAAATGTATATGGCACCATATTATAAATATCCAATTAATGTTTTCTTATAATTACATGTTGCATGTTTATATTAATGACTGGACAATAATTGATGTAGTGCTGTAAAAAAAGATGTGAAATTATTAACAGAAATTATTGTCATGGGACGTACATTAAAACTTAACATGAGTATTTATAACATATGTTACATGTAATAACGAATGCACATGAAAGAAAATGCATATTATACATAACCTAGTAAATAGTCGTTTTCATAAGTTCGTATTTTTGTGACCTGAGAGAGCACAATGGGTCGGCTAGGGTCTCCAAATGGCGGAGCATGTTCCAACACATTGACTGATACACCGAATAAAAAAACAAGGTTTTATGGAGGCAGAAAACCTTTTTACAACATGCCGCAAATTTGATTTTATGGTTCTTAAATTGTCGAGCATGTTTCTATATTTAGAGGTAAAACGACGCTTACCTCATTTTATCCGGCATACCGAATAGTTGGTCAAATTCTAGAAACTGATATTCGTGGAATCATCCGACATGCTTTCTAATGTGCAGGAATAAAACGTGTATTCAAACCAATCGTCTTGTATTCAGAGACTATGATCTGAGTATTAGGACATTGTGTGCATAGCTTGGGGTTATAGGCCAAAGTTGAAATTATTTGGAGGGGGTGAGGGAGTAAATCTCAGACATATAAAATGATCTTTCAAACAGTACACATGTGATTTGAGTACTGAGGAACAAGAAACGAAAGGTTGGAGTCATAGATCAAAGTTGAAGGTATGTTCAATTTCAAACATGTTTAAAATTGCGTTGCAGGTAGTTTACTGCTCTTTACAGTAGTTTACTGCTTTTTATCAGTAGTTTACTATTTTTTAACAGTAGTTTCCTGCTTTTTATCAGTAGTTTACTGCTTATGGAGTAATCACTACGTACTTTATCAACAATTCTTAACCTTTCTTTAAAAAAAGAGAGGGCACCCCCTTTATCTTTGGTATCACAAAACCCTAATAAAACTTAATGAATATAAAATTATTAAAACTTTAGGGTGCATTAAACATCTATAGTTGCTATCGAGGGTCTTCAAATATGCAACGAAAGGAGAAGTAAACGAACGCACAGAATTCTTAGTATAAAGTGTTTATGAAACTGTTTACGTTCAAATTTTAAAATATAACAATGACATTATTAAACACAGAATAAATTTACTGATGAGAATGCTGGTGCTGTGCACTTCACTTACTAGCCTTGTTACATCGGGCTTAAGACATGAAGGTTGAATTCTGATTTCCGATTTTACATTGTCCAACAGGTTTCTGCATTTATTTTTAAAGTAAACGAGATTAAGTTAGGACTTCTTCCCTTGCGAGGATATAGCCGACCCCAAGTTAAGTACCACTATACTACAGTAACTATATAAACAGTACAAGCTGACAACGATACAGATGGTGATAATCGTTTTTTGAAGAAAGGAGATTATCAAAAATATTTCTCAATTTTCGGACCAATACAAGAATAAAAACTAACAAGTTTTAAACATTTTTAACAAATGAGATAAAATACGGCACACGCATATAAAAACAAATCCAAATTTATAAGAAAAAACGAAAGAAAACTTCCATTAAAGTACGAATCAATACAATAATAATACTTAACACATTGGTATCACCAAAGTCTGAAATTCAGCTTTTAACCTATCTGCATTCGTCAGTTTAAGTCAACTATTACCCAGGGCAATCAAAGAAATTTACATATATTTAAGACATTTAATTAAAAAAAGTTATGTACACATTACTTTCGTATACAAACTTAAATATAAAATTATTAAAGAATTATAAAACGTAAGTTATAACGTAATCTGAAAAGGAACTATTACCCCCAAAAACTAGTTTCACAATCTAATCTAAAAATGAGTTGTTTGATATAGGGCAGTGGGAACAGGTCCAATGAATCCAATTTAATGGGATTTTAATTTAGCTTGGTGAATCCGTGAGTGGCCGTAACCACGCAACCACTCCAAAGAAAATATATATACGTCACTAACGCAATGACACGCACCTTATGCCACTGCTGTAGTTGGAGATGCTTTAAAGTTACCTGTTGAGAGCCACTCAATGAGTGGTTTGGTGGTTAAACCACTACTGAGTTAACGTTACTGCACTATGTGTACAAGGCCTGACCAAGATATTCTGGCAACCCTTTGTATATTCAAAACTTAAGTTTGAAAAAGATTCTTCCTTCACTGTGTGGCTTTTGACACCCTAAAGAATACGGTCCCTGGGCAGCAGACTTAACATCATCCCATGCTTTAATCCAGCATTGAATGCAGGCAAGTTAAAAAGTTTCCACATTATTAGGGAAAATTCAAGTATTACGTAAGCACCTTTGGGGAGAGAGGGCATTGCTGTTGTGCTTATTTTCCTATGTTAGCCAATGTTAATTTTTGCTTAGGAGGGAGAGGGGTATAAAATGGCCAAAATATTGCTTATGTAATACTTGAATGCTCACTTATTTCAATTCTCACACTTGGTGCTGCCTGCACCAACACACCAAACACAAATCAATAAAAGCACATTGAAGTTAACATGAATTTCAACATGAACCCAACTACCTATGTAATATTGTATTACTTACATCAGGGGCCTTCCACCTCAACGTTTGCTATAGCCCTGCTATAGTGAAAAATATGAATTATTTCAAGCAAAAACAACGCCTCATGTTCCCTCTCAGTCTCAGACTTACACATTGCATTTTATTATTCAAACATTTTTACATTTTGTAAAACAGTAAAACCTGTCTACCTCAAACCTATTTATTCCAAAAGCTGTGAGCTAACAAGAAACAGAAGCATTGATTGTAGTTTTATGGAGCAAGGGCCATTCTGTGCCAGTCAAAGTGAGATCGTACATACAGTATGAATAGAAACATTGGCCCTTGGAGTATATAAGGTTGAAGACCCCTGACTTAGATACAGTAGATGTGTTTACAGAAAGTGCATATGATGCACTTAAGATGCGCAAGTTGCACTTACACAAAACCGTTCATTTATGCACAGAAAATACAGGAACAATAATGGCCTACGGATTGAGCAATTTTATGTAACCACCGGTCATTTTGCTCCCGTACTGGCCAGCCCAAAACTGAGTATCGCATCCTGTGTGCTGAAAAGCTATGGACCGTACACCAGCTGGATAATTTCTAAAAGTGTGAGTCACCTGAAAAAAAAAAAAGCGAACGTTTCTCAGATTCGTCTCCTATAACTCACATATTCAGCTTATAGAAACTAATTAACAATTAAACGGGGCAGACAATTACCATCTATTCAACCATGAACATTTGGATTACAGGATATAGTACATTATTTTAAGGAATTTTTCAAGTGAGGAGAATAAAAAACCGTAAAGTCACAGTCTCACCCTCTGACGTAAGCAAGAGGATGTTAATGGGAACCATAACACACCATTGCTAAGCAATTTTGCATACATACATATTAATATATAGAGTTGTAGCTCTGTAATATCACCTCTCTTATGAACTTTCTGTATATGCCGATGATTTCATCCAATAAGAAATCCATTCTTCACAATACGAAAAAAAAAGTTGTATATAGTCCTGATGGCTCTATGTACAGACTATACAGGGTGTCTCAGCACCAGGGTTACAAACATCTAGGAGGGGTAGGGTACACCTAGACGAACAATATTTGTCATAGAACCTAGGGTCGCAAACCACTCACAGCGCTAGTTCTAAAACCGTCCAGCATACACACTGGTTGTCAGTATTTGTGCATGCTGGACGGTTTTAGAATTGGCACTGTGAGTGGTTTGCGACCCTAGGTTCTATGACAAATATTGTTCGTCTAGGTGTACCCTACCCCTCCTAGATGTTTGTAACCCTGGTGCTGGGACACCCTGTATATTACACTGCACTTATTTTTTGGGGGGAAGATGGGTATACAGTGAAAGTTATTTATAAGGCATCCTTTTTTTCCAGTCCCTAGAATATCTTTAGACAAATTTCGCCGTATTAGACAGATTTTTTTATATTAGACCATTACAGATTTGGCATATTAGACAGATTTTACATATGGTTCTGACTGCAAAATGTTTGGAGTTACATATAGACACGTATTTGTTTATAAGTTTTTCAGCGAAAAAATAGCAAAGATCATGCTGTGCCAAGACCTACAATTTTCTAGTGAATCCAAGCCTCTTAAGGCCTAGGGAACAATGTTGTAATGCTGATGGAAGCCACTTTGAGCACTTAAAGAGATTGAACAGTGCATTTGTGTTAAACAATGGAACAGGGTCGCACCTAAGTTGTTGGCCGTACTAGTGCAAAAAAATATTGCCACCCTTAGACAGACCAATCAGTATTCAACAATGTGAATCTTCTCACACAGCAATTGTCTTCGGAAATGCCTTTGTAAACATATGAATATTTCAGATTATTTATGCTTAATTAACTAATTTCTGATTAAGCATTCGTTAAACATGAAAAAAAAGGGGGGGACCCTAATGATTAAAAAACAGACCAATACAGATTTGAGAGGAAATCATGGACCTTTATATAAAACAGGGACTAATTGGCAGCCCTGCAAGTGGATCTGCAAGTGTCCCCAGAGGCAGATATATGGCTTTGCCACCTAATCTTACCTAACATAACTAGATGCAGGAGAGACATTCCTGTTTTTACCAAATTGTAAATTTGAGTTCCCTGTTAGCTATTTCAAATTTGTTGGTTGCATTTTTATGAAGCAAGGACAAGGGTAATTTTGCGCCAAATGAAATGAGACCGAACATAGGGTTTTAAAATCAAAATAAATTAAAACTATAATGGTAAAAATGAAATAAACATGAAATGATTTTATAAAATCAGATTAGATGGGTAAAGTCAATATTCGACAAAAAATTAAAAATAATTTCACGATTAAAAGAATCACAAAATATCACGAAGGGTAAAATTATTTCAAATTCGTCTTTTCACAAGTATTCAAAAATTTGGCAGCTTTTTGAGCCTCTCCGGTGGTGGAGCCATGTTAGCTCTCCTTTTGCCAATGCTTAGTTATGCCTCCAAATACAACAATTCCATTGGGCACAAAATATTCAGCACTGCATTTGCACACTTCTTGGCGGAAAAAGTTTGCTTTTATATTTAGCTCAGACTAGAGCTTTTTGTCTGTTTATTTTTTGGAGATAGATAAAGGGACGCCGTTGGACTCGAACCAGGGTCAACGCATTGAGCCCTTGGTGTCTTGACCTACTAGACGAATGAGGACAAGAACAAACGCATTTTTCTCCGTATATGAGGATGTAAGATATTATTACCCTTCACAGGGATAACACAATTGCCAAATAATGGTCAACACAGAAAAGCCTCCGGGGCGAGATTTTTGTGAGTTTTTCGTGGGGGAATTTATTATACAATAATTTTTGCCACCCACATATCCTCATATATGGAGAAAAATACGTTTGTTCTTGTCCTCATTCGCCTAGTAGGTCAAGACATCACAGGCTCAACACAGGGACCCTGGTTCGAGTCCAAGATGAGGACGGCGCCTCTTTTTCTCCAAAAACGAAAAAGCTCTAGTTTGAGCTAAATATACGTGGGTGGCAAACATTATTGTATAATAAATTCCCCCACGAAAACTCACAAAAATCTCGCCCCGGAGGCTTTTCTGTGTTGACCATATTTGGCAATTGTGTTATCCCTGTGAAGGGTAATAATATCTTACATCTACATTACAATGGAAATTGCTCTTCGACATTAAAAATATATCCAAAACAAATTTATATTTTCGACCTTGTGCACATCATGTATTTCATAGAGGTTTGAGTCTTCATCTACTCTATAGTAAGGACAATTGAAATATTACATTTTAGTATACCTCTATAAGTTTTCAACGTAAAATTTATATTAAGAAATTTATTCACTGATGTTAAATATCAGGGTTCATACTCTCTGAATAAAAAAAAATTCCATGACTTTTCCATGAGTATAAACTAAAAACATTTCGGGGCCGTAGAAACAATTCATGTTCACTTGAAATATAATTTTGACTCCCAGTATTAAATTAAATTCACAAATAAAAATGAAATATTAATTTTGACATGTATTCTACTGCAAAATATATAAAATAATGACCAAAATCAAATTATTATCCATTATCCTATATTAGAATAAACAATGAAGTTAGATTGAAGATTATTGCTTGTAATCTATTGCCCGTAAATTGCCTTGTAATCTATGCATGCATTGCTTAAAAAATATTCACACACTAATGTTTGTACCAGACATCTTTTAGTTTTGCAACTTTTCATCAATTTGCATTTACACATTGAAAATTTGAACCTTCTTTTTGAATACAATTCTACACAAACTATTTGATTTTGAAATTGAGTAAAGTCACAGTTTCTGCAAAATTGTCTGCAAATTTTTCGAGTTTTAAAACATCAGCTTCTAAAAGTTTCAGCTATTTCCTTAACTCAGGGTTTGAAAAATACCAGGCAGTTATTATGCTGCACATACAAGACAAAGTGCCCGAATCCGAAGTGTGTGGTCACGTATAGAGATGTCAACATGAGAAAGTAGTCATCAGTAAAAAAGCTTCAGTAGTTTCCAGTAAATCCTGTACGCTGTAATAAAAGTACGCTCTTTTATTTCGTGCAAAAGACTTTGTAAGTAAAGCACCTGCCTTGTTATAGAGCAATATGTGTAACACCTCCCCCACACACACTGAAGCAACATGAAAATATTCCTGATAATGTGACTCAACTGCGTATGTTTATGTACGTATGCAATGATCACACTCTCACCAATACCATTCGTATCAGGTTCGTAACAGGAGAAATGACCTTTTGTATCAGCTTCATAGCAAGAAAAATGGCTTTCGGTATCAGTTTCGTAGGGAAAACAACTTTTTGCTTAAGTTTTGTAGAAAAAAAAAAGCTTTTGCACCAATTTTGTAGAAGATAAACACCACAATTCTGCGTAAAAAATCACGCATAAAAAAAAATCACTCATTAATTAACATTAAAATCGTTTTTAAGTCAATTTTTTTTTTTTTTAAGTTCCAGAAACAGGCACCAGGTGGCGTTTTTTCACGGAATAGAATTATAAATTACGTAAATTAATTATATTTATTAGTTAAATTTACTTTTAAATTAATCTGCAAGCCTCTGCATGTGTAGATAACGAAAGCCAAGGTGGGAAATATTCCAAAACCATAGGCTTATACAGAAAGTTCGTAAGTGGGGGGGGGGGTTATAAGCTCAATGAGGGGATTACGGAGCTAGCAATGGGGGGGTTACAATCCCCCCCCCCTACATAGACCAATCCGAAACGTATGTCGACAAATCTCGGTGCAAATCACGTGCTATTTTTTAAATATTGTGAGGAAATTGTTTTGAACTTTTAATAAAATGCTGCGAGTAAAAAGTTATTCAAAATATGGTAAAACTGCGAGTTCACATAAAAAT
The DNA here is from genome assembly GCA_006491805.2 of Dysdera silvatica. Taxonomy (NCBI): domain Eukaryota; kingdom Metazoa; phylum Arthropoda; class Arachnida; order Araneae; family Dysderidae; genus Dysdera; species Dysdera silvatica. The sequence goes on from QLNU02014176.1 coordinate 54,105,568, forward strand.
TTAAAAACTTTCGATGCTTTGTAAAACAGCCATTCCTTACTACATATCATGATACACTTGCAGGTAAATTGTCTGCCCCCTTTTTTTCCCCCAGCTGTTTCACAATCACGGCTGCGTTTCATTTCGTTGTTTTAATCTAAAATCAAAGCAATTTTCACACATAAAGCTAGACATAAAAAATAACAGGGAAACAAGAGGACCAGTCGGAAGCTTCACGTTCAAACATGGAAGGTTCAGGCCATCTGCAAAGTGCAAATTTTTTTTACTAAAAAAACATAAAATATGAATTTTTGAGGGGGAAAGTAGAAAATTGCACATGAGGATCTTGAATGAGGTTTTCCGTAGTTTTCTTAGTATCAACCGAAAAATCGTAAGGTGGAGTTAAAATCCGTACAACTTGGCATCTTTGCACATGGTAACACGCGGAGTAAGGTCACAAACAGCGGCCGATTTCACTTCGAACCAAGAAAAGATGGATACTCCCTCCCACGTTTTAGGAGTTACGTGATCATGTACATTAGAAGACACTCCAGGACCGCAAAATTATTTCATCTTGTGATAAGATTTTCACCACAGGCAGCATTTTTAATGTAGAACTTTAGAGTTTTAGGTAGTTAGGTCCAAACAAATAAATAATTTCATGACTTTCCAGGATTTCCATAACCCGTAAGAACCCTGAAATATACTAGTTTGCTTATTCAGTATTGTTAAATGCAGTAATAAAATACATCACACAAAATATTAACGAATTTTAAGCTCTCCACAGCTTTTAGAGCCCCCACCCCTAGAACAAGTCTAGTTACAAGCTTGGGTCCATGACAAGACTGTACTTTATCGGGGCCCCCTACTCTTATACATCATAAACTAAATACATAATTAAAATTGACAAGGGAATACAAAAGAAATCACATGAAAATACAAAAGAAATTGCGTAATAATGTAAAAATAAGGCACAGGAATGTAAAAAACAAACCTAGGAATGTAAAAAAACCACAGGAATTTCAAGAAATCACACAAAAGATATATGTAAAAACAGGGCTCATCCTAGGATTAAAAAGGGGCAGGGTGCTAGTAAAAAAAAAAGGATGCGTTTTGAATTTTCAAGGGTACATCAGAATACAAAAAAAGGCACTGTACTTATATTTAAGGGCACTCAAAAACAAAGAATAAGTATATGCGCTTTAGGCTTGGCAAATGTCATTATGTAAATCATAATATAATTAATCATTTAATATTAATATAATCATTTAATGTTAATATAATTAAGTATTTAATAATAATGTGAATTTTAATATAATATAATATAATTGAATTATTTAACATACTTATTGTCTGAGGTAAAAGATTTGGCATGTTCCTTTTTTTTTTACTACATGCACATTAATTTCAACTGCTATTAATTCATAAACGTTTTTGTAACAAATAATCAGTAATAAAACATTTGCAAGAAAATGTATATTAATAGAAAAAGGTGTCCCTGAAATTTTAAGCACATCTAAATATTTGTTTCTTTCCAAAATTACAGATCACAACCCTTTTTTTTTTATCTTTAGATTATAAACAAGTGCCAGTTTTTTGCATCCTTCCATTTGTGTATTGCTTTACTGTAATTTATTTAACTATTTATTTTTACCATCATTATTTTGTTGTTCAACTTTTGAGTCTATTTCTCTTAACAGTTAATATTGATTTCAGCTTAGAAAATATCATCCCTACTTCTACATTTCATATTGCTAAGGAACAAGCAGTGCTCAATATCATATGCTTTAGCAATAGTTGTCTTTGTTTTTTTAAACCGAATAATGTTTTTTTATTGGTTAATTAGCATTAATGATTAACATTACGTGTTATTTATTGACATTTACATGTCATTATTAATACTGCAACATTTCAGGTGCCCTCACATACATTCTCTGACTACGGAATATCGTAGCAGTAGCTTCAATGGAAGCCTAGAAAAAGGATGGGGGCCCCGGGATCCCCGATATGGCGCCCTGACATGCAACATTTCAAGTACCCTCGCATACACTATGAATACGGAATATTGTAGTCGTAGCTCAAATAGCAGTCTAGAAAAAGGATGGCGACTCTGGAATCGCTCAACACAACCCTGACATGCGATATTTTGAAGGCTCTAGAATACACTCTCTGAATATCGAATATCGTAGTCGTAGCTCAAATAGCATCCTAGGAAAAAAAAAAAGATGGGGGGGCTACAGAACTCTCCAATACGGACCTGACATGCAACATTTGCCGTCGCTGAAAAGTGCCCTCATGTACATTCTCTGAATATGGAATATTGTAGTCGTAACTCAAGATGGGAGGCTCCAGATCCCTTCCCCAATACATACTTGACTGCTTGGTGGTGACTTTGAACTAAGACCACGATCTGTGAATGACAATCGCGAACTAAGAACGAAGGCCGTAAACTGCGAACTAAGATCGAGAACAAAGACCACAACCTATGAATAATGATTCCAAACTATGAACAAAGAGCAGTAACCGCAAATAGCAAACTAAGATCGTGAACTGCGAACTAAAACCAAGAATTGCGAATGATGATCACAAACTATGACGAAGAACGGTAGTTCACAAAAAAAGTTATCTGAACGAACGGGTCATTTTTGTGAATAGTTCAAAAAGACCCGTTCGGTCACGAACGATCCATCTCTAATGTTAGCGAAAGGGTCCTTTCCGGGAATTCAGTCATGACAAAGGAACCGACCACACAGGGTGCTATTTTAAGGGCAAAAAAGGGCAATTCTTCATTTTAAAGGCAAATAGAGCAGGATTTTTGCTTTGGAAGGTGGGCAGGGCGCAGTGCCCATCAAAAAAATCCTAGGATGGGCACTGTATAAAAAATCCAACTCAAGAATACAAACAGAATTACCACAAGGATACAAAAAAAATAAAAGTACAAAAAAAAATCACATGAGTATGCAAAACAAATTACATGATGCCAGGCCTTCCCCGTCCATTGTTCTTGTGTGTGTTCGAACTCAAATTTATCGACAACATTTCCCAGCCGATCTAATAATTCTACAAGAAAGTGGTATTCGCTTCCACAATCAAAACGAGCTGCATACCTGTAACGAATACATTTCAGATTCTAATATATCAACTTCAGAAAATACAATATTAGAAATTCTGGCTTAATTTTAGTCCCCAAAGCAGAATGTTTTGCGATGTTCTATAACAAGCCTTCATCTGATCAAAAATGTTCTATAGAAGAAGCATATATATATGTATTTATAAATTGTATAAAACGTAAATTCCTTTTTTAATAGAAATTCCAAAAACATTTGTCCGACTGATTTTTATTTATTTTGAAAAAAAAAAAAAAGATCCAATCTGCAATTGTTTAGTAGTAAAGCTGTTCGTTCTGTGGCGTATGTCACACTTTTTAGCACATTCTGCTTTGGGGGCTTTAATATTCAACCTTCATTGGCCCTGTTTTTATATTAAGCAACACACTCTTCGCTATATACATTCAGGCAACTTCCCAAAGCATGATTACATATGACCTGCTCTACATGCTGATGATGTAGCAATTTTTGTTAGAATGTTTTATATATTTTTGTGTTCTGGGGTATATGCAATTTAAATGTAAATGTTAATTTAATGTAAATGTTACAGTCGTTGTGGCTGGACCCTGTGTGGCTGACCGAACAAATTAGACTACCCAAGTGCTGCTCGTCATACAGGTGTGGGGTGTATTGTTTTAGTTGATTGTGCACAGCTCTCTAGGTGAAAACTAATTGCTTTTCTCAAAACGAAACAGTTGTGTCTTTAATATTAAAGAAAACTATATGTTTTCTAAAGTAAAAAGGTTTTACTTTCTGGATACAAACTTCCATAAACACGATGGCAGATTCATTCAACAAAAACTTTTGCTGCAAATAAGATCCATGTGAGATGCCATTGATGATCTTCAAGCTTACATTACTCCCTCCCCTCGTCATGATTTATCCCCTGAAAATCAAATTGTTTTTCAATTGTTCAGGAGGCCTATGCCACGACATCAGCAAGGACCATGCTGTGTTGGGACCTGCAATTTTCCAAGGAATACAAATCTGGTTGGTAGTATTTTTATGGCATAAGGACAAGGGCCATCGTACATATGATTTTAAAAAAGAAATGCCAACAGCACGCGGTGTTCCCAGGTGGTCACCCTCCCAAGTACTGACCGCGCCCGATGCTGCTTAACTTCGGAAATCAGATAATCCAAACCTTTCCGTAACTAGGGAACCAACCCTAAGAGCTAGGAACAACAAATTGTTAGTCGGATATGCTAAATTCATACACACTTCTTTAACAATGACACATTTAATAAGATGTAAATTTGACAAGAAAAACAAAACAAAATTTTGCCATACTACTGTAACCTATAGCACACAGGTGCAAATAGTGGACTGCCGAGAAACATAGTAACCCAAAATTTTCTTACGTTAATATGCGTAGGTTCTAGTGTAAGTGGTTGCGGTTGTCCACCAAAAAGAACTTATGCCCTGGGCATGGAAGTAACATGCTATTTGCAGCTTTGCAAATTATAGAAAACACAGTAGCATAAAGCTGTCTAATGACAAACTTTTGAACTGCAGTTATGCAACTTTTCCCTCTCGAAAACGTAAAATATTTTCAACAGCTGTATAATTCGAAAAATGGAGGAGAGTTTTTTGATGTGTGACTTTTAGAAAAAAAATGTAACCCCATTCTATCATTGACCAAGTGATCTATTTCTACCATGAATATAACATGTTTAAAATGAATTGTAAAATTTAGAGGTCACAGGTCAATCCTACCTCTGATAAATACTTCCCTAAACAAGGAATTTTAATTTTTGTAGTAATGAATTATAACTCTTCAGTACAGTAAAAAAGCTTGAATAATTAGAGGAAAACTTTGCTTAACCGAACTTCATTTAACCAAAATGGACTAATGTGCATTTTTCCTGTTATTTTTTAAATAGACACCTGTTCAATACTTTTGGCAAAAATACTCATTTGTTTTCTAGTGTACTCTACTCTGATCTTAAAAAATGAACCAATGGAAATGGTATTCAAGCATATAATAACAAAAACAAAATGTACAAGAGAAAAGTTAGGTGGTGGTAGCATGTTCCTTTTCACCCATTCTGCTGGCCACGACCATGTGTGAGCTTGTTGTGTGAAAGTGAAAATTTTGGAGTAGGGGGATTAATGATATGTTTTGACACACGTATCATACATGCATAGTTCTTGTAAGGTTCTGTTAGTTGCACACTAACTGGAATGCTATACGTAACAGATGACACAAATTCTCACCCAAAAAACTCCCCTCAGTAGTTAGATATTAGTACAGTTAACAGCCTCTACTGAGAAATAGTCAAACCCTGGGCATGTAGTTCCGGTAGGGGAATAAAAAGTGTGCATAAACTACATCACAAGAGAGACCTCATGACATCATAGCCACAGCATGTTTTTTGGATGAGTATTGTTTCTTTACACCAAATATTGAATTTCTGGATTATCCAAAATAGGGTCCACCCCCCCCCCCTCAATCTGTTTCATTATGGGTTCTACTGTATTACAGTACAATGCATGAAAGGGGGTTCAAGCCTCCCTATTGGCTATCAAAACACATAATTTTCTCGCATTTCTACTCACAAAATCTTTTTTAAAGATACTTAAGCATCCCCCTCCCACCATAATTTTTGAATTGCTGCACTACTGCTACAATAGTAAACAGGGTTGGCAAGTTTATGCCACAGATGTGGCAATAACTGGCAGAAGCCCAGGAAATAATTATTTTACGAGTTAAAAACTTATCAGAATACCCCAACTTGCAAAAGGGAATGAATTTTATTTAAAGTAAAATAAGTTTTGTTACGATGTTTTTAGTATTTCTTCAAAGCTTACATCCTAGAAAATTCTATATATAATTCTTCACAGCAGTCTACGATAAAATATCAGTTTTGCTTCTATTTCCTAATTCAAACAATTTCTTAATTTATTATGAATAGACCAAAAGCTTAAGAAGTATTTTTCCAAGCCCACCAATACTGCAGGCAATATTATCACTGTGCAAGCAAGAGCGTTACAAAATCTTCATTTACAGTTTTCTTTGAAGTAGACAACATAGAAGTTGGGACATTTTCTAAGATTTTATTGGAGTAGTATGTTTCAGAAAAAAAGAAATGATTTTCCTCAAAAATGTAAAATGTACAGCACAAAATTTGGATTAATGACATTAAGGAATTTCCTAGTATTTTCTTCCTGCTCATGTGACAATTTAGATCACATGTACTTTGGATGAAGACTGGAACACATGATGTCGAGTATTGCCTGATTAAGTCTACTTTTTACCCTTTTTCTTATTTATTTCTATGAGATTATAATCATCCATGAGGGTCAACCAAATTTCATAAGCATCTGGAATAGAAAAGTCATCTTTCCGAATCTTATACAGGGCAATAGCAATAGATTTTAAAAGCTGCAACAAGTCTTTTTACATCTTTATTAATCATCTGATTATTTATGACTTGAACAGCACCTTTATCATCCATATCATTTTCATGATCTGCGAGTAATACGGATGATTCTTTATGAATAATTCCAAGAAATCTACCTGGTTCTTCCACTTTATATTGCCTGGTATTTGTGGCTTCACAGTATTTATGCAGGGCTTGATCACCGTAAAAACATCTAAAGCCCAGGCTTTGGGCCCTTCAATTTCAGAGCCCCTCAAAAAATAAATAAAAAATTCCATTTTTATAAATTTTTTACTTTTACCAAATCTTTCCTTAAATGTTATATATATATGCAGCACAGTAGCATTGTGCGTTTGTTGTTCTAGTGTTACCTCCCAATAAGGAAAGACCCACGGGACAAGACATTTTCTCTCTTAAATAGGTGTCCATTCTTCGGAGGTACATGTGTTGATATATACATATACTACAGACTAGAGTAATCATCCCTTATTTGGAGGCATCCCTTACAAGAGGTAACACTGTATTTACCTATCCAACTTAGATAGGTAATAGATTAGATGGGATGAATTCTGCAATGTCTCTCCAAAATGGGCTCAGCTCGCTACTAATGGTCTTTCCAAATTTTCATGAGAAGGGCCACAAACATGTGCCTGGCCTTAGGCCCCACAAAGGCATGATCGGGCCCTATATTTATAATTCCTTTAGCCAAGCACTTTGTAATGATTTCTAAAATATTTCTAAGCAGATACCACATGCTTTACAACAGACTTAAAAACAAAAAGTGTGGTTCATTCACTGTAAATACAGCTTATTCGATTAGTCATAAACCATTGAGGCTTTTTTTTACAGCCAGTCTGTTAATGTTTTTGCTTTTTATTTTATAGCTAAAGGTTTAATAAGGTGAAGAAGGTAAATAAGATGAAATAGACCAAGTAAGTTAAATAATATGGCCTTCAAAAGATGGTTTTTGTAACGAATCCTTGATGTACTCTGAGTATTTTTTAATTATTTTAAAATATTTTAATTATTAAAATTATTAATATAAAGCTTTATAATATACTAAATTATTGTAATAAACATATATTTTGTAATCTTTCATTTACTAAATAATACAACACTGTTTTCAGTACTTTTATTAGTTTCTGCCAGTTTCTCCCACTTTCTGCCGGTTATAACCAGTTTCTGCCACTGGCATGGCAAAAACTAGTTTCTGCCGGCAGAAAGCCAACCCTGGTAGCAAAACCCTTCACAAGCATACACTCCCAAACAGAAAATTCGCCCATTAAAAAGAGATATTACACTGAAGTTTTTGCTGCCAGAGATTTTTTTTATATGAGCTGTCCCCAGGGACAGACTGGGCTGCCCTCCTCGGCAATAGGACTTGTGCCCTCCAAAAATCCAACATAGGCACCCTTTGAGAAGACCCAGTCCGATCCTGTGTGTCCCTTAAGGGAGATTTTATCATGCATTTAAACAAAGACATGAGCTTTATCGCAACCGAATAGATAATTAAAAAAAATGAGTTTACCATTCTCCAACTAAAATGTCTGGCTTCATTTTATCCAATATTACAGTCGGAATTTCCAAATCCCATGTAAAATGTATTGTCTGATCTGCAGAGCAAATACTGTAAGAGGTAGCAAAGCATGAAGTAGTCCCTAAAAATAACAAATGTAATCAAAAAAAAGAAGAGTCACCTAAGAGTACCACCTATACAAACTGCATGCTTATGCGTACTGGAATCTGTACACAAAAGGTATCGCCAGAAGTAAGAACTTGTATGATCGAAGTCACTAGCCGTGACTTGACACTGATTCCAAAAAACCATTTCTGATGTTAAGCAATTTCAAATACGATAAAACCTCTGAATAGCAGACACCTCAAAACTTGAGAATTTGTCTACTATTTGGGAGTGCTAGAGCACAGACAGGCATTAGGATTAGGAATTGGAAAAATGCCCGTTAAATAGAGGTGTATGCTATCCAGGAGTGTCCATTATCAGGAACGTAGCAATTAAAAAAATTAGGGGATTCAAGCAACTTTGATAAAGATCGAGTGATTTGACGTTAACGAAAGCAATGTTTCCTAATGGGAGGAGGTGTTTGATGCCTCAAACCCCTCCCTTTCCTGCATCACTGTCTCTTATAGAAGTTTTAGTGCAACAAGTCAAAAGTCCAAGTAAATTCAAAAAGCATGTCCAACAAGAAGTTATGGTTTTATAATCCCACAATTTAATTCTATAATCTAATTCCATATTTAACCACAGAAAAACTTATATTTAAATGAACTTAAACTGTTCTTTAAATTGAATATAAAGTTTAGCATTAAGAAGTTACTTTAAAGCATTTATTGTAAGAAAACATACCTTCGAAAACAAAATACTGTCTCAATGCGACAGACAAACTGTAGCCTAAATGATTAGTTTTTACGATCCTGTCTGACGGCAAAGTTAAAGTGTACCGGGTCAATTACAGTCAGAAAGCTAATCAAACAGCGTCACTATGACTTAACAAGGGATAAAAATCCTCACCGCCCATGCTATATACTGCTTTCCATGTACACTTGACTATACTCTTTTAATGTTAAGAGAACCTAAACTGCTTTGTGTTTG
>QLNU02014176.1:54114747-54153155 GCA_006491805.2 Dysdera silvatica
CCCTTGAGGCACTGATTTTGAACACATATGTTGCTTTCTGACATAGCAAATACATATAACGACAAATGCATGCCCGTCATTTTTGCTTAAAAATTACCAAGGATTCCATATCCTGAAGTGAAACCATAATGGACAATCTTACTTAAGCCTTGATGTAATTTAGGTAAGCAGCCCCCGCCCACGTTGATTAATTGGCGCTACTGCACAACACATTACCCACATCTGTCCTCTTGAAATTGTTCTAAATTTGAGTAGATTGGCTTGTGACGTCACACACTCAAGACTTCATATACGTCTGTACGGTGCAGTGAGAACAGGTGTGATACGCCGTTTTTTTTTTGTTTCACGTTCGCTGTGTTTTGTTCGTTGCAGCGAAAATGTCTGAATGCCCGACTCATTTTTTTATGGATTGCATATGCAATTAAGACTATTTTCCCACCACAAACTAGGTGAGTGCTTGCTTTTTGCTTTCCCCCGACTTTGCAGTACTGTGTTTGGCGCAGTATAGCCCAGATGCTCTTGCGCCATAAAAAAGCCAAACAATCAATCCGGCTTTGCAGGATTTTTGTGATTCAACATTCTACTGATTCACGGGTACTCAAAGACAGCAAGGGCACAGCTCCAAGCAAGTTGTCTCCACCCCTCCACAAAAAACGCCGTAAACAACATGGCGGCTGGTCACTTTGCCGATTGCCAGTCTTTTTTGGCAACATTGGCAAAATTTTAGTGGTTAACGTGTTATGCAGTGACACCGATTAATTTTGTACTAAGGGGTAATATAAGGTACATCACTCCCTTTAGCCCAGCTAAAATGAAACTTTTGTTTTTCCCCCCTGCTGCAATATATTATAGCTTCTTTTTTACTTTCGCCACAAGGATTATACAGAAGATTTCTTCCGAACGGGTTATGGAAAAAGATCTTTCTATAGTAATGTTGTGGAATCGTGTCGAAAGTCCAGGCTGGTATTGTTTTCCCTTCGCATATACACTTCTGCTTCCATAGCGCTTGTCCTTCTATGATGTTTTTCCAGTCCTTACAAACAACAACGCAATTCTCCAATAAATCTTTGGCTGGGACGAAAGATAAAATTTCTATGAGTATATCTACGGGAAACTTGTTTTCAAACGTCACTGTCTCTACGAGTTCAGGCCCTTCCTTGATCTGTGAAGAACCACTCCCCATTTATTCAAATTAAAGCAAGTTTTCCACTTTCGTTCTTTAATACAGCGCGTAATACTTCTCCACCCTCGAAACGTTAATCGGCTACACAATTTTAGATAATGCGTAAAGTTACACAACTCAAAACACTAAAGGTGGATACTGCCAACTTGGAATTGCCAAACACACAAAAGAAAATGACAGTAAATCAAATGAAACTACTTTTATATTTAAGGTAATCACATTAAAAATTCTGAAAATGCACCTTTCCGTGCTAATAGAAAATTTGCACAATTAACAACATGCATTAAAAATTGTAACTCGCAGTGTTTTCAGATTGAAATAAATTGTTCTTATTTGAAAAATTGATCCAAAAGTTGAAATATTATTTGTTAACAAATAAAAAAATTAAAGAAAGCAAATCACTTCATTTGGATTTACTTTCATTTGGAAGCTTGGATGGGAAATTTTCTTCCACAGGAAAGGGAGAAGGAAAGTATTTAATGGTACCACACCAAAGTCCAAATGCAAGTTCTTATAAATATATGCCTATAAAATCGTAATAAAAGGAACATACTTATATAGAAAATATATTATCTAAAAAAACACATCCATATAAAATTCTTGTGAAAGCAATGGTTTTCTAAATTACAGTATTTATTAATAATTTTTAACTTCCGAGGAGAATAGGAATCCACGCTTCGTTAAGTTTTGGGTGTTGTTATGAATTTTCAAATGTTTTAAGTTATTTTTCGTTTATATTATTCTTAATAGAGGAAAATGTCTGTGAGAACTTTTTGCATGATATCCTTATTAATTCCAACAGGTACTTATTCAAATTTCAATATTATGAGCTTTTGTGATATTGAATTCCGCGTGATTTTTAACTATGGGTTCATCTAATTCATATTAGGGTTTCTACAATTAAACAGTATTCAGGATTTCCACGCAACCTAGAATTATTAGGGAATTTGAAATCATGCCTAAAAGACAAAAATCGAAATTTTTTTATCAAACTTTGAAAAGTCGGGGAAAACGGCGCTAACTCACGAAACGTTACCCCTAAATCTAGTCAATGTTTTCAAAAACTGGCAATCGGCACAAGGTGACTAGCCGCCATGTTGTTTACGCCGATTTTTTAGAATTTTCGTCCTTCTTTTCCTCCTGCGAATCGTAAAAAGTCATTTACTGCGTTTTTTGCGATTTTTGTCCTCCTCCTTCCTGTCTTTTTTCCTTCTTAAATTTACATATATATCGTACATTGCATATGTAATCCATAAAAAGAAAAGATTCAGATGCTCAGACATTTTCACTACAAGGAACACAACCAGATGAGAAAGCAACGTGAAGCATTCACTAAATGGCAGCTCAAACCAGTTATCACTATTACATACATGCGTATGTGATGCCAGACTTTGTTCTAGTAATGCTGAAACACGGTATAAGCTAGATCTGATAAAAAAGCTAGATTTTCTAAAATATTAGCTAGATCTAATAAAGTACCTCCTTTAAAATACCTTTTCTAAATTGGCTCCTGTAAGATACCTCTTCTACAATACCTCCTTTAACATACCTTCTCTACAATACCTCTTCTAACATACCTTTCCACAAATTTGTCCTCTACAATACCGTCTCTAAAATACCTTTTCTAAAATACTTTCTCTAAAATACCTTTTCTAGAAAACCTCTAAAATACCTTTCCTAAAAGTCATCCTCTAAAATCTATCTCCAAAATACCTCCTCTGAGCTATTTTCTCTTCTGGTCAGATGTTAGTTTTCTAGCCAAGTACGTATTATTATTGTGGGGAAACACTGATACCAATTTTGGCGAAGTCCACGCACATGCGCAGGAGGATTACTCTTCGGCCGATCTGCTTTCCCGCTACGGGCTAGTGATTCTATTACGTTACAAATCCATCTAGTGCAATTTTTAGCGGTTTCTAGCAGAAAGTGAGGTAAGTGGGTGACATCTCGTGCAGTGACGCTATTTTTGGCCAGAGTACAGAACATGTACCCTAGTGCTTTTTAGCGGAAAGTGTTTCCAACATGCATGGCAACAGTGACTCACTTGCTGCCATGTTGTTTACATCATCTTAACAACATGGAAGTCTCGATTCAGTGTAGCTCAGAAAAAAACTTACCTTTATTTCTCTTCTTCGTCGGATGCGTGTGGTTTTATTGAGTTTATAAACACAGGGAAACAAATTTTCTGGTTTATTTGGATGCTGGCGTCGCCCTACGAATTCCGCAAAGTAGGCGCTGAACAGTTCCTCTTTCACCACTGTAGTTTTTCTGTACTTCTTTTCCCCTTCTTCCCCCCCTCCTCCCACCCTGCACGACCATTACAACCCCACCCACACCCCCTTCCAGGCATCCTGGACCCTTTCCACCTCCCTCCTCACCTATCATGCTTTCTAGGTTCGTCACTGGAAAGTGCCATTCAAACGAAGCCTAGCCCACAATCTCTTCCCACACTTATATCCGGACAAAAATAATCCTTTTTTTGTAACCCACTCCAGCACATTTCTTTTCTCTTTCAACCGAAATTCCACACAAAAATACATCAACCGCTCACACATACAATTTCCTCCAACGAACACAGCCAAAACAACGATAAAACACATGAAAATGCCCTTGCAGTGCAGGTCCAGATGCCGATATTGTGATGTCACACAGTCTATGACATTATAAGCCCATTTCCAACTACTTTTGACTCTTTTCAAGAGGAAAAAGCATTAGGATATGTGTTCTGTAATGTCACCCTATTTTTTCCCCCTTCAAAATGATGTTCAATTCAAAGTTCTGTTAATGATCAATCATAAAATTTTTCTGAAAAGTCAGGGAATTTTTGGCATTGATGCATATTACTTCCTTGTTTCTGTCGCCAATCGCGCCATCAACTTGCTTCTCAGATTACATCATCATGAATTGCTGTTTTGTGCCATCTTTTTATTTCCGGTCATGATGATGGGTTACTGTTTACAAATGGATATCATATTTGTATTGTATTGATACAACCCTTATAATATTAAGGCAGCTTCTTGAGGGTCTAACAATATTAAGTTGTGGGGGCAGACTGGGTATTCTGAAAGGGCGCATACCTTGGGTTATCGGATGGCGTGAATCCTTGCCTATTCGGAGGCATGTTTCCTATCCTCCATAAGGGTACTACGGGCTATGTGGCCCAGTCTGCCCCTGGGTGTGGGGGGGGGTCGAATCCCCACTAGGCATCCACTGGTTCAGGTATTATTTGACATGTGCTTCCCGATGTCCAGCATTCTTTCTGACGATGTTCTCATGTACAGAAACAGCCCAACGTACAATTCTTGGACTGATTTTAAGAGCATAACATGAGTTTTGCGATAAGGACGTAATATACTCTGACTCTGAATATTTTTCTCCACAGTGGGTGGGGGACCATGAGTATTGTCAAATAAAACCTTTGAATATGAACACTTCTGGACTAGAGCATCCGTCCGCTATTAAGGTATGAAAAACATTGGAGCTTGGAAACATGTCAGTTCAATAGAGGTATCCGCTGTCCAAGAGTGTCCATTGAGGTTGTTTTACTATATAAACTGCCCTTGATCAAACTGTAATCTGTAGACCCCTGGAGGTTATTAAGGATCTTGGGGTGGGGGGGTTATAAATTATAATAATAACCCAAAAATTATTATAAGTATAATACTTATAATGATGACTTTATTACTTCAGTGTAATATTATACCATTTACTTTTTTTTTGGTCGACAGATGGTGATGTCCGTCCAGAGTTTTTGATTCATGTGACATTCCATTCACAAAAAAAATTCTGGGGGGTATTTAACTTTATGCATATTGAACTTTACAAAACTAAACTATACAAAACTTTATACATATTAAACAGTTCTGAGCATTTAACCTAGAAAATCGCACATAAAAAATGGTCTTTGGAGTTCTCGATCATTTTTAAGAGTAAGTATAAAAGGGTCCTCTGAAAAACAAAAACAGAACACACCACCATAGCCAAGTTTTTTCAACATTTCCAAAATGAATGCTGACAGTCATAGCAACTGTCTGTCATGATGGAATGTATTTTTTTAGATCCAGTACTTTGTCTAAATCAGTATATGCCTTGGTGGGAGGGGGAGCACATCCCCAATATTATAAACATAAGATAATCATTGCACCACAACCTGTTGAATCTGAAAGCACCTGCAATAGTAAAAATTTTAAAAAAAAAAAAAAAAAATCTGTTTCCGTGTTGGCTGTATATGAAGAAAAGGTTGTTTTTATTACATTTAAAAAGGATGGAAATAATTTATGTGGCTCTTTCGTGAAAACTGTTTATTACTTACTTGTTGCCAAGACAATTCGAACATCACCAAAACTCATGCTATACTCTTAAAATAGGTCTGAGAATTCTGCATTGGGCCGTTTCTGTGCACTGGATCTATGCTCGAGCTTATCACAGCATCACTGTTTTTTTGGAGCATTGCCAGAAATATCGCTGTAGTGGGTTTTTTTTCCAAATTCACACCTGATAACAAATTACTCTTAGCTGTATCAGAGAAGGTTAAGTGGGGTAAGCCTCCCGCTTCCACTTCAGGGCAAAACCCTGGCTGCCCATTTGGATAGTCTTCGAGTTGGGCCTTAATTAGTACCATGGCGAGTCAGTATTTGCCTGTAAATTTTCATTATTAAGTAACTTTATCTTCTCCTCAAATCTGCATCACTGAGACTCGGAAGCATTCAAACTGTTTTTCGTGGCCCATTGAATGGCAGTCTCCTTTCCTTTCATTCGTTAATGGCAGTTTAGAGAGTCAAGAGAGATGCTAAGGTGTGACATCAGAGATTTTATGATGTCACACACGCAACAATTATAAATTTGAAGTTATTTCAAGTGAGGAAAAAACGGGATGAATTAATCCAAGAAAAGCCGTAACATAAGTAAAGACTTCATAAGAAACATTGATTAAATAAAAATTGAACATAAGGGGGGAACAGCCCTCCCCGATATGTAAAAGCAACTCTTTGATCGCTATTCCATCATGGCAAAGCCTGGAAAGAAAATTGGTGCGATTGGCCATAGAGGCGTAATGGGTGAAATGCAGTCGTGCCAGCTCCTTCATATGTCGCTACCATAATACTCCACATAAATAAAATGCTCAACCATAATATCGTTACAACTTAAAAATACGGCCTTTAAAAATGAAAGGTTAGAAAAAAATAGCAACTCTACGTTTACAAAAAATGTATTATGTCAGAGATAACACACGACCTCCGAAGAGCAATGACTGCACTTTTTTACCAGTTTGTAAAGAAGAAACACTAAGGTAGCGTGTTCTACATTAGTGCCAAGAAAGCTGGTATAAGCTGTATGATAAACAGTTTCAAATGTTCTATTTTTGTAAATAATTAATTTGCTTGCACACTTTGTTTTGTTAATCATGTTTCTTTATTACATAGTTTTGCATAAAAATGCAATATCTTCTATGGCTTGAGGTTCCAATTCTGCTTGTCCTTCATCAGTCAGGAAATCTTGCCACTGTAAAATCCTACACAAATGACGTTGGAAGCACTGATATTGAGGGGAACACAATAAAGCAAATGCTGAACCAAGGGCTTATCCAGGATTCATAAACTGGGGGAGTGTTCAAGATTTTTAGGGAGTTGTGGACTAGATTTCATTAAACACATAGTGTGTTTAAGATTTTTAAGAGGGTGTATCAAAAAAATCTGGAGGTGTGTTGGGTGTTTGTGTGTATAAATCCCTGTGCTGAGCGAGAGAATTTCAGCCATAACATAGGAGAACACTGTGGAAACCGAAAGTCTAAAGAGGAGACAAATGGCATATAGCAGTGACATTGATAAATGTAGCAATCTCCACATTTTAACCCAAAAATTAATATCATAAGTATAATACTTATAACTATGGCTTTATTACTTCAGTGTAATATTATACCATTTACTTTTTTTTTGGTTGACAGATGGTGATGTCCGTCCAGGGTTTTTGATTCATGTGACATTCCATTCACAAAAAAAATTCAGAAGAATGCAATTTTTCTCTGCTGAATCCATTTTCAATAGCTTAATAAAGATGATATTTATGTTAGTTTTGGGTATATTTGTGCAGTGTATTGTTATATTATTTGCTGCTGATTTAAGTTTGAATGTTGCTGCGATTTTTCATTTTTATGGTAGTTCTACGTGTATCTCAATCCATTGCATTATTTAAATTTGAACAGCCCTGGCTATCCGATGTTATCAGTGTAGCTCCGATCAAGAAGCCAAAGAAGAAGATAATTGTGGAGCTTACGAAGCATTTGATACCGAACGGAATTCTCCCGTTGATTGCCTTGGTGAAGAAGCTGTTTCTCCGGGTACGTTCTGCTACAAGAGCATACAACAGAGCCCAAGAGGTTTCATTTGTAAGTATTTGATACATTTTCCAAACATAATTAAAAGGTTATCGCCCCCAAAAGCTCATAATTGTATCAATTTTCCTTAAAGAGGCTTAAAAATACATTTGTCTTTTGATTTACATTATTAAAAGTTTTTTTTTTTTCTGTAACTGGTTAAAAGACAGGAAATATTTTTTCCTGAAGTTTTCCATCATCAGTGGCCCAAACCAAGAAACTAATAGTTAATGGTTTCTAAAAAGTTATATAAAAACAATTTAATGTGATGTGATCTTATATATGGTACAACAGGGCTTCAGGTATCACTTAATGTTCAGCACAAGCCTTCAAGATGGTGACGTGAATATTTTTTTATGTTGAGGGTAAGATTGAAGCATAGATTGGAAATATTATGGTTAGTGACTTATTAAGGGTGATGCGACCGGTACCAAGCCTGCATGAATTTCCACGATATTTTCCGCAAATGTTAGAGTTTTTTGTATGTCATTATGTTTCCTTTAGTGACTTTATTTTCAAAGTTTAAAATTTAAATTCCAAAATGGATATAGCAAGCATTTCCGTTGATCCCAAGATCGTTATATACGGGTCCTACTGTATTTTCACAGGCTTAATTTATACTACAATAGGATCCTGAAAAGAAAATTGTCTATAGCCCACGAAACCTAATCTGACCCTGAGTAATCAACTGGAATGTCAATAACTTCAGTGATGCTCCCTGTCTATTGCTGGCAACTAATCGTCATTTTCCAAATGGTTTCTTAGACACTAATTAATTTAAAAATGGTTTGTAGGCTAGTAAAAGGGATGGAGTATTTGAATTATGGACAAAAATACAAGGGCGGAGAACCACTGGCATATGCGGGGGGTGTTTATGGGGGTTATAACCCCATTATAGTGAAATTTTGTATATTTATTATAGGACTATGCAAGTTACAGCTCTGTAACCCCCCCCCCCTTCACGCACACACACACACATTGAGCCTATACCCCCCCTCCTTATGAACTTGCTGCATACCCCTTATGCAGAAAACTAAACAAGATAAATCTCAGTTTTCTTGATTACATGATGCCCCCCACCCCCAAGGAAAAATGTTTTTAAAGTGAAAAAAAATAAATCTGCGCATACATAAAGGGGATAGAATATCAGATAGCACACACACACACACCTGTCAACAACAACATACAAAGATTGACTAGGTCTTACCCATAACTGGTGAATTTTGACCGGAATATGCAAAATACAAATGAAGATGAAAACATGTACTATCTGCAAAATTTTTTACAGATGGTAAATATCTTTTACCTTCTTCATTTGTATTTCGTATATTCCGACCAGTGTCAAATTTTACTAGTTAACATACATGTTCTTCCTTACAAATATATAACTATATGCCGTTATATAATATAGTTATATAACTATATGCTTATGATTCATGTGGAATATATTTTTACACATTTACAGGGGACGGGCGATGGAGAACAGTTATCCGTCGGTGTGCCCAAATCTCTGAACGAGGAATTAACTGGGGTTGTGATTGGGGCTACAAGGAGAATGGTGTTTACTGGGAGGAGTGCTACTGTGCTGAAGATGGTTGCAATCATGGAACTTTATGGAAAATATCGAGTAATTTATTTATTATCTGCACTATCGTTGTATTTACATTTAGTCAACTTCTTTTCCATTAAGGACTCAGAGTTTTTATTAATATTTTTATCTGAGAACTAAGTGGTAAATTGCGATCTGGACCTAATGTACAGAAATAATATCACAAGTTTTAAACAATGCATATATTCACTATATTGTGATTAGATGGATTATTGGTGTGTGTGAATTATTTC
The DNA here is from genome assembly GCA_006491805.2 of Dysdera silvatica. Classification (NCBI taxonomy): domain Eukaryota; kingdom Metazoa; phylum Arthropoda; class Arachnida; order Araneae; family Dysderidae; genus Dysdera; species Dysdera silvatica. Next base: position 54,124,146 of record QLNU02014176.1, read on the forward strand.
TTATTTCATAGTTCTTAGGACTTCATGTTGATGTCCTGTGCCACATTTAAAACTTCGTTTCAGAACTTTGAAAATTTTTAACTTGTTTTAATTGTATTTCCATTAAGGTTTTGAACTTTTTTTTTTTTTTTTTCTAGAAGTACATTTTATAAATTAATATTTGTGAATTGCATAAAAACATGTGTAATTATTCCATGAGAATAACCTTTTAGTGCACCTGAGGTTATGTTAATTCAGTGTGCTTATACATGTGTTTTCATATATATATATATATATATGAAACATAAAATTTATGATGCAAGTTGAGCACCCCTAATGCTCAAAATCCAAATTTTTTTAATGCCAATATAACACTACAAGCCAATGGCATGGCCAGAGACCTTATTGAGGGGGCTTTAGATAAATTAATTGTTAATTAAAAAATGAATCACAAAACACCTATGTGAATGATTTATAATTTTAGTGATTTCAAAGAGCACCATGCTTTTAAGATCGATAGTTTCACAAAGACTGAAAAAAAATATACAGGTAAAGAGATGCTTTTTTTTTTTTTTTTAAACAATATATGCACCAGGGGACACTGTCAAAGCAGTATTATTGACGATATGGTGCTGACATTTATTGACAGAAAACGAAATTAAAATCTAAGTTTCTTTCAGCTTTGCTACATTAGTGGAAATGTTTAATGATATTTTTGAAATTAAAATTTTAATAGTATTCCTCAATAGTGTGAGGTGGTCAAAAGGCATATTTCATCCCTTCTCCTCCAAGATGGGGGGGTCAAAAAACCTGCCCGCCCATTGGCACATGCCTTCTAAAAGGGCATATGATTAAAAATTCAAGCAATTGAAATAATAAGGTTTCTCCATTTGGTCATATCAACCGTTATAGAGACTATATGTAATACAGAGTAGTAATCCTCAAATGTTATTTTGCGGCTTCACCATTCTCACTAAATCATAGAATGTCATTCCTCCGCCTCTTCCCCTTCTAACCATTTTTTGGATAGCAGTATCAGCATTGCTACAATTACAGTCCACCAACTTGAGTTGTCAATTCCCCACACCCTCATGAAACAGTAATATAGAATTATGATTAGATCATTGTTATTATTTGATTGGTCTACGCTTCTTGCATGAAATACTCGATATGCTTGCTTATTTTAAAATTCAATATTGGATGATATCATTCGCATTTTGTTTATCTACTTTTATAATAAGAGATCTGAATTGCTGTATTTTGTTAGTATTATATTATATGTTGTGTGTCATGAGCATTTAATATATATATTGGGGGGTTCAAAACTCTTTCTGTACAAACATTGATAAGATACAATTAAATTTTTGACATTCCACGTTTATATGGTTCATACGAGGACCTTTGATTTAGCAGGGTTCCTACACACCTGAAATTGTAAGGGAATTTGAAATCGTCTCTAAAGGATGTATAATAAATCCCCCCACCCCTCCCCCCACGAAAAACTCACAAAAAAAACTTACCCTGGAGGCTTGGTATGTTGACCATATTTGGCAATTGTGTTATCCCTGCGAAGGGTAATAATATCTTACATCCTTATATACGGAGAAAGAGAGCTTTGTTCCTGTCCTCGGTTATCTAGATCAAAGAGACCCCGGGCTAAACGAAGGGACTCTTGTTTGAATCCAGGATAAGGACGGCATCTCTTTTTCTCCTAAACGAAAAAGCTCTAGATTGAGTTAATTATATGGGAGTATTGAAATTGTTGTATAATCATCTCTAAAGTTCAGTGGAAAACAAGATTTTTTGGCTAAACCTGGAAAAGTCAGGGAAAACCATCAAAACTTCTATCTTGAATAGCCAAATCTCCCACTAATGAGAAACCATTTTCCCCGTAACCATTGTTTAGTTGCTTTTGATTTGTCAGGGAATTTTATCAAAAAAGTCAAGGAAGAACCTGGAAAAGTCAGTGAATTCGTTTCTCCAATGTACGTAGGAACCCTTAATTATGTAGAAAAACATTTTTTTTTTCTCCCTACCTCCATTGTAGGTTATAGTATAAACCATATTAAAGCAGTGTATCAAGTGCTTCATTATTTTTTAATTATCCCGCCACACCCTTCTTCATGAAATTTTCTTTCATTAGTCAATACAGAGCACTAATAAAATAAACTTTTTGTGTTAATGAATGTATGCTTGCAGATGTAACTTACAGTTGCATGATAAGCTTGCATCTGTGCAGGATGTGGATTGTCATGCTCCTAAATATGAGCATTGTAAACATTAAGTACACCTCTGCATGTAAAAGAAGCTTTGTCTATGAAAAGCATCATGCATCCTTGCAAATTTTACATCTAAGAAAATACATTTGTTAATGAAAAAATTTGGCTTGTTGTTCCTGATTTTCCATTGAAGTTTGTATAGATAGTTTTCGAGTCATCCTATATGCTCTAAAAGGTATACTGTATATGTTTGTATACATATTGTTTTGCTTGTGTGTGTATATACATATTCTATTTTCAAACGAATTAATCCATCCATGTATGTGAATCTCTCCGTCCATATATACAAGGAAACAGTCCATCCAGCAGAAAATGTGCTTTTTTATTTATAGGCAAGAAATGTTAGTGAGTATGCGATACATGAAGTGCACAAAATTTGTTTTAATATATATTGGAATCTTGAGAATGGCTGAAATGTGATCTTTACTCGTCTTCTGTAAATTCAGCTTTGCAGATACGTTTTTACGCCTTTATTAAGCCCCATCTGCAATAATTTTACTTGCACAGGATAACCTTTGTTAGTGTTATTTTGCGTCTATTTTCAAACAAATTAATCCATCCATGTATGTGAATCCTCCGTCCATATATACAAAACAGTCCATCCAAGCAGAAAATGTGCTTTTTTATTTATAGGCAAGAAATGTTAGTGAGTATGCGATACGTGAAGTACACAAAATTTGTTTTAATATATATTGGAATCTTGAGAATGGCTGAAATGCGATCTTTACTCGTCTTCTGTAAATTCAGCTTTGCAGATATGTTTTTGCGCCTTTATTAAGCCCCATCTGCAATAATTTTACTTGCACAGGATCCTTCCTTTGTTAGTCAGTATTTTGCTGTAAAAGTCTATTCTCATCGCATAAATAAGCATCGTGAAAGCTTTGGAGAAAAGAACTTTCATCCAGCGTAAAAACGAATGAAATTTCATGACGTATTGCACATTTTATGTATAAGTACTTATTTTCTATGAGTATTTCACAAAAAAAATCTCAACAAATTTTACTGAGATAATAGCATTTGTAAACTCCATCATATTGTGGTTACTTTCTTCTTTGAAGGCTTTTAAATTTATTTTGTTGAATCGTGCACTTCTATATTTTTTTTTATGACTTATTGATGATTATCTGTATAAAAAGTATATCATTCCATTTTATGTAGTTTTTTACACTGAATTTATTAAATAGAGTATTTTAGTAACATTTGCATTTATGTGTATTTCTTTTGTTTTGTTAATAGACCTTGTTTTAACATCATTTGTTTTTGCATAGCATGTAAGTTGTGAACATACAACTTTGGATCTGCAGTAGTACTTTGACGTATAACAGGAAATTTAATTCCTAGCATTTTTGTGTTTTGTTTTAAATACAAAATGTACATTTCGTAACAAAAAGAAATAATAATAAAAAATCATGTTAAACACCAATTTTTGTAAATAAAAAAAAAAGTGGTTAAACAGTTTTTCAAAATAATTGTGGTTGTGTTAGAAGGCAGTATCAAATAGGTGAAAATATTCGTGTGGGAACTAACGAAAAGGCGTTCAAGATCTTCAATTCTTTAACTGTATTAACAAAATATATTCGCTTGTACTACTTACACTCGTTTTATTTTGTTTTAAAAAATACCAAAAAAATCGATAAATCAACTTTTTTAACAATCCAGTTAAATATTTGAGAAAAGTGGAATCCAAAGTTAAAAAATTGAAAATATTAAAATACTGTGTTAAAGCGATTGCAATTTGCATTGATAATGCTTATAAGTTCGAAAGAGACCTCACTACGTCACCACTATTAGGGTCAGGACCGGCACTAGGTATTATGCCACTCGGGGTGAACACGTTTTGCCACCCCTAAAAGTCTGCCGCTCGGGGCGAATGCCTGGTTCGTAACCCATCGGTGCCAGCCCTTATTAGGGTCATCTTTAGATAAGCCAAAATTAAGCTAAATACACAAGCAAACTAGAGTTTAGAATTAACAAACAATTTTCTTTATTATACATGTTCAACTTTTAGGGGAACAAACATCATAGATGTCTTTAGCTTAATTCAACTTTACACCAACTAATCGAGAGGCCAACTATGTTACCAGCTGTAGAAGTCGCATACAATTTTTACCATCAGTTACATTACTACTGAAGCAGTGGCGTACGAAAGGGAGGGCTCAAGCCCCCATTGGATATCAAAACACATGTTCTCTGTCTGCGTCACATATTCTTCTGCCACTTAAAGTACACCATGTAAAGCCACTTAATTTCTACCCCCCCCCAGTGAATTTTAAACTGCTATGTTTGGTGCAGAATGTCTCTTGCGCCATAAAAATACAACCAACCAACCTGAATCGCTATGCTACTGTATTATAAGTAGTTATGAGTTTTTGATTCTGTAATAGCTTTTTGGCTTTCCCTGTTTTTCGTTTAACTTGATATAGTAAAGTGTTTAATTTTTCTAAAGAAATCGTTTCTCCTTTCTTGTTCATTTTACAATAAGAAGTGCTGTCCTCATCTATACTGAAGCAGATGGTTGTTAAAAGTACATTGAATTGATGTCTACAAGAGTTAACACATTTTGATGCCCCAAAACTTTGAAGAAGATTCAACACCAAATATATTTTTTCACTGTAAAAAATTCCAACTTTCATGAAAAATGAAGGGTGTTATTCCAAGACCATGGCAAATTCTGTCCTTAACCCCCCAAATGGAAGTCCGCCCCCGATTACAACCCACCAAAACCTCCCCCTGGCTACACTTCTGCACTGAAATCCCTCCCTGGATTCACTTCTTGCAGTGACAAAGAAACTAGGTAAATATTCACGTTAATTTTTATGATTATCATAGTCCCAAGGCATAGGCGTAACTTGGGGGTGGGGTTAAATATAACGTAAATTGGATGGGGCAAAGAAAAAACTCAAAATTGTATGGAGGAATGTACGATTTTGCCTCTTTTCTAAAAAAAAACGAAGGTGGAGGCGAGAGCTGCGACCAGATTACGCCAATATCCTAAGGTACGTATTCAATGGAATGCATTTACAAATTCAGTCACATCGTAATACGCATTAAAAGAAAATACCTAACATATTGGGATCCAAAGCAGGATAAAACGTCAACACTAATTTACTATTCTTCTCTGTTTACGATTACAGTCGTAACGTATTTATCAAAGAACAGGGTTTCCGCAATCCTTATACCACCCACTAGAGAAAGGCTCATGAGCATTGGCATCGAGTCCGTGGGCATGCGCAATGCGTCATTTTCCTGGAATTCATGTCAGGATATAGATGCTAATACATTCTTCTACCTTTTTGTGTTTCTCTACAACTACTCAAAAATATTCATTGGCATTTATCAGATTTTTTTCTTTTTTTTAGGAACCTCTCTATTTCGACTTGTTTTTTAGATTTTTATTCTCTCTAAACTGAAGAGGAGAATCGGGTAAATCATTAGATCGTATTTTCAAGGGGAAACACTGATTGAATGGACTTCGTAAAAACTCCATGTTGTGTTTTTAATTTCACTGGTCGAATCTTTGTCTTTTCCAGGAAGTAGTGCAACTGCCTTTGCTAAACGCCATTTTAAACATTTTTGTTCGTCATCACCAACCAGTACAACCACACCTAGCTTCAAAGAGGCAGATTGGGAATTTTGGTTATATTTCTGAATAAGCAGACCAAGATATTCCGTGCGGAAACGCTTCCGTAAATCCTCTAGAAGTTTGGCTCTGTATCCCAGTCGTCTGCAACGAATCGCATCAATACAATCGATGTCAGGAACCCGAATTCTCGACTAAAAACATTACAGGGTTGGTTGCTATTAAGTCTTCTGGGTCTTCTGACAGATATGTGAGTTGATGTGAATTTATTGTGGCCTCACAATCACATAAAACTGTTTGTAATTCCTCCATTGTTGTTATTATTATTGCTCTTCTCAGGGTTCGTCGGAGAAGTTCTTTTACCACACAAGCGAATCTTTCCCACCAACCACCCCATCAGGCAGCTGAGGATTGAATTTCCAAATAATTCGTTACACTTCTGCATAGCTCACTATCTTACTCCAGTCAATGTTATTTAATTCGTGTTGTTAACCTTTTTGAAATTAGTACCGTTTTCTGAATAGATTATCCGTGGCCTTCCTCTTCTTGCGATAAAACGCCTTAGGGACAAGAGGAAAAAATCTGTGGACACTAAGAAAACGAGCTCAAGATGAATAGCACTATAGATTGCGCATGTGTATAGTACAATCCAAATTTTATTTCCACCTTTGATAAATAGAGGTCCAGCTAAATCGACCCCCACTACTTCAAAAATTATTGCTGCTTTTACTCCATCACGAGGCAATGGCCCAGAATCTGCACTACATGTTTTTGCTTTATATCGCTGGCATCGCATGCATCTTCTTATTACTTTTCTTATAGTTCTTCTCCCTTATAAAATCCAAAATTTCTCTCGTACAATACTAAGAAGAATGTGAGCTCCAGCACGACAGTTTGTAATATGAAAATGTACGATTAGTCTCTTTATAAATAGACATTCAGCAGGTAACAGAACAGGTCATATAAAAAAAGGGTAATCACTACGATGAGTGGTCCTAGTCTTTACCCTCATGATGCCGACTTCGTCTTTAAAATCGCTTAAATGGGGTATAGCGTTTACATCTGGAAAAAACTGATCCTGCGCTATTCGAATGAGAGCGTTTTCTGCACATTCTATCTCTTGTACTAATAAATTATCTTTCTTTCTGTTGAATTTATCCGTTTTCAAATTACTTATGAATCTATAAATCCAAGAAATTACTCTAATGATTTTTTTTATAACTAGATAATCTAACTGCATACCAGTGTATATCTTCTTTCGGTAAATTGAGGTTACAGAGTTGTACTCTCTTTCTTTCTAAGTCAACGTCAGGACTTGAGCAAACTGATTCATCAGCTGGCCATTTGTCCGGCTAACCACGTCAGTCCCTACCACCATTGAGATTTAGCCATTTTTATAGGATAACCTCCTCTCGATAGCATATCAGCGGGATTAATTTTCTCTGGTACGTGCCGCCAAAGGGAAGATGGCATGAGTGTATTTATTTCCTTAACTCTGTTGGTAACGAAAACTGACCAATCATTTGGTTTCTTTATCCAGTATAAAGCGACCATAGAATCATTCTAGAAAATACTTTTACGTTCTTGAATCTAGAAATTCTTTTACATTCTAGAGCAAGACGTACAAAATTCGGCAACCTGACGCCAATACAACAATCTAAGAGTTCGAATCTTGGGATAGTAACCTGCTTCAGAGGAGCAACCCTCTCTTTTGCTCTAATAAGTTATATTCTTACACCTTGGGAGGTTATTGTTCTCAAAAATATGCAGGCCGCATAGACTCCTCTACAAACATCAACAAAAGTGTGCATCTCAGTAGAATCGCTAATTTCAACATATCTCGTAATTTCTACATCCTCCAGTTTATCAATTTCTTCCAACTATTTTCGAAAAACTTTTACAATATCGTCGGGCAAAGGCGAATCCCATGATAGCTTCAACTTCCATGTCTCTTGCATTTTTTGGGAAGTAAAGTCGCAGGAGACAACAAACCAATTAGGTCAAATATTTTCTGTACTGTTGTCAAAATAATTCTTTTTGCTAAATCTTGATCACTTTTGAGATTGTTCCTATTCAGATAGCACCTTAAAACATCTCTATCGAGGTCCCACAAAATCCCCAATACCTTTGTTGTACCCGTACTCTTCGAAATATACTTGATATTACGTTACTTTCCCAATTCCGTAAGTTGAAACAGCCTCTTGACAAAATGCTCTTGGTTTTGAGAATAAAGTCCCCCTCCTCGTGTATATCCGCTACTCCTGTGACATATTTGTCAACATAAAACGCCAGTTTTAACCTGTCGGCTGTCAGCGTATTCCGCCTGCACATTATCCAATAGATACGATAATGCTGCAGCTAATAAAAAAGGACTTGAAGTGACACCAAAAACTACTCTACAATGTCTATAAATTTCTTCGTTACCTTTTAAAGGATAGAAGAAATGTAAAAAATCTGGATGTTCAGGAACGATTCCAATCTGAAGGGAAGACTTCTCAATATCTGCTGAAAGTCCGAAAGGATTTCTTCTAAATCTGTCAATGATATCGGGTATTGGCTCAATTAAATTTGGTCCTTTGTAAAGCAAATCATTCAAAGAGTATTTTCCATGTTCTCTGACAGACGCATCAAAAACGGGCCGAATTTTTGTAGTCACACTATCATTTTTCACGATTAGCCTATGTGACTGATGGGGGTTCGTCGTTCATTTTCAACTCTTTCTATTATCATTAGTTCTTCCCATTCCTTAAAGACTGCTCGTAATCCCTGAGAAGTCCTCTTTTAAGTGAGCGTTCACGCATTTTATCGTGACGTTTCCAAGTCACCTTTTCGTCATTAGGCAATTCATTTGTTTCTGTCTTAAAATGTAAACAAAGTGCGTATCGACCACTTGGCAGAATCTTCACCTTACTCTTAAACTCCTCCACCACATTTAAGTGCTCACTATTCTTCTTAAAATTCGTTATAAGTTCTGAAATGCCAATAGATTCGAGATCCCATAATTCAGTAATGGACGAGTTGTTTACATATGAGGAAAGAACTTTTAATGCATTATCGTCACTGGAATTCTTTTCCTTTGACGAATGGGGCTTTCCTGTCACATGACCACAAACCTCACTCTCTCAGTTCCCAAATTTCTCTTTTTCGTTTCATGTTTGAAGTTAGAAACTATGACCCGGGGGGAAACATAACCGACAAAATCTTTTATATTGACTATTCTAGAAGTGGAAACAGAATAGAAGTAAATTAATATTCTCCAACAGAAGAATACTTTAAATGATGTGATAATCCTAACAAGTTAATTTACTTTAGTGCCTTTTAACCCTTAGATTTAGTTCATATTCCCCAATACAGGCAAAATTTAGTGTCCCTAACTTGTATCATGACGTCACGCCAGTTAACCAATCGGATAGGGGATTCGCGTCTGTCCCGACCGTCTCGTGGTCGTCGGTCCCACTACACAATGCTGTTCTAGTACAAATTGACGTCAAACATATTAGCTGCAACCGGACTGCAGCAAAACACCTGACGCTAGCTTGTTTCTGGCAACGGTATTGTGGACGGCGCGTGTGTGTTTTGAAAGTGACCATGGGGTCTAGCCGGTGTGAAAATCGGAGGTTTTTATCTTGCAAGTAAGTCTAAATCAGGGGCGTAGCTACCGTGGAGAAAGAGTGGGCAAGTCCTAGGCTCCCTAGTGGATCGGAAGTCCCTTACTTCAATAATAATTCAGTGCCCGAAATGATCTTTTGCCTAAGAGCCCAAAAAAATTAATTATGCCGCTGATGTTATTAATAACTACTAAAGAAGTGTCCTACGGTGGTGTAGTGGTAACGTGTTCTTCTATCGTGTCGATAGCCCGGGTTCGATTCCAACGATAACATAGACCGAGTGTCTTTTTCTTGCCCACGTTTTTCCGCGGTGTGGTCTTCTAGGCAATAGAGCTCTGGAATCTTCGGAAAACTGTAAATCCTGTCGCAGCATCACCTTAGCTGTTGTTGCGATGTGCTGATCTGTTGAAATGTTTCCCTTTTTTAAATCGATCTATTTATGATTGAGGATAATAACATGATATTTGTGGGTTTTCCCCTGCTCCACCGGCCAGTATTGAATCTGCAGTACACTATGTATAAAATACGCGTTTTATAAATATTTGTCAGAATCGACCTCTACTCAGGAGTGATTTTGGTCCGTAAATTCCGGGAATTTCAACGTGCTTCTTTCTGGATTTATTTTAAAAAATTGCAAAAATTTCATTCCTTGAAAATTGCATTCCTTTGGAAATCAGTGTCTTTACTAAAGATATATTATTTAACTTTTCAGGGAATTTTCTGGTATGTTCAGGGAATCTGGTTTAGATTTACAATCACTCCTGTTTACTGTATCAGTGTACTGTTGGCAAAAATGCAACTACACACCTGCATTATGTTACATAAATAGGAGTAGAAAACAAATGTGATAAAATATTTTTAATTATTACTTTTACAATAAAAATCCATACACCATGTTCATATCCAGAGGGGGGATCTTAGCCCCCCCCCCAACTGAAACTAAATTTTTAATGGGACTTGGCTACGGCCTTGCATGCTATGATTGTATCAATACATGAAGCGTACTGTAAAAATAGTTGACCCCCCCCAAAAAATTAAATCCTGGTTATGGTCTTGCTATACACAGATTTATTTAATAATTGTAAGAAATATAGTGGGACTGTTTATAAAGAATTTATGGCTATAATGAGTGATTTCAGTTAGTTTGATTCAATATATAATATGTGAGGAATATTACGTATATGATGAATTAATTTTTCTCCCTCTAATTTTATTTTTTCCCTTCAAACATTTTAAGATTCATGTTCATTTTAAAAATAAGATTTTTACTATGAAACACTTACAGTGTAATCTTTCTTTTATTTTATTTAGATTGTTGTACTGGAATTTGAATTGTAATATAATGCATTCATTTAATTTTAAGTAAAACTAATGCTGCGAATATTATTGTATGCATGTTGTATGTCCATATGTTATTTATGCGGATTTTATTTTCAAACTTCGGAATTTTAAGTTCCAAATTGGATATAGCGAACACTTTTGCTTGTCTCGAGCTCCTTGTTATGTACAGGTTTTACTTTATAATGCTTTACTACTTACCTTTACTACTAACTTTATTACTTACCTCATGCAATATTTGGCTTAAGGATTGCGAATTATCAAGGCTGTAAAACAGTTTAGTGAATGTACAAGATACCAAAATGCTACAAAAATAATTGATACTACTTGTAAAATTTTTGAAGTAAATGCATAGTAGATTTGGGCAATCAAATTTTTTAATGGCTAGGGGCTTGAGCCCCTTCCTCCCTCATATGGGCATCCATGTAACATAGCCCTATGACAGTGTAACAATGACATTTGTTTAGTATGTTGAAAATATAGGTTTGGATCCAAATACAGTAGATACAGTAGATTCTCATTGTAACGAATTCTACAGGACCACTAAATTATTATTTGTTATTAAGAGAATTTAATTTTAATTACATTTATATTATATAATATGATCACATAAATATAAGATGTAAAGCATTTCTTACTTTAACCATATATGATTTTGACAGAAAAGCAATTAAATTTGCCCAGAATATATAATTTAGTGAGGGAAATATAAATAGTATATAATACTATTTATATTTCCTTCACTACTAATATAATTTAGTTTAGGAAATTAAAGACTAGCCTTTATTTACAGCACGCAAAAAGATATTTGTGGCTGTTTCTCAATTTTATCTCAACCTTTTAAAAATGCAGATGAAGTTGACAAATCCATATTTTTTGGCCAAATCTCCCTTCCACAATTTTTTATTGCTGTCAGAAAGCATGGCTTTCTTTTTTTAAATGAAAAGCTGTTTTATCTTAGCCATATCGATAGCGAAACAAAAATAGAAAGAAAAAATCACAACTAACACGGGACACAGACATCAGAATGGATGCTGTACATGCCTTTCATTGTCATCTGTAGGCTGTCTGCCCACCAGCTGTTTGCCACATCTTGAGGGAAGAATGGGAAACCAGAAACAAATTAGACAGAAAAAGAATGTCAAGGGATAGAAAAAGTCAGTTCAAATGCCACTTGTTCTTTCATCGTCATCTCTTCCCCCCAAATGTGACACTTCGTTTCTTGCACTTTGATTTCCTGTATTTGACGTACTTTTTTTTTAATAGAAAAAAAATTGTGTCTCAAATTTTTTGTTATAGGCCTAATGGAATTTCTAAAAATTTACTTCGTTTAATCTAAAATTTTAGTACACTGTCTTACAGGCTTTTGAAATGGAGGTCGGTCTTTGTTTCATAATAACAGATTTATTTATATCAGTATTAGTTATGACGAGAATCTACTGTAGTCGACGTTTACTGCTCTTATTCTGGGATTTGATAACTTACCGGGAAACTATACTAGGCCCTTGCGCAGCCCATTCTAAGCTCTCCGTATGCCATGAAACACTGTGTACCTTTCATTTTAAATTACGTTTTCTCTGTCTAGGTGCATTTGAGTTTGTTGGTCCTTTCGAACCATGGAATTTGCCAGTCCAATGGAAAATGCAAGTCTGAGCAAGTCGTTACACTGTAAGGGAGGAGATCAAAGAATACATGCCAAGAGAAAGCGGGAAGCTAGTTTGTCAGAAGATCTGAAACAGTGTGGCGAAAAGATATTGTTAACACCCGAATTGATTGAGAATTTATGGAATTACTCACCGGCCTTGCAGAATGAAAATTTGAGTGAGATTACGCTGGATAATTCAAAAGCCAACATGAATAACCATTGGTCAAACTCTAACACTTTAAGGTAATACCATATTTGTGTGTGAAATGTATATTCTTTCTTCCTTGCAATTACCACTGTTCCTTGTATATCGACCATACATCTATATTTTTTATCTTTTAGCACATTATGTCACAATGCTAACATTCTTCAAACCATGGAAATTGGTAAGTGAATATTGTGTGTGATATTTGATTTGCTCAATTATAAGTGGAAATGTAGGTGTTATTGCAACTGTGGGTGGCCCTTAATGTTTTCAAAATTGGCGTCCGAGAACTGCAAAAGTCCAGAGTAGCTTATTGCTTTCATTTTGAGAAGTGTAGTTTCTAATGTAGCTTTCATTCATATTACAATTACATAGGCTTTTCAATATTTAAGGATCACATTCTTGTGCCAATTGCAATCTGTGCCAATTTGATTCATTCTAATAGATTTACAAATCAGAATAAAAGCAAACAAAACAAAATCTTTCAAACAGTTTAAATCAAAAATTTTAAAATTAAGTAATAGTATGAAGCAGTGTGCATATACAAATAAACATTGTATACGTGGCTTTAGCTTATTTTGACAAAGTATTCAGTTGGATTAGTAAAAAGTGAGGAAATTGAAAATCTAAGTTATTCTCCAATTTGTCCAAGTGGATAAAAGGTGTTTTGCACATTTCAAAAAGGCTAAAAACTGATTTCTGGATCCTTGCGATGTTTCCACTGCCAATAAATGTAATTACATCATAAAACCTTACTCCCCAATTTCACAGGAAACATTTAAAAATTCAATTTCTGACTGATATCCACAGGTAGAAACTCGTGAATTTTTGTGGTTGCTCGCACGCCAATTACCTTTTACCCTTTTCATGACAGAAAAACCTTGTTCACAATCCACACTCTGAGTTGGAAGACTGAGAAGCAAGTCTATTAACAATGAAAAATTCCTTATAGCATTCAATTCATTTACGGAGGCATTCTTGTATTTTGTGTACACAAAATGTTTAAAATCAGCCCATTCGCATATTGTGCCTTCAACAGAACAGTTGTTTTCTCGTATAATATCTTCAAATATTGTAATGCATTTAGTAATTTCTCTGTCCCTATATGTTCTTCCAAATTTTCTGGCCCAAATTTTGAAATTCAAAATGTTCATAAAGTCTATGATTGGAGTAACTTCAAATTTGTTTTTTAGTGACTGAAAGAGAGATTTTATTGCTACTGATGAAGCGGCAAAATTTTTAAGCTTGGAGTTTTATTTTTACATTATGAAATATTTTTGAAGACAGAATACTACTGAAGTTGATTCCTGGGCTTTTAGTTTTCCCAGTGTGCATAAGTTATTGTATAGTGTATAATATACTTCAGGGAGGGGTAAATTTGGTAGTTGAAAATTTAATGATAACTGACTGAGAGTAGGCAGAATGCCTATCAGAAAATGCAAGTATAAAATAAAGTTCTCTGATGTAATCACTTTCAAAATCTGTTTTGACTTAACCTTCGCTTCAGCAGTGTTCACTTACAGAAACCTTTTCAAAGTGTTTAATAGGAGCTGGATATAACTGATGAACTGCAGTTGCAGCTTTAAGAGAGAAAGCAATCCACCTTGTTCCATCAGCATGCTTGGGTTTCACGAACTTTGTCTTTAATTAACCTCATGCTGTTTTGAAGTTGTTCACATTTAGAACACTTTTTTGATAGAAACAATGCACAACAATGAAGTGTTTTTTTTTAAACGTTCTATGATATGAATAAGTACTGAAATCTTCTTTGTAAAACTGATAGCGGCGCACAAAACACATATTGAAAATCTGATTACATATTGCATTTTAGTGATATTTTCCATTTTTTACATTATAAATATCGAGGTTAAAACAATAATAATTTTTAGTTGCCCGAGGGGCAACTGATTTTTTTGTTTAACTTACCCTTCAAAAATGTGATTGCCGGGGCAAGCAGGCAACCTAAAATTTCGACCCCTTCTGATATCTAAAAAAACGAATACTATAATCACACAAAATGAACAATGGAAACGGTAAAAAATCGGTGACAGGTTTTGGAAAGCAGAAAAAAATTGGTACAAATGAAAATTTAAATAAGGAAACTAGTGGTAAATCAGAATTGACGATTCAGCAACTTGGTGTCTTTTTTAGCTTAGGGGTACCCATTTATAGATTTTTCTATAGTATAGAAAATAAATAAGTGCTCCAAAATGAACTGGCATTTGTAATTTTCTTTTTTTTTTTTAAAAATTTTAATCAATGTTTTTAATATTCGTGTATGGAAAATCTTTTACCAACACTTTTTTTTTTAAATACCAATCTGAATTCAAGTTCAGTTTAATTTTCCTAGGTGACAGAGTAAAATCCTTACAAAAGTGTGTCCAGGGTTTACGTACACCTGGGAACTCTAGAATTTTTTTATCAGGGAATTTGAAATTGTCCCTCAAAGTCAGGGAAAACAAAATTTTTTGATCAAATCTGACAAAGTCAGGGACAGCCTTCCTCACTTCCATTTTGAATAACTAGATTTCTCACAAACATGAAGTCATTTTCCCTGCTCTCGAAGATCAGTTGAAAGTTTCGTTTGCGATTATTGAGGGAATTTTGTTGGACAAGTCAGGGATTTTTTTTTCCCCTCCAATGTAAGTGGGAAACCTGTATAGTTCCAAGCCCAGAATGATCTATGCTGCCATTTTGCCATAAAATGCAAGCAAAGGTAATTGCTGTGTAGATTGCCTATCCTTAATGTACAAACTTCAATTTTGAACAGATTTTCAGCTTGGAAATAAGCCTGATAGCAGCTGTTTAGAAAATACTCCTTCCACAAGTAATTCTGATTTGTCCGTCCATTCTTCTGCTATGTCAGTCGGTATCCAAGAAGATCTCGATTGTCTGCATCTCACAGATGAGATATCCCTCCAAGAAGAAGTCGTGACCATTCTTGATAACGAGATCCATGCAAGTCCACTTGTGCCAAGTCTTTTCCATAGAGTTCCACCCACCATTTACTTTAGTTTAGCCGAAGAAAAAGGTAACATTTCTGCAATTAACTTTAAACATTACATATTGCATTCAATGTCACTGCTGGTTCTTAAATGTGTGGTAAAATTTTTAAGCCTTGAAATTCGATTATTTTTAGTATAATTGATTCAAAACTAAACATTTAACATTATACATTGATTCAAAACTAAACATTTACGGAATTTCGTCAAAGCCATGCTGAGAAATTTTCATATCTGAGGCAGACATGTAAAAGGGTGTACGTGTCCCTTCTCCACTGTAAAAAGATTGGTTTCAACCTTTGCTATTTTAAATGCATGTATGTATGTATGTATACAGTGAAAATCGTTTATAACGACCAACCGCATATAACGACGGAATTTTTACAAGAAGTTTGGTTTGCTATTCTACTCCATACTAAATATATCGGTTATAACGACATCGTATACTATAACGACAGCGATTTTGTAGTCTACGTAGATTCTAAGTAGGGAAATTCGTATCGGATATAACGACGCGACTTGACAGTCATAAATCGGAACAATGTGGGTTAGTTATCAAAATTTATACGTTATTCTAATTTTGTTTATTTACAAATGTCCAAGAAATTTTTATTACTGTTAAACCTGAATATTGAAGATAATAAACTAAAATAAAATGATTTATTAATTGAATATCACGAGGGTCATATTCTTTAGGAGTCCATTCTATTTTTTAAGCGTAGGACCCACAAAGCTCTTAAACCGGCACTGTTCGGAAGTCATTAGTATAATATAATAAATATTATTCATTAGATTTGTTTTCTACATTATATACTTTAGTCATATTTTCTAGAATTTTTTCAATTTAAAAAAAAAAAGTGTTATGTATTTAGTGTGGCTATAAATATAATTTAATATAGACGGAAATTCAATTCATTATAATTAAATATATTTTTATTTAATTTTGAAACCAAAAAGTTTAATACTTTTTACTATCAAAATAATTTATAAAACTCTAGAGTGTATTATACTATAGGCTACTATGATTTTAAAAATATATCGTTTATAACGACTATCGGTTATAACGACCGAATTTTCGCGGTCCCTTGAAGGTCGTTATAACCGATTTTCACTGTATATATATATAGAAAACAAAAATACAAGTTGACAACATTGAGCTAGAAATTGCTGATTCATATATTTACCTTGGCCAGCTGATTTCAATGGATGGCAACATTATGAAAGAACTCAACAGACGTATTAAACTTGGCTGGAGTGCATTTGGAAGAAACAGTTTTATCCTGAAGGGGAAATTGCCTTTGTGTCTAAAAAGAAAGGTCTTCAACCAGTGTGTATTGCCAGTCCTCTCTTATGGATCAGAGACATGGAGTCTAACAGTTGGAGCAATACGAAAGTTACAGACAACGCAAAGGAGCATGGAGAGGTGCATGCTTGGAATAACTAGGAGAGATCGAAAAAGAAACACTTGGGTGAGAGAGCAAACTAGAGTAGAGGACATCATTGTTAAAGTAAAAGGGCTGAAATGGCGATGGGCTGGGCATATTGCAAGAAGAACTGATCAACGATGGACAACAGAAATTCTGAACTGGATTCCAAGAGACCACCGAAGACCTAGAAAACGTCCTCAAACTAGATGGGTGGATGAAATAAGAAAACAGGTTGGGGTGACGTGGAAACGAATGGCCCAGGATAGACTTGTGTGGAAAGCATTTGGAGAGACCTTCATCCAGCAGTGGATAGATAATGGTTGAATATGATGATGATGATGATATATATATCGCCCCCAACATGTGAATGTCTGCCTAGAGTTACAATGCTCTACCATGTTACTTCATTTGATAGCCCCTGAGGCTTTTAATCTTAGTCTACTGCCTCGTTTGCCCAATGGCATAAAAACTCAGAGGACTCAAGCCTTTTCCATTGAACAGCAAAACACTTTGTCTTGTTTATCACCATATATCATATGATATATCCAAAGCCACTTGTTATTACTATTTATATTAAAGCTCACTCTCCTCCCCCTATAGTTTTTGAATTATTATGCTCCTGCCTTTTTTTTTCAATGTACATGGATTTTTTAATATTTCATATCACCGAAATATCGAACTACTAAAGAGTAAATTTGTTAATGTATGAATTTTATTTAGTTCAGTGTTTTCCATATGAAATTCGCAAACTGCTCAAGTGGAAGACATCTACCATAACTCCCTCGCTGATACGTGACGTGGTTGAAAAGTCTGGGTTCCGTATTGTTAAAGGTATATGAAACTGCTGTCTTTTTTCATATCTACCCCATTTTTTTTTCTCTCTCTTCTTCAACTACTGCGATGGAATACTTAAGCCTATATCAACTTCAGCACTTAATTGCAAGACTAGTTCTAGGTACCTGATCATTTGGCATTCCACAGATCTATTTTCATCCCCTGTGAATGCTATTATAATGGGGATGGTTAAATGCATTCATGCACGAACTGACCCTGTTGTGCAATTACCATGGGTTTAATGTCAACATCATTATATGATTATCGTTAACAAACACATGATCATATTTTGCTGTGAGTTTGTTATACTGATGTGGTCATTAAATCCATAATTGAAATCTGGGTGAACTCAAAAGTTTTACGTGCATCAATTTGGTGGAGAAAAGTTATATCACACAAAATAATGAACTTGTCGCAAATTATTCTTTAATTGAATCTGATGTATAATGCCTAAATAAAGCTTATGAACATGTTTTTTTCTGCTTCATACATCATACCAACTAACTCTCCCATATTTTATTGAAGACTCTTGTTTTTCAGCAACTATTCGGATTTTCAGTCTTTATACGATTTTTTTCTGTCAAAAAAATAAATCTCTAAATTTAGAGAACATGCGAAATTTTGATTAGCAAAATTAAAAATGAATTGGGCGGAGAATCATATAAAAATATATTAATGATGTTGGGAATTTTGTTCATTCTACATATAATGTGGAGTGCGAACATATTTTTAGTATTGCAAATAAAAATAAAACAGAAGTGCATTTGCCACTAGTCTGGAAAATTTGTTGACGATGAAAAATGTTTTTTCAAGCAAAATTTTGATGTTAAATTTTTGTTGAAAACAAAATTTTCTACTGCTGTGAACCTCAAATGTAAACCTTAGCACTTATTTCATTAAAACTTCCAGTCAACAGAAAATCAAAGTGTAAATTTTTAATAAAATATTCCTTCAACAACTTTCTTCTTACGTTCTTGCACTATTTTGAGTATCCAATGTATAGAAATTTTTGAAAGGCAAGTTATTTATATTTATTGCCATTTCATTCAGTTTTTACTATTTAAAGATAAAATCCTTATTTAACCCTATATGGTGTGCTTTTTATTTGCATTATTTCCCTGCGGTGGCACAGTATGGTAACACATTCGTCTAGTGCACCGTTAACTCGGATTCGACTCCCAGTGGTGCAAAGAGCGCTTACACGGAGATCTCATAAAGATCTCACTGTAGTCTGGGGTTTGGTTCCCTGGGCCTTAAGAGGTTTGGATTCCTCGGAAAACAGTAGGTCCCGGTGCAGCATGACCATTGTAGTCCTTGAGCCGTAAAACCACAAACAAACAAATTATTTGCATTATCATACATAATGGTATTTCACATAAAGGGTACAGACTTCATCGATATCTCTTAGGGTTTTTTTCTGATGCAGCTATGTTATATAGTTTTCAGAATAATATGTGTACTGAGATTATACCATGTTCGTTAAATGTTCCAGATGGTGATTGGCTAGGACTGTGGGGCAAACATATGAAATGCGCCATGTATCACACAGTCAGCGATTTCCAAAAGGTTTGTGTGATTTCTTTAATCATATTAACTTTTAGCTTATTGATGGCATGGCACATACAGTATTGTTTCATCCAGAAAAAAAATTAGTGAAGGGCGCATGGCCTGACAAAAAGGAATTTTTTGGCGTTCTCAGTACATAGATAATCATGATGAATATCAAATCAAATTCTTTATTTAGACAAATCAGATACAAATTATTGTAAGGTATACAACAAATATTTGAAAATTAACTTGATTCATCTGGGCAGCAATGGGTAAAGACTACTATGTCTGACAAAGCCCATGATGAGCGTTTTAATTATATTTAAAATATAAACTTCTAAACAAAAAAGAAAGAAAATAATAAAGAGAATGGATGTTAATTTAACAGATAATCAGTAGGGTATTTTTTAAATAAAGAAAGTGAAGACTGTAGAGTAGAAGGAAGAGAGTGAAAGCAGCCAATTCTTGCATGATCTAGAAAAAATTGGCATGATATGATGATTAGGCAATTGAAGGGAAATCCAAGGATTTTATGTTAAACATAAATATTAAAGTTTTCACAGTAAGAAGATTATCAATTAAAAAAATACAAAAGTAATAATATCTGAAAAATGAGAATATTTAGAATAAGATGTAAATATCTAATGAATTTGAAGCAATTATACAAGGAATAATAGAGATTTAATTTAAATAGAAACTAATATTTCTAACTATTCCAATACCTAGTTTTGCACATACTAACATGGTTATCCCACTCCGAGGAAATTTGTCTTCAACTGAGTTCTGTCAGCTGCTGCTAGCAATGTCCCTCCAAAAGGTGTTTGCCACCGAGTTAAGGCGAAATGAAATGGCAAGATGCAATATACTATAATAATTTCATTTATTCAAATATCCTATACCATCAATTCTTCAACTGTGGTCTGCAGACCCTCCCAGTGTTCCACAAAGGTTTGGAAAAATACTGAAACAAGAGCATTTACTCTTTAATGATAAAGATAAATGATGAGAGAGCGAAAAATTCCTTAAATGGTGAAAATAAGTGATGAAGTATTAGATATAACTATATATGATGCAAATTCCGGGCTTTAAACTGTGAGTTAATTCTTGGGGGTCCGTGAAGGCGAGTGATCTCTTAAGGGGGTCCGTGGTCCAGGAAAGTTAAAGAACCGCTGTCCTATACTATATG
Organism: Dysdera silvatica; assembly: GCA_006491805.2. Classification (NCBI taxonomy): domain Eukaryota; kingdom Metazoa; phylum Arthropoda; class Arachnida; order Araneae; family Dysderidae; genus Dysdera; species Dysdera silvatica. The sequence goes on from QLNU02014176.1 coordinate 54,144,777, forward strand.
ACAAGTAAGCTTCATAAAATAGGGATGTAAAACATGCTTAGTTTAAAGACAAACAAATTGATTTTAACAAAAATTTGATCTCAAAAATACGTGGAACCGCTAACGTTTATCGCAGTAGTCCGTGGTTGAAAGTCTGCAAACCTGGCAACAGTGCTTTGTTTACAAATATTCGTCAGCAATTTCATTTTGCCAAAACCATCAGTGTTATTACGAAAATGAAATGCTGGAGTACAAAATTTTTATAAATCAACAAATTTCATCACGCGTTTTGGATTCTAACGTGGGAATTTGAATTATCATCGGGGACGGATGATGTGTTATTTTCTGAGGGCTAGATGGGACATATGGGCACAAGGGCGGACAAGTTAAAGGACAGGGCGTTGCGCCCTTCTATTTCCCTTTAGATGAAACATTACATACATTAACCTCATATTTAAATACAGTCAAACCTGGTTATAATTTAGATACACCAGGGAAGAAATATATGTTTGCTTGCTTATGTACATTCAAAATATACAGGACGAAAACCCTTATTATGAAAACTGTGTTATTGCGAGTGGCAGTCTGCTACCAACTTTAAACTTTTCCCCTTGATTTGTAAGATTGATTGTAAAAATGGTTTTCTCCCTCTTTTACAAGGAAAGGGGACTTTTTTTTTTTTGTAAGTTATGGTATCCGATATTCATGTTCCTGAAAATATTGTCACTGAGTCACAAGCTGCAATGATCGAACAATAATAATGATGAGGACTTATCCATCAACCACACACAACTTATATAATGGCATTATAGTATGGCAAAATATATATAAATAATATTTAAATACATATAAATAATGATGTCCATTTTCACTTTTTGTTAGTTTTTTAAAAATCATTTTAATGGTAGCCCATTTTTAATGAAAACCCGGTATAATAAGTAAATGTGCTTGTCCCGTCATTCTTGTTGGATACAGCTTCGGCTATTTAATTGTTGTGTGATTGTACATTATAGTTGGCACGTTTATTTCGTTTCGGATAATATCTGTTCATAATAATTTTAGGTTAACCATTTTCCCGGAAGTTTCCATCTTGGCAGGAAGGACAAAATGTGGCAAAACTATAAGAACATGCGTTTAAAGCATGAAGATGAATTCACATTTTTTCCTGAAACTTATATCATCCCTCAAGACTTCCGAAATTTGCGGAAAGTGTGGGAAACTGACGGGCCAAGGAGGAGGTGGATAATCAAACCAGTAAGCTATCTTACAGGCATTTCAGATAACAAACAGTTACTTCGATGCTGGCATAAGGTTTAAAAATACAACATTTTGGGAGCCCGAAAGCAGAATTTTCATTCTGCCTTCACTTGACAAAGGGAGCAGTTGGCTCCCGAAACGTCGTGTTTTTAAACCTTACGCCAGTGTCGAAATAACTGTTTGTTATGGAATCTCCTGGTGAAACTCTGTATTGTTTCGTTACGTTTCAGATCATTCCATGTGGTGCTTTACAGTAATATGGTGGTAACATATTCATCGATTATGCCATTAATCCAGATTCAGTTCCGATTATATCGCAGAACCTACGCTGTTTTCCTGCGTGCAGGAAAACAGTGTCTAATGTTTGGTTCTTTAGGGAACAGAGAGGTTAAAAGACCGTTGGTTCTGATGCAACATGGTTTTAGTTGTCCTTGCTCTCAAAAAATGCAAAATAAACGTTTCACATCGTTAAATAGAAATCTTGACCTCCATTCCCATTTTAAGGACACCTTTTAATTGTTTGTTGTTTTAGGGCTCAAGGACTAGAATGCTCATGCTGCACTAGGATCTACTGTTTTCCGAGGAATTTGAACATCTGGACCTACAATTTTCTGAGGAATCCAAACCTCTTAAGGCTTAGGGAAGCAAACCCTGGACTACAGTGAGCAGTACAATCTATATGAGATCTCTGAGTAAGTGTTCTTTTCACCGTTGGGAGTTGAACCCGCGTTAACATACACTAGGCAAACGCATTACCACACTGCGCCACCGCAGGGCCCAACTTTAAATTGCAAGGATTTTTTAAAAAATCGATGCTTGACCTATAATTTATATGCCAAAATTGAAAAATCGTTTTCTAATTGAAGAATCTTTTTCGGCGTTTTTTAAAAAATCTATTAAAATTAGACAATAATAAATAACCGCTTATTACATCTTATTTATTTCCGAGTTTGAAAATGACCTGTGGTGATAAAGTATAAAAAGGAAGAGACACTAGCTCGAGGACCATAAATTCAGGAAATAAAATCTGCTCTGCTACCTTCAAACTACTTCCAAAGATTAGAGGGGCCCTGCGGTGGTGCATTGGTAACACATTTACCTATTGTGCCATTATCTGGGGTTTGACTCCCAACCGGTGCCCCCCCTAAAAAAAATGCTTACCGACTAACTGTAGTTCGGGGGGTGGGATCTTTGAGCCATAGGAGGTTCGGATTCCTCGGAAAACTGTAGGTCCCTGTGCCGCACTTACCCTTGCACCGTAAAACTAGCACAATTTTAGAGATGATTTTCACTCGGAAGCAACCAAGTGACGGTTGACTGATAATGGTATTGTTGCAATATATTCTATATAAACACGTCGCTTTCGTCTTTTTAGCCTGCATCAGCCCGTGGTACAGGAATCAAAGTAATCAGCAAATGGAACCAAATACCCAAAAAACGTGCTGTGATCGTGCAAAGGTAGTTCAAATTTTATTATGTTTTCAATGTTTAATGCTTAAAAATGTTTTTCACTCCATTCGAAGAAAGGTATATTCGTAAACTCCTTTTTATAAAAGAAACTCATTGCTAAACCTAATATTGTCGCTTAACAGACACAAGGGCTTATCTCAAATTTTGCTGTTTTCCACAAAAGGCATTTTAACTTTTGTCACTCCTGCCTTCCTTTCAATATAAACATACCAAATTGGCTTTTATTAAAAACCAACTCGGTAGGTTTACATCGAAAAGAAAAATAAAGGAAGACAGAAGTGACAGAACTTAAAATGCTTCTCGTGGAAAACAGCAAAATATGATATACGCCCTTATGTCTGTTAAGCGACGATATGTTGGCAGCATTTTCAATTACTGTCGTATTGTGATAAAACAAGTAGTACAAATTTATCTTTGTTACAGCAATATAATAATCATTTTAATGATGTGTAGAGATCTTACATTTGCAGATCTGTACGTCATACAATTTCTAATAAATTCAATTCATAGTAGAACGTTGGCTTTGAGGATCATTTGTGGCAGTGAGAAACTGAATACCACCATAACTACAAAAAAAAATGCAGCTAAACCCTCATAAGTACATGCTCCATAGCTACACAAACCTCATAAATACACAAAATATTACATTTAAAAAAAACTCTTATCTTTTTAGTGTTATCTGAAGCTGCTTAGTTGCCTATCTGTTAACTGCACAAACACCATAAGCACACATATTTAAGCAAAGTCGTTTCATTATGGAATTTTGTAAAGTAAATACACAAAGAATTGTTCGAGGCATCACATTTATGTTTCCATAAAAGTGTCATGGCACACCCATATTAAAATTTCTAGTAGAGTAGAGTCTCATTAATTTGAACCATGCTAATCTGGAAATATGGTTAATTTTTTTTTTCAGTCCGCTACTGTTGCAGCCAACTGACAAGACATAAACAAACAGCACTATGTGTGTTGTCAACTAATTGAAATTCCTCATAAAGGAAGAGGAAATTTTCCGTTGTCTGTTAACCGTTCACACACACACATCAAGTAATCGTAGCTTACAGCAAATTTCGCATTGAGGCTTTCAATTAATCCAAACAGGTCTCGGTTCCGATTAGTTCAGATTAACAAGGTTCTATTATATTATTACACAGGAATTGAGCCACTTCATTTTTTTTTTTTTTTTTGTATTTTATGCTTTTCCACAATTTCATTTATTTGCAAAGAGTTGTTGACCAAGAAATATCCTTACTTGTTAAGCATTTTTAAGTGTATGCCCAACAGATTCATTCTAATTATGGCAGATAGAAAGTATAAGCATAGAGTGATATGGACCCATTGTGCTCCCTCCTTCCAGTAATTAAAAATGAATTGCAATTTCACATAGATCGTAATGTATAAATATATATAAAATGTACGTGGGTCCCTCCCGATAATTTTGAAAATCTTATGTTATTGATAGGAAGAAACAAGTTAACTGATGAAAAGGTTTGGTCAAAAGTGGGAGATTTTAAATTCTTTAAAATCCAACTTGGTACTGCTGCACTCCTTGTCTTTGTGAATAATATAGTGGTACTGTGCGATTATTAAAATAAATACTGCACATAATTTATGAAATTAGAAATAGAAATGTGCAATTTAAATAAAGTACTATAAAAAAATATTTTACCCATGGCATTTTAATGAAATCCACTTAACTACATAGAATTTCTTTGCTGTGTCGATGTACACTTATGTTGGGATTTTGAGTGCATCTGCATTTTAAAGAATTCCAGTCGATACCCTTATTTCCATTATCTTCGTAGCCCATTGATATCCTTGATAAAAATAGCTCTTAAACGGTATCTGGCATTCCCCTGACACCAACACTGACTGCCAAGCAAAACATGTTAAAACAACAACACTCCTCCTCGTGTATGACAATTTAAATCTGCAGTATATGGAATAAATATCCAAAAGAGTTTAAATAAATACCAATAAATATTAACGATACAAGGAATGAAAGCCCAATCAGTTAGAGCAAATAAAATCAAAGTAATTTCTTCCACCAAATATAAGTAGTTGACGATTTTAGGACATCTGGTGAGACGTTTCAACACCCACACTATTTATATTTTTGGCAACAGGCTGTGTTCCTTCAAATTTGTGCAGATTATTTTGGTGCCTAATTCGCAATAATCATGTATCAGCTAGTTTAATGGGATTATTTCTGTCTCATCATTTTCGTAAAATTCTGTTCTTCTGTAATATAATAATAATAATATCTTATATAACTTTAACGAATAAATACAATGAAGTGTCGAATATTGGAGCTAATTGATTGATTGATTTTTTTTTTCATTTGAGTTCTGCATTCAGCTCCCCAGAATGATAGATTACCCAGAGGTCATTGGTTTGAGTCCAGCCTGAGCGTGAAGCATATTTTCTTTCTTCTAGATCAGGGTTATCTAACATACAGGCCACACTCCGGCCTGCCAACAGTGTTAATCTGGCTTGCTGACGACTGTCTGGAAAACAAAATTTCCAAACAAAAATTTTAGATTTTTTTTTTTTTTTAAATAAGGAAAAATCGTGGGGACCATATGGGTGTGACCTTTTTCCGTATTGCAAGTGAACAAACGAATAACCAGAAGAAACTTTGAAAGGAGGCTGGCTTTCTCAATCTTTTTTTCTGAAATAGCTGGCCCGCGAGATCCGTGAAAAACTTTTAAGTGGCCGACTGTCCAGAAAGTTTGGACAACTCTGCTGTAGATATTATAAGCCAAAAATAGGTTCCAGTAAAAAAGAAGAGTATTTAGTCAAATTTAATGTGACAGTGGTTACTTCCTCCACCATCATCTTAAAAGAACTTAAAGAAATCCCTTTGATTCATTGAGAGTTTGTATAATAGAATACTCCATTAATACTGGGTATAATAAGAAAATGTATAATATACTTATCTTTTTCATTAAAATTATATGTAATTATTTTTGTCATGATGTTGACGGTTTTCTCTCTGCTAAGGTAAACCTTACATTGTATGTGCAAATATTTATCTGTGACTTTTAATACAAGGTTTTGTGGTTTTTGTTGTGCTAACTCATGTGTGGTATCTACTGCTTTGTCTTGTGCCATCAACTGTGTTATGTGATAGTGAAATTTGACTTTACAGTCAAACGATTAATGCTAATGTAGTTTTGCGAACAGGTCCAAATCAGCAGACTCGAGGTGACATGGAGGCTGCAAAATGGTCTGAATCGCGAGCTCAATAATGTTTTTGACAAGTCGTTTTTTAAAATTCCAGCTCAACAGACGCATAGGGTGTCTGTCCAGTTCAACATCACAGTTGGCACATCGCATTACTTACCAAACGTCATTATAAAGTGTGGCTGTAAATAGATTAACGAATTCTCGATAAGTTCACTAAATTTATCAAATCTCGATGAAGTATTTCGGAACCAGCAATTGAAATCAAGTGATTTACAAAGGGGTGAATTGCAACAGAATTGTTAATGAAATGTTATTTGTGTAAGTTCCCTTGAAGTTTAAATAACTCGACTCCGTTACCAAAGCCCTTTAAATAGCTTCTTGAATGTTCTATTTCAGGTATATATCTGAACCCTACCTCATCAACGATTCCAAGTTTGATTTGAGAGTGTATGTTCTGGTTGCTAGTTACGATCCACTGAGAATCTATGTTTTTGAAGATGGTTTGGTGCGATTTGCTTCAGTAAAGTAAGCAATTTTCTAATGAGTATTATATATTTTGTGTACTTCAATAACTAATGATGTGTTATAGTTATTAAACCTCTTGAAGTTTTCTCATTTATACCCTTGATCTCATATTCGAGCTTTGTGTCATCAACTCAGGTCGGACTTCTAATTGTGTCATAGAGTGTATGCCATTTTTCTTCTTAGTCTGAAGTTTAATTCCCTAGTCAGAAGATTCTTTGGAATGCTGTAGGTCCCAATATGGTTCCAAAAGTCCTTTAATTTTTATTTTTTTGCTAAGTCAGGGCCCTTGAAAAGTACTTGAAAACTACCAAAAATGTGGTTGATTCTTGAAAAGTCTGAATTTTTCTCAAAAATCTCTTCTAGTTTTGGCAGAAGAGAAAAAATGGCATTCCTCCTCATTTCCGAATCAAAAGCAATAATGTTTCAGACATTCCCCCTTCCTCCCCGCCCACTGAGCATGGCTAATATAAGGGATGCAAAAAGGGTAGCTTTTGATGGCAGTGTGTTAAGTTGAAAAGAACAATATAATTAAACACTCTAATTTCAGTGTTATGCTTATAATGTCTTGCATTTTTAATTTTTATGTATATTGCGATTGCCAATGTAAGGTCCTTGAAAAGTCCTTAAGACATCCTTGAATTTTATTAGGACGAAAAATTGGGAACCATGGACCTTTGCTGTTTCTGCACCACAAGCCGTCTTTGGTTTTTTGCTCCTATGAGGATGTTGGGCCCTTTACTACTTACAGAACTCCTTATTCTATTTTTCTCTGTTTCTATATAACTTACATTTCTTATCTTTTCTAAATATTCATCTTCCCCTTATTTCTCACATACAATCTATATGCAGTAACATTTGGGTAATTCATACTTTTTTGTTTTAAATTGTTTGATGTACGCCCTTTGAACTTCCAACTACATGAAATGTTCCCATATTCAAATTTGCCGAAGTCTGACTTTTAAATAATTCTAAATTTTTGCTGTTCTGATCTTTCAACTTTGAATTATTCAAATTTTGCTGTATAATGTATTTTTTAGTTGGACTTTATATTGCTATGAGACCCCTACAGTTCCTTGGATGTAACTCATTCATCTATCGTACTGCCAACTCAGGTTTGATTCTAATTATGCCACAGAATGTACGCCGTATTTTCTGCACATCATATTCTAGGGTTTGGTTCCCCAGGTGACAGGTTAGAATTCCTTAGACCAGTGGTTCTTTAACTTTCCTAGACCAGAACCCCCCACTTCAGAGATCACTTGCTCTCGCGGACCCCCAAGAATTAACTCAAAGTTTAAAGCCCCAAATTTGCATCACACATATTTATTTCTAGTGTTTCATCACTGATTTTCACTATTTAAGGAAGGAATTTTTCGTTCCCTCATAATTTATTCTTAGCATTAAAGAGTAAATGTTCATGTCTTAGTATTTTTCAAACCATTGTGGAACACTGGAAAGGTCTTGCGGACCCCCAGGTGTCCGTGGATCACAGTTAAAGACCCGCTGCCTTAGACTATTGTAAGTTCTAGCTTATGATCTTAGTTGTCCTTGTCGACCATAAAATACAAACATTTTGGTACATAAATGTTGTATATTCTATTGCTGTTATTTGTGAAATAACTCTTATTTTCTAGCCTTAACTTGAAATAATCATGTAATTATTTTATATGTTTTTATTATATGCATTTTTTTTTTAGATACTCCAATTCTATTAACAGTCTTTGTAATCCTTTCATGCATCTTACGAATTATAGCATTAACAAAAAAAGTTCGACTTACACTGCCGATGAAAATGAAAACCATTTTAAAGGCCACAAATGGTATGATAATTATCATAGAAAGTTTTAATATGTTTGTATACAGGTGAATCTCTTATTATAGTGTATTATTTTATTCAAAGCATTGCATCCAACTGCTTGATTATAGGTTGGTGTTTAGTTCTCGTATGCTTGGCGATGT
>QLNU02014176.1:54153255-54168925 GCA_006491805.2 Dysdera silvatica
CACCCCCACAAGACCTGGAGGTGTTAGCTCCTCAAAGAGAAAGGGGGCCTAAAATAAAACTGACAATCATTCCACACCATACAGTCACATATCAAAATGTAAAGGTTGTTCTTGAAGCACATGAAGATTCAAAGAACTCTATATAAAGCAATTCTGAGTGTCGACCACTCCCTGTAGTTGAATGTGCGCCTAGTCTGTCCAAAAGACATTATCCAAGGTCACTTCCATTCTCGTTAAAAATCGGAGAGCACCATCAAGACGCTGAAATGGATTTTGCGATTTTAGCTGTTGTCCCGATTTGGATTTGTATGCATACCACTTTAAAATGGGCCTCAAAACCTTACAAACTATGGACCATGGAATGGATAATTCCTGTCACACTGCTTGAGCACTTACTGAAGAATTTGGGCCACATACAACTCTGTCTGCTACAGCAACAGTCACCTCATCAACCACTTCTGGCGTAATATAACATCTTCCCCTGCTGGTGATGAGCTCAGATCTCCAGTGACTTTAAATTTCCTAATTATGTTTCTTAATCCATTTTTCGACATGGAACCTTCCTTGAACCTTTCGCTAGACGATATTCACGGAGTGCAACAGGGGCATTGCAGCCATTGTTATTAAAAAAAAAAAAAGAATCTTTACCAAAAAACATATATCCTTCCTTGTCTAAAAGCATAACAATCAAGACAACATTGTTTTGCAAAACTAAATCTTTGCTTTTTGTAGCAAAACCATGTTGTTTCCTATTTTGTATAAAATTTCTGTCTAAAAGCGCCACCTGGTAGCAAAAATTTAAACTGTTGTTTTTTCTTTCAAAAATTTCCCCCGTGGCTTCAATAACGTATATACCAAATTTTGTTGAAATTTGTTTTTTAGAACAGCCTGCAGACTAGAGATGAGATGGGCTCTGTATTTCATATTGGTTTCAGGCTCAGACTCATCCGACAGATGCAATTGAAGCTGAAAACTGACTTTTCAGTATCGAAATTCTCCAAGAAATGCAATTATATGATTCGTTTTCAAGGATTATATAAATATGTGTATGTGAAAATTCGAAGGAAATTAAATAGTGCAGTTTAGTAAATTTTTTTCAAATTTAAATCGTGCATCAGGGAATTAAAGTTAGATTTGAAGTTTCAGGCTTAAGCTCACAGTTTCACAAAGTATTTCGGGCTTCAGCCTCGAAAAATGAGCCTAAACTCATCTCTACTCCAGGCGGCTCTGAATAGCGTCAGTTATTTTTTAAATAGTCTGTGTTATTAATCAGTCAAAGTTACAACACCTTTTAGCTGAACTATATCTGATAAAAGCTTTGTTAAGCTGGCTTTCCTTCTGTACCATGTGCAAGTTAATACTATGCATCCTGTTATGCTGTACATCTTGCTACTATACTGTGAATCATTGCCATGCACTGTGCTGCTTTATTGTAATTTCATATTTGATAAATTTCCATGTCTTTTGATCATAAAACTACCTTTGGTAATGATGCATTGAATAACCATTAGCAATTTACGTACTGTGTTTTTTTGATAATGCAAGTTGTCTATCGAATGTACAATCATGGGCCCCCTGGCTGTTGTTTAAAATATTGGTTTTTCTGCTTCTGCTATGTGTTTACTTTCGAAAGTACAATAACGAATTTTAGATGAGAGTTTCAACACATCTTATTATGAACCGCTGAATTGGTTATGTTTTTAGGAGAGGGCGTATTATGTATCATGTGTGCATGCGTGGATTTGAGTGTCCAGACTGTATGTGAGATGCCGTGTAAGAACTGACATCCCATTGGCAAAAATGCGGGTTTTTTTTTTAATGGACCTTTCATATCTTAAAATACAGTACTCGTCAAGCAGTATCAATTATTTTTGTAGTATTTTAGTATCTTGTACATTTACTAAAATGTTTGACAGCCTTATAAGGAGGTCATAGTTTTTTAAGTCCTCCCCTCAAAGTACTTAAGGGCACCCATGTATACATACAATCACTTGTTTTTCCTAGTACTAATTTGATCAAGAGTGTGCGTTTAAAATTATTTGAGCACTTCTTTCAGAGGAAATTATGCTGTTTTTCAATTTTTGGTTTGTAGCGATTCATTTGTGAAAAGATATATCTATTGTTTATATTAACATTTCTTTTTAGTATCTCCAGGCAAGAAGCTGAAAATTTGTGCATGAATAAAACGCTGCACAACTGGTACCAGTCACCAGATGAGAAAGCAAAGCATGCTAATTTTAAGGTAAGATCCGCTGACCTTACTTCCAGACGGCAAGGTCCTATTTATAAAGATATCGTTGTGGTGGATGATGGCAAAATGTAAAAATGCTACTTTGACACACATACAGACTTAAGTCCATGTGTGCATAAAAGAGGGGAACTCGCTAAGTAAAAAGGGCATTTGTTGAGGAAATAACTTTTGACTTTGTCCGACTCAAACTGGTAACTGGAGTGAAAAGAAAGGAATTGCTCGCATGTTCAGTGTGAGATGGAGAAAAGGTCTGGTGGATTTTAAAAGTGTTTGACCGGAACAAACTCAGACAGCATTAAGAATAAAGTGGTGTGAAGGCGTTAAAACCTTTGCACGAAAGGAAGGCTGAAAAATGGAAGAAAGAAATCTGAGCAACATATACAGAAAGTATAGAATTACCCCACGTTAGAACGCACAATGAAAACAAGAATTCTATTCTTACAAGGTTTGTGTAGGAGGGGACTTCAGAATTTTAACGTCATAGTATACTGATTGCTACAGCTAAGTTTGACTGTAGTTTAAAATAAATATTAAATGTCTGTATGTTATCATTTTAGAAAGAAGATATACTGAACAAATTAACTGCCGACGACGTACGCTACCTCATACACAGCGAAGATGAGTTGAACCGAAGTGGATCATTTAATCGCATTTTCCCAACTCATCGTACTTCAAAATATCTGCCATTTTTTGAACATACTCGCTATTACAATGTCCTGTTAGATGCCTGGGAGAAAAGGTATCACAACAAGCGCACAGAAGGTATTTTCAGATTCTTTTGTGATTTCAAATCTCTGTCATTGGGGTACATATGCGCTTGTTTGTGTTGTAGTTGCCTCATATCATTGCAATGCTTTGAAGAAACAGCGATGGTTTTTGGTCCAATGATTATAAACACCCTTCCCCCCACCTTCTGGCTAGCTAGACTGGATTCAACTCCCAGAACAGTTGGCACACTTGTATTGTAGCCCTGCGGTGGCACAGTGTGGTAACACGTTCACCTAGTGTACTGTTAATCTGGGTTTGACTCCCAATGGTGCAAAAGAACTCTCTTAAAAAAGATCTCATAAAGATCGCACTGCTCACCATAGTCCGGGGTTTGGTTCCCTAGGCCTTAAGAGGTTCGGATTCCTCGGAAAACAGTAGGTCCTGGCACAGCATGACCACTGTAGTCCTTGAGCCGTAAAACCACAAACAATAATAAAAAAAACTTGTATTGTAGTTCAGAGGTCATGTTAAGCTACTGACCCCATCCTAGATGACCCATATCACAACCTTAGCAAAATATGCAAGAAAATGTGGGGATCATTCATGGTTGTATGGAAAGAAATAGCCATTGTTATAAGGATTTTCGTATCAGGGTTCCATGAAGGCTGAAAATTATTTCAAGGGCTTTTTGGAACAGTCAAAGAAATGACACTTAAATGCTGTTCCAGGGTATTGACCTTTTAGTAGTAATGATTGATATTATCGTCTTGCTAAACTGAGTGTCAGTTCACTTGGTTGGTGTTAAATATATTATAGTTTATAGGGAATGGTCGGTTTTTCCTCTTTCACTATTCATTGTGTAACCTTGAAGCATGTCCAAAAAAAAAAAGGTATAGAATGGTCCTTATTGCCCTTGTACTATCAAATTTCAACTAACTAAATATACCCAACCCCTGTAAACAAAACAAAAATAGAAAAATGCAGCAGATGTGTACAAGATTCATTCGCTAATATGTATAACCTTACATTTCATGATTCAAAGGTTTCCCTAAATACTTTAAATTTGCGATTCAAATGAAGTTTTGAAGAGGTGTTCTTCTCCAATTTTGTTATAAAAGTCTCCAAAATTACTATTCTACTAATGATCAACTAACCCCACCCCCATCACTGTCAAGTGAAAGTTTACAATACATGGTTATCTATTACAACAGTATTACATCACAAAAAAAAATTATTATAATTTTGCTATTTTAAATTTAAATTTAATCTAATTTATCATGTGCATATTCGAACTTTCCATGTAATTTAACTATATTGTAATTGATGATTTTGTGGGATTATGCTTATTATGAACTTGATATTTTTGATGAATTGATGTAAATTTTATATAATAATCTATGCAAATTCACATAGAAAATGTGTATTGCTTCAGTTGAGTTGGCTTTCATTGGAAAAGGTTACTCTTAAACTTAATGTAAAGTGGGATTTGTACACTTCTTCTGATGAACGTGTTAGTTGCTCATATTGTGCACATACTGTTGTTTTTACATTTCGCAATTTACATTGTTGTTGTTTTCCTTTTAGGTATAGCCTTGCTTCAAAGCCTCTGCCAAAAAAACTATCACCTTCAAACGGTTTTTAAAGAAAGTCCTGCCATGGTAAATATGTTCGCTGTCATTTATTTGAAAATTTAAATAACATTATTGAAAGGCATAAATGTTCATGTATGGACACGTAATTGTCATTAACTGGGCTTTTGTCCAAAATACTGCTAATGCAAACTCACGTACAAGGGTTACCCAGAAAATAACGACTATTTGGCTCGAATAAATTTAAAAAATATAGTTTTATTCAAATAATTGATTTCCCTTACATAAAGTAAGCTTTACTTTATTTCTCCACATAATCACCTCCTTCATTTATACCTCCATCATATCTGTCCACGAGCTATAGAATCCCCTTGTCATACTCAGCTGCCACCAGTCCATTCAACGAGTTGTTCACTGCATTCTTGCTGTCATCATCACTTCCATAATTTTTGTTCAAGCCTTTGTTCAATCCTAATATTGCTGGTACAATAGTGTGGCTCACGGACCAACAAGAATAAGCAAAACTTGCCCTTAGACTGAAAAGGGTTGAAGACCCCTACACTACATCAATCTTGTGATGTCATATGTTAGCAGAGTGGTAACCTGTTTGCTTAACATGCCATTGATGGTTCAACTCCCAACCGGGTCGAAACAAAATAATATTCACGGATTGACTTTTCACTGTAGTCTGGGATTTGGTTCCCTGGGACTAGTGAGGTTCTGATTTCTCGGGAAAAGGTACATCCGCTAATAGCATAGTGATAACACATTCGCCTGTTGTGCAAATAAATAAGGTTCCACTCCTAATGATGTCATAGAGCGAAGCCTCTTTTCCTGCCCACCATAGTCTAGGGCGTGGTTCCCTTCTCAGCAGAGGTTCAAATTCTTTGAAAAACTGGGTTATGACGCTGCATGACCTTTGCTATCCTTGTGTCATAAAAACACAAAGGAAGTCTCTTGGAGCGTAGAGAGAGAGAAGCAATTGTTGTATTACTCTTACAAAGTTCTTTCATGGCAAATGTTTTGGTGGGCAATCGCTCTCAGGTACATCTTTATTGGTCTGTTTGTCTTTACCTTCCACAATCCAAATTACGACTGATGAAGATTTACACAAACAAGTTGGAACGTCAAGTGAATAAAAATGTCAAATATGTGTCTTGAATATAAACTCTTTTTTTTTTTTTTAATGATGTTAATGTTTGTGTTTTTTTATTATTACAGATTAAAGATGATGATGATAATTTGCTCACGGAATTATAGTCCCTATATCTAGCTATGTCAAGCTTTATATTACATACTTTTTTTAACCGTCTTTCAAATCACATTTGCGAGTTCTATATTTTAATTATTCTTATTATACATATATATATGTACATATAAGCCTAACTTATACTGTAAAATACGTATTTTTCTAACGTGTATTACCTCCGAAAAAGTGTATTTTCAAGCCTCTAGCTATTTAAAGTAGTTGTCTTTAACTTTCCAGATATTTTTGACACAAATTTTACATTTACGATTAGCTAGTATAATGTGCGGTAGCGTCTGTTCGTTCCAAATCTTGTTATAGCAATAACTAGTGCCGTTCCTCCAAATTAGCCTTTCTCTAATCTCATCTCTGCGAAAAGTGGTCTCTTTGCTATTCTACTGCTCAATGTTTCAATTGTCTACGCACATTATCTCTCGCTGTTACATGATGACTCTATACCAAAAATTTTATTCTCAAGCCATGAGTGATGATTACCAAAGCATAATTGTTAAATATTCTTGAAGTTTTATAAATCATATTGCAATAACTGTAGCTTATGAAATAAATAATTTTCAATTTTTCTTCTTGGTGGCTTTTATTTCTGGTGGTATACAAATTTCATTCACTTTAGCAAGGACCCTTTACGCCATAAGGTAGTGTAGAGGTAACGTGTTTATCTATTGTTGGAAAAATCCTGATTTGAATCTCTCGCTAGTACTTGGTACTCGCCATTTTTTCAACCAACCGGTGTCCTGGGATTTGATTTTCCAGGCCATAAGGGAAAATGTGGGTCTGGTGCACAACATAATTTTAGTAGCCATTGTGCCACTGAACATCAACATTCTGCTACAAAAATTTGGAAAGAGTCATGCTTTAATAATTTTGTGAATGATCACGCTCAAACTGGGTCCTGTCGCATCCATGGCAACCACTCCCTGTGCATGCAGGGGTACAGTAGATTAGACAAGAATAAACTATATAAAGAATTAGCAAACCGTATATAAAGTACTTTGCTTGTGAAGACTTCCATATTTATTGCTTATATTTAGTTGCAAAATAGATATAAATACTCAAATATAGGAAAAAACGTTAGTTTTCAATGAAACATGGTGTTGCAAAATGACATAAGCATATGACTTAGTATGTGCCAGATTTTGAAATTGATGTGAATACATGTGCTGGCGTGAAATTTACTGGTCTATTTTGTCTCATTCAGGTAATTTGGCAATAATGTTCTGTTCCTTGCCATTTTCATAAACAGCTTTAACAAACCAGGCTGTGTGGTGGTAACGTCTTCGACTAGTGTGCTGTTATCCAGGGTTCTACTTCCAATGGCCTCCCAAAAAAAAAGGAAGAAATTTACTAACTAACTGCTCATTGTATTCTGTAGATTGGTACCCTAGTCCGTAAGAGGTTCGAAGTCTTCAGAAAGCTATAGGTCCCGGCGCACCATGAACCTTGTTGTCCTCGCATCATAAAACTTGCCAACTCCGTGCATTTTCTATAGAATTTAAATTAGCTAAAAAAAGCTAGCTGTTTCATTATATATGCTCCATTTTCTAAAAACCGTTATCAAATGCTGTTTGCAGTGGGAGTTGATGCATTACCTCGGTGGGAGATCCAGTGAGGTCAACCAACACTTTTGACACAAAGCATCAAATTGTTCTGTAGAATATTATAGTTATTACAAGATATCATTGCCTTTACAGGGTTAATACAGTTACTAAAGCTGGACACTTTATAAAGCCACTGAGGTGTTTTTGTTTTTTTTCTTTCATGGGGAATTAAACATGAATTATCATTTCTGACATCCACGCTCTGAGCTCAAACTAGAGCTTTTTTTAAAGAGGAAAAAGGACGATCACCCTAACTCAAACCTGGTCAAACTGGTTCTCCCAGGTCAAACTGGGAACTTAACGTATGACCCATTGTACCTGTAAGAAATGAATTCAGGCTTAATTTTCAAAGCTTGAGCTCGAAACTTCAATATTGAAAGTCAATTTTCGGCTTCAATTGCATCCATCTTATGAGCTTGAGCCTGAAAAAAAAATGAAATTTAGAGCCTAGGCCATCTTTTGCATCTGCTCGGCTCGTGGTTGCCCACTGCTCTCATTCTCTTGTTAGAAACACTGTATTAGTTTGACAGTGATGTCTGAAGCCAGCCCAAACCATGAGTGATCTTTTGCAATGTTGTCTTTATGAAGTCATGCCCGCAGTAACTCCATGAATTTGGGTTAAATGTTTTTTTCATCAGAAAAGAAAATTCCCCTATATACTAATTCCAACACGTGATATTTTACCCAGATCAATCTCTTTTGCCTATAATTATGTGTTATGTGAGATAGCTGTTTTCATTTCACATACATAAACCTTTGAGTGCTTCTAGCGAACCTTGACACATAGCTGTGGGCGTCTCGCTAGTCATTCTGGTGATGTCTTTCTGCTACATATCATTTTGCAACAGTTCTTTTTTTGCCATGGTCACAGTTTTTGTGGGCAACCTAAAGGTTTCTTTTATCTATAATCATCTTTCGTTCTAAGAAGATTTAAAGTAACACCAGGCGATTGACATGGTTTCTTAGCATTTAATCTTGCCGAATTGCCACCGTTGTTTAAAGCAGTTGTAAAGTGGTTTCCAGACTTTTCCAATTCTCGGTGCCTTTGCTGAATCCAGGTTTTTCCAAGGTGCCCTATGTCAAATTCTAATAAGTACATTCTGCTTACGTCGAATTCTAACTAGTGCACTTAGGTAACAATATCACTGAAGATCACAACAAATGTAATTGGAAAAAATCAACTAATTATAATTGGTCGGATGGATAAACCTGTTGATTTCCGCACCTTTTCCCAAATCGTTGAATCAAACTGAACAGGACCACCCTCATTTTCTTCCCGTCGTTGATTTTAGTGTGATACTTAGTTTTTGTCACAGCAACCGCTGAAAATCCAACTTCACACAAATAAAATTATGAAAATTTTATAACATTATTTGGCAGAACTCCTGTGAAGAAACTATAGCTCCCCAGAGTGTCATGGCGCACACTTTGAGGATCATTGATTTAAAGCGTTAATCTTTTTCACCTCGCTTAATGCTTTTTTCTGGCCCCTCTCACACATTCGATCATTAACAGACGTTCAATGTCTCGGTGCACATGAAAAGCTTCCTTATCTAGCTCACATAATCTGCACATTTCATGTTTCGTACACAGAAGTAAGACCTGTTACTCCTGAGTGGAATATAAACCACTAGAGCTCAATTTCACAGCATGTTCATATCATTTTATAATACCGTGTGTCCGTGAAAACTGACTTAACCTCCATATTTAAATATTTATTTTGCTCCCGAATCTAAATGATAAATATGAAATTTATCACAACACAGGGTTCCTACGGGTGCTTCACATTGCTTAATTTCATTATTTTTTAAGGGCCCTTAAAAGTCCTTAATTTTTATTTAATTTGGGCTTCGGTAATTAAAGGTGCTTACTTTTTAGATTGGTTATAAATTTAAATGAGATCAGTTTCCGTCCTTTCTATATTTTAAAAACAAGCAGAGCTCACCTTTAGTACTCATTTTTGTTCATACCAGACCCAATCCCCTTTACATATTCTTTCCTGCTATGAATGTTACAGATTTTTCCTCCTGATTTCAGGTTTCAAGCGATACTCACTGGAAATGTCCGCGAGCCTCGCCACCGATGGGGACTACTGGGTTGTTAGCGGACCGGGAAACTGTGAATTGTCAGAAAATTCGGTGGACCGGAAAAAGTCAGGGAATTTCTTAAAAAACCGGGAATTTTAGTAGAACCGGTATAGCAACAACAGGTTTGGGCCTGCCTGGCTTTCAATCGTTTTCTTGCTACGTATTTTTCCTCATGTCCGGATACATTCACATAGGCGTACGCTGAAAGTTCATAAGTGGGTTATAGGCAAATGGGGAAAGGGTTACAGAGCTACAACTCACATATTCCTATGCTAAATATACAAAATTTCATTGTCATCAACATCCCCCCTCCCCACGTATAGGTGTCGATTCTTCCGATTTTTTATCGATCTTCCAGTCGAAAACGACATTCGGAGATTTCGTCTAAAATCCCCAGTGTTTTTTAAAATACTGATTTCTTAAAAAAAAGTCTATATACCTATTTTTCTTGATGTGTATTTATTTAAATTTTAGCGCATATGTGCGTATTTAATAATAACTACGCGTAAATATCGGTAAAAAAGACGGAAAAATTTGCCTGCCATTGACGGCGCATGCGTGGCGTGACGGGGAATTTTAGCTCCAGCTATGACGTAGAGTGATGCCTCTGCACAACGAAATCATGCATCTGTATTTGTAGTTGTTGGGGAAGGCAAGAAAGAATGCGCTACACCGTTAAGGTTTTGGTCAAGCACGTGACTCTTTATAGGGAAGCCATGTGTTAGACGTATCTGGTATTTCTTTGCTCTGGAAAGAAAGTTTTGTTTTTAGGTGTTTTTGAAAACAACGTTAACGATGTCGACCGTTAATAAAAGGTACTACCAAACGTTTAAAGCCAAATATATGAAGATGTTTAATTTTATTCAAAAATCAAGACTGGGGCCAAAATATGCTTTCTGCATGTGTTGCCGTAAAGACATAAGCATTACTCACGGTGGTAAACGCGATATTACTTTGCATTCTGAGACTGTTAAACATAAGGAGGTGTTCAAGGCTGTAGAGTCTAATCATAGTATCAAGCCTTCAGTTTTTGCATTTAACGATACCTCCATGCTGAACGTTTACCGAAGCAAAATTTTTGCCAAGAAAAATTTCCTGTTCTTTCATTCAATAATACAGAAGATGAAGCTGTTGATGCTTTACAAACAGAATTCAGTGAGTTCCAGGCTTTCGAAGTTCCACAAACTGTGAGTAATGAAGGTAGCATTGATGCACAATGGGCAGCCATAGGTAAAATAAAAAATGATACTTGTGAATTAAAATTTAAACGACTTTCTCAGGTTATGCTGTCAATACTTACGATCCCTCACAGTAATGCAGCATGCGAGAGAGTCTTCAGTCAAGTGAAGAAAATTAGAACTGACTTCAGGTCAACCATGTCTGATGACACATTAGAAAATTTACTAATAGTTAAATGCAGACAACATGTGAAATGTTACGAGAATGTATTTGACAAAAAATTTCTCAAATGCAAAATCTTGCACTACAGCATTTGTAAATTCTAAGAATTAATATTGCGTTTAATACAGTTTAATCCTCTATTATTATTAATTTAATAAATACTTAATTTCCTCATTGTGCCTGTTTTTCATAAATTATGTATGATTTTGTTTAATTAAAAAATGGTGGCCTGCCCACGCGTGCGTGATTGACTACAGATTTTTCACTTCTAGAAGTTGGCACCTATGCCCCTGCGTACGCCAGTGTACATGCAAAATGGTTATGGAGCGAACCATGTGTATAGTACTGGTTTTTAGCAAACGTTTGTCCGCTCCTAAAACCAGTTCTGGAATGACGTCCTCCTCTCTACCGTAATCGGTTAGACCGTTTGTGGCGTCAGCTCCCGTTATTCCAAACGGTACCACCAGATTACTTTTCGTGAACGAATTATATTTTACTTTTCAAAACTCACGGTGGCGTCATAGTGGATATAGTTCTGTCTTAAAACGATCATAAAAATATGAAAATTAGGTTAACATTTTGGAGTCGGAGCCACTTAGAGTCGCACAAACCAGTAAGCAAGAACAATTTCTTCTGTCACATGGGTGTGGCTTTGCGCGTGATGGTCAACCATCTGCGACTCAGCGCGCTATATTCAAATGTTCTGAAGTACTCATAGATGTTAGACGAAGCCATGTGTATAGTGCCGTGAGTCGCAGATGGTCGATCCTCGTGCATGAATTGGTGGGTGGCGCCACTCTTTGCGACGGGAATAATGATTGCTATAAAATAAATTAAAAAAAAGCGATCTAAATTGAGTGTTGCTTTCTTCGATTTCGACCACTTCACCTATAGCAAAGAGAGGAATCTAACTTGGGGCTTTCCACGCATAGGCAACCCCAATTATAGGTATAAGATCGACTGATACATGGTATATTATGTGTATATATTATTTATATACATGGTGATTATGTCTCTCTATAAATACAGCTTTTGTTTGAAAAAAGTTCGCGAAAAGTAGTCCGACGAAACAGTTAGAAATAACCGGAGGTGACGTCACAAACGGCCTACCCGAATACTGGGGCTTTACTAGAACGCGGACAAACGTTCGCCAAAACAAGTTCTGGAAATTGAGTACACCTCTGCTGTGATGGAATATGGCGTTTGTGACGTCACCTCCCGTTATTTCTAACTGTTCCATCTGACTTCTTTTCGTGAACGTACAGTATGTCATAACTGTAACAATAATGTTTTAATAGAATGTTCATAAGGTGGTTTATCCAAGATTTATAACCGGGGGTGTACAGAATTTTTAGGGTGGGGCGGATTAGAGATAATCAACTATTTACTTGATGTGTCGATATATCTATTTATTCATTTGCCAATATATCGATTAATTCATCAGCCGATATATCGATTAATTTAGCATAATGATAGATTAAATCGATTACTTGTGTTTGATTATCGCCATTCGATTCGATACACGGAAACCATCACAAAACTGATCTATAGGGGTGGGATTTTTTTACTTTTTATATTGTTTATTTTTTATATTATTTACATTATACTGCCTAGAAGTTGCAACGTGTGGTAGCGTTTCGAATTTTGACCATTCTGAATTCAGATTAAAACAAATGCACATGCTTAAGACTAGGTACTGACGTGCAATTAAACTGTTTGACTGCATGAGCAACATCTATGGACATTTGTAAAAATACACTTGGGTGATACGGCGATTAAATAGCATTGGATAACAGTAGTAAGCGCGCAACGACGGGCAATTAATTGCAAAATCAAAATTGCATAGGAAAATCTGATAGATCTGAATCATCTGATGGCGGAAATTTTCTCAGGGAAAAACTGGGGATGGGGCCAATTTGTATGTAACCGTTACACACCAATTAGCGCCCCCCCCCCTACAAAAAAAAAGAAAAGAAATATTTTTGAAATAGCGCCTCTGCTTTGTTCTAACTACAAATAGGACGATTTAATCTGAACTGAAAAACATCACATTTACTGATCATGAAATTCAACGTATTTATTTTAGACATTTCGTCTTCTCTTCTGAAGCCATTGTACCTTAGTTACAGCAATGCATTTTAAAACTCTTTAATTTCTTATTGCGTTCCGTTCTTTACATCTGGAATTTTTTGGCTCTTCAATTGATATTTTCATCAAGGCGTCCTCATGCGCTGGATTCGTCCACATTCGCTGGGCGTCCACACTTCTCTGATGTTAAAATTCGACTCATAGTTGAAATGTCCTTTCAACACATGCTGTACCAATAGGTTACATTTGTAGACGCACTCAACGGGTATGTGTGTTTAGATTTCATTAAGGGGTATATCAAAAAATCTGGAGGGGCGTGTATAAATCGCTGTAAGAGGCTGTAAAACTAAAACTCCAAATATGCATATGCAAACTTGTAATGGGGGAGAGAGGTTATGACCAGTGATGTGGGTTTTCCGGAAAATTTTCCAGCACTGCGATTACCACACATCTAGTATAATATAATCTGCATTAAATAACATTTGTTTTATATTCTATATCACTACACAAACTATGATCCGCACCCTATACTTACCCCCTCAGAAAGAAATACTGGTCCTCAGAAAATTTTGGAATAATAATATTGGTTAAACTCGTTATTGTTACTTCTTAGTAACTGTTATTTTAACCCTTTTCTGCATAACAGTTCTGTCAGAGAGCCAGGAGTTAATATGATAATGATACTTACATTTGCACTTTTAAAAATGTTGTTTAGCGAATAAGAAAATACCATATGGTATTAATTACATAAATAAAACTCAGAACTAAAAGATGCCAATTCCTAAAATTATTAATGAATCATAATTTGATATAATGAATTTTTTCTTTTCTTTTTTACAATAGGTTCGTTTTTTTCTTAATATTTTAATTTTTATTTATTTGTAGGTTATTTAGTAATATTTTGTACACAATATTTGCATGTAAAATTGAGCTTTTTTTTTAGATTCATATACCTATCTGCCAGCGTTATTTTAGAGTAGTAAGAATGCGTGAGCCGTTGAGATATCGCAAAAAAAAGGGGGAGGACATCAGCTGAAAATGTTTGGTAACTTTAAATAGTTGATGAAATTTATAATGATTTAGTGAAAACGTAAGATTTATTTTAACAGAATGGGGAAAGAAAAGCTAATGTTCGCAAAGGATTCTGTTTTATGTAGTAAAGAGAGGGAGGAATTATGCTATGACCGACTGACAATAATGTTTTTAATATGTTTATTATGGTTTTTTATGTTTAAACTCAGAGAGAGAAAGGGAGAAGTTATGACATTTTTTAAAAAGAAAAATTAATTTTTAAAATTTCAAGACCGGAAAAGTTTCCCACCCACATTTAGGGCCGCAGCTAACAATAGCGGGCATGCTGATGAACTCGAAGTGAAGAGGGGCGGGGGGATCGCTGTAGTGCGGATTATCCACATGTTGATTTTTTTCTAATAAATTTTGTAAGATATTATTATTACCCTTCTCATGGATAACACAATTGCCAAATAATGGTCAACACACAAAGTTTTTGTGACGGGTTTTTATGAATTTTTCGTGGGGGGGGTATTTTTATTATGGTTAATAAATTTGACACCCACGTTTAACAAAAAAACATACAAAAGCTTTTGTGGCGTAGGAGAAAAAGAGACGTCGTCCTCGTCCTAGAATCGAACTAGGGTCCCTCCATTGAGTCCGGAGTGCCTTAACCTCTAGACAAAGCCGTAGCTAAAGGGTTTCAACCCCCACCGAAATTTTTTAAACGTATGTATTAATTATTGAAAACTGCGATTTTTTTTTATTTCTTCTTCAAGTTTTGACCACAAAAAAAAAAATCGCTAATGAGGATTTGCGTTTAATTAAATGAAATTTGGCCATCTCAGCTTTTCGTCCAACCGAACAACGTCTCTCCAGCTGCTGCAGAATCAGAACACAGGGACCACATCCGGGCTATCTCATGGTTCATGGGAGATATTTAGTGGTAAAATCTGTATCCGTCGGCATCGCAGGCTATGGAAATGTTGAACTCTTGGGATATGGCCGTAACAAAATTTGTAATAAAACTGCAAAAATACGTACATGTATTTATTTGTTAAACTTGTAAAAAGGGGAGAGGAAAAACTCTCAAATCTTGAATTATCAAAATTCTGACCACAAAATCTCGTTTTGCAGACCATTAATTTGAGATTACTTCAAAGAAAGAAAAAAAAATAGAAACCATTTTCTTTTAAAGGGAGAAATCAGAAAAAAATAAATTTTGATGGAAAAACTACAAGTAAGAATTTACAATGATGTCTGAAGGCAAAATAAGTATTTTCTCATTTATTTTTGTATGATTTATTAGACTTCAGTAGCGTAACAATTCAAAAAACTCTTGGGGTCTTGAGTTTCCTGAACCCCTCCATTTCCTACGTCACTAATCTATTTGTGTTTCTTCTTTTCGATAAAGGTGATGCATCTTTATTTGTTATTTAAAAAAAAATTACTTCCCCCCGAAATTAAAACTTGGCTACGGCCTTGCTACTAGATCAAGGACAAAAACAAAGCTCTCTTTCTCTGTATATCAAAATGTAAAGGTACGTATACATCTGGGAGCCGCTGATTCGCATGATTGGGTCGGGATTTGGAGCGCCGAACGAACTGTTTATGAACTGTTCGTGGCGAACTGTTTCCTATCGATTTTTCTGACGAACACGAAAGACGTTCCC
>QLNU02014176.1:54169025-54189110 GCA_006491805.2 Dysdera silvatica
CGTATCAGGAGTCTGAAGGACACCTTTCGAAGTGACATGGTGAACCTCTTGATAAGAGACATTACGGGGCACTTCTGATCAATGTTCGAGGTGCGAAAGTCGCCATACTTTCTTTCCGATTGTCTCCCAAGGGGGGCACAGACCAGGCTGCATCGTTTCAGAATTGGCTGTGCATTCACCAACAAGTACCTCCACCGCATTAGGCAACTCCCGTCGCCTGTGTGTCTCCAGTGTCAGGAAGGTGCTGACGAAACACTGGAACACATTCTTTTGCGGTGTCCGGCCTACGGCTACCTCAGGGAGGAGCTCCTTCTCGCCCGCCGCCGTTTAGGCCTCGCCTTGCCCATGGGGGTGTCTCCGGTCCTGCTGCCTGGGCCGTGGCCGTTCCCCGTGACGGTTCCAACGGCTGCTGGTTTCGGTGTGCGTTGAATGACGACTTTACGTGAACGTGCATCTATGAATGCCGTGTTGATCGGCAATCCATCTCCCCCTCAGCCGCCTCGGCGGCTGATTACGCTGTTCAAGCGTCCTGTCTGGGATTACAGCGCCGCCCCCGGCGGCCACCCTTCCCAATGAAACCCTTGCAAAAAGAAGAAGAAAAGAAGTTCGCTGTGAAAATAATTTCAACGAACGGTTCGGCTCATGAAAGGTTCGCAGATGTATACGCACCTTTAAGGTGCGTATCGGAAGTTATCAAGATTCATAAGCTAGGACTGGGTGGTGTGGATTGGAGATAATCGATTATTTACGTTTTTGTTTTTTGGATAACTTTTGGCTGATTTTCAGCGAGAAGGTGTTTTCTTTTTACGGTAGGGGTGTTTAGGTGTTAGTAGACACATTGAATGGGGGAGGGGAGGTATCAAAAAATCTGGAAGGGTGTATAAATCTCTGATGCGTATATATCTGCGAACCTTTCGCGAGAGATATTATTACCCTTCTCAGGGATAACACAATTGCCAAATAATGGTCAACACACAAAGCCACCGGGGCGAGTTTTTGCGAGTTTTTCGTGGAGAATTCTATTAACTGTCACGAAAATACCCGTCAAAAATGTCGCCAGACAAATTCCTATTCCTTCATATATGTTTAGGTCAAATTACAGAGCATTCTGACCAGGGGTTTTTTTTTACAACTTTTCGAAATTGGGGCTTTAATAAATCACCCTGTATGTATATTATGCATCATATGTTTGAATAACAAATTTTCACATATTTTTGCATCGCATTATATAAAAAAAAAAAAAAAAAATTGTTCTAAACCCACTAAGATAGAATCTTGTACGAAATTAGAAAATTCGTTTTTTAGATTCGACTTTACTTCGTAAATTAAGGGGAGTGGGGGGGATTTACTGCACTGTTTCTCGCTATAACAGGTTTCTCTCGCAAGAAAGGAGTTTCGTCCTGTATATTGTGAATGCAACAAAACAAATATTGTATTTCCCGATTCTCGTTATAACCAGATTCAACAGTACGCGATAATTTCGAAATAAACATTAGGATTAAAATAATGCTTAAACAAATAATACCAGGTCTCTGCAGCGCCCTTCAAGTTGGCCTATATGTAAATTCAGCACTGAACGCGTGTCAGTTTTTAAGAGGTAAAGTAACGCTAAGGTAAAACATAAATATTTCAGCAAAAATGGGAACGAATAGTAACCGGACGGCAACTGTAATAAGATCTGATTGGCAACGATTTTAAAACAGCGTTTAGTCTTACCCGCACCGGGCCCCTCAAAAAAAAAAAAAAGCCGGCCCCAGGCATTTGTTTTATTTCTCCATGCGAAAATCCGGTTCAGATTTGCTCCCACCTTAAGCACGGCCCTGAAAAGGGAAGAAACACTGAAATAAGGAAGACCAGAACTCATCCGACTCTCTAGTTTTAATTGTTCTAATTAAGGAAAAAAATTATTCAGAATCGTGGGCCCCCACAAACTCCGAGCCAGGGTAATAAACAAAAAATTAGTTTTGCGGGCCCCTTAAAGCTTCGGGGCCCGATAGTGCAGTGCTGGTATCCCTCCCTTAAAGGCGGCCCTGCCCACATCTCTAATTATGGTTCCCATTAACCCTGCATTAACTCAGTGAGGCTATGGATGGCTTAATTCCTCCTAGAAAAGATTTAGTTTTCGCTAGTGAAACGATAATTACAAATGAATGTTATATGCAGAACATTGAGTTGGGGGAGGGGGGCATGCATAGCCCCTTCTCTTTCTCTATAATTTTAGGCTGGCTACGTCAATGGTTATATTAGCAGCTGTGCTTTGGCGTCAAAATTATGTACTTACGTAGCTTTTAGATATTAATTGTTATTATTTAACAGTAAATAGTGTAGAAACCATCCAGAGCATTTCAAAGACAAATATTAATACCTTACCCACCGCAGGGGCTCCAAGACTCCAACCCAAACAGGGAACACCCAAATTGCCAAAGTTCGTTTATTAAATATTATATTTTGCTTATTGCAAAATTTTGTAAAGTTAATAGTGTAAAGAGGGTCTCCAAAAATTAAACGTCGTTATAGATAGAAAAGTCGTTAATCGGAATGTTTTAATTCTATGAAACATTTTCGGGGAATTTCTAATAAAACGATGTTATTGACACAGTTTACTGTATAATATTATTTATTAGCGGGTTTCAATAGATATTGAACCCGCTATTGCTTTTGGCTTTCCTGTCTGCCTGTCTATACGCAATGAAAAGGGTAAGGCAAAGGTCTTCCGTAAATGCAATAATGATGGTTGTTGTTAATGCTGAAAACCTACCGAGTTACTTGAGAATTAGAGAGTGGTGGATTAGAGAATGGCGGATTAGAGTGACGAATTAGTCGCAAACTGTACAGTGGTGGATTAGCGAGTGGGGTTTAGAGGATGGCGGATTAACGAGTTGCGGATTAGCGAGTTTCGGGTTAGAGAGTTGTGGATTAGCGAGTGGGGTTTAGAGGATGGCGGATTAGCGAGTTTCGGGTTAGAGAGTTGTGGATTAGAGAGTTGCGAATTAATGTTAATTGAAACCCGCTAAATTTAAATATCGACCTTAGGCGATTTTCTTTCACTTGCTTGTTAATTATGTTTTTCCTTTCACTTTTGAGCTCATTTGCCCGCACATGCGTGTTCTTCCGTTCAAACCTCAGCAGTATCTTTTTCAAATTGACGTTCTCATCTATCAGACGTCACCATCCACCTCAAAATATAGCAAAAGAATTACTATCTAAAAAGAAATATCTTCATCCCCAATAATAACTGAATAGACAGTGTCCGTAATAAATATTCTGAAATTACATAAATAGAAATTATAACGAAGTATACAGAACAAATTAAATGGGAAAACTTATTTTAATAAGTTTTAAATGTGGTTTTGCCCGGTCTTTCGCAGCGAAGATTTGTAATTTTTTTTTTTATATATAGTTTTCGTATATGTGTATACAGGGCTTTCTAATAAAAAATTATAATAATATATAAATTATAATAAAATATAAATTATAATAAAATATAAATTATAATAAATATATAACTTATAATAAAATATAAAAATATAATAATTTCTAACAAAAAAAAAAGTGCAGGAGCCCTAATATTATGATAAATCGATTAAAAAATCGAATGGCTGCAAAAGAATCGATAAATCATATCAATTGTTTATGTCCATTTTTCTGGACAACAAAGTTCATGCCTTTAATCACAAATACTTTAATTTTCCATGTCCTCTTTGGCAATTCATGACCCTGGAGGGGCTCCGGCTAATATTTAAATAATCGCCAAAAATGAAGAAGTACCGGAGCCAGGCTCTGGTGGGTGCCCGCCCAATTTAAGTCCTGTGTGTATATATCTATAACACTTTAAGCACGTTTGGCTCATAACCTGGAAAGACATTTTCAAAAATGATGGTTTATACGCGATAACGTGCGCGTATTTTCAGAAAAGTACAAAAGTTTAATCAAAACTAAATTTTAAGTAGTGATATAACACGGCACGTAAAAAAACTCCGATGTTGCTTTTTTTTTTATTTCTTTATTTTTATATCTGTGTTTAGATTAGGTTTTTCGTCAGTAGTTACGCTTACGTCAGAGAGGAAGCAGAGATATAACACGCTTGTGGATTAGATTACATCTAGGCAAAGCCACACGAAGAGATATGACTCAGATTAAGGAAGCCCTAGGCTCGAAGGACAGTATAGGCCCCTAAAGAATATAGCCCCCGCTATATTCGGTCAATAAATCATATTATTATTTGAAGTTCACTTTCTATAATACTCTGGATTATCGATTATGAAACTAGGAGCTATGTAAACAAATAGCTCTTATACTTAAATAATATCAAACTCTATCAAGGTAATCGAGTAGGGACCCCAGGCCCTAGCCTGTACGTAAATTCGGCGCTGATATATTTCTGTAAATCGAATAAATAAATTTTCTTGTAAAAATTATTTTCACGTTTTTGTGAATTTCTTTTACAATAGATCGGATAGCTACTGTAACGTGTTTTTCCAACGTCTTTATCTTAAACTGCTTTACAATGACCCAGTTCGTTTTCTTATCTTAGGAATTCATTTTTATTGAAATAATTTCTTCCCCTTCTTTAAATTTACTACCATTTGTTCAAGAACTTTTATCAAATAGTGACCAATCATTTTTACTATACGCTCGGTGGTGACACAGTGACAAGGCCGTAGCTAGTATTTAATTTCGGGGCGGGGGTTACAAAATAACGAATAAAAGTGTGTCACCTTTATCGAATTAAGAAGAAATATAAATATGTCAGTGACGTAGAAAAGGGAAGGGCTTAGGGGGCTCAACCCCATGATATATCAAAACATATTATTTTTCCAAAACCGCATCATATAACTTGAGCCGCCCCCATGAGTTTTGAATTGCTATGCTACTGAAATATAATAAATCACACAAAAATAAAAGAGAAAATATCAGTTTTGCCTCTTGCTATAATTGTAATTTTTTACTTGTAGTTTTGCCATCAAAATTTAATTTCTTAGAATGCCTCCTCCTTCTAAAAAAATGGTTTCTACTTTTTTTCTTTCTTTCTTTAAAATATTCTCAAATTATTGGTCTGAAAAACGAGACCCCTGCGGTCAGAATTTTGATAATTTAAGGCTTGAGAGGTTTTTCTCATCCCCTTTTTACAAATTTGACAAATAAATACACGGGTATTTTTGAGATTCTATTACAAATTTTGTTTCGGGGGGGGATCAGTCCCTAAGATCCTCCTCGGACATATGCGTACGCAGAAAGTTCATATAAACTCAATGGGTGGGGTTGATTACAGAGCTGCAACTCACATATTCCTATGTTAAATATACAAAATTTCATTGTAATGTGGTATTACAACCCTACCAACACCCCTCTGATTACGCCAGTGCCCTCTGGATACAGGCATGCCTTTGGTTACCCCTTGAATAATCCTGGTTTGATTCCAACAGGTTTCCGACGTAAGTTTTTGTAATATCAGATTTGTTGTCCAGTGTTCCTTTCTCTAGGTGAAAGGGGTGCGAATTCTTTGGAAATCTACAGTTTATGGCGCAGTATGTTCAGGCTGTCCTTGCGCCATAAAACACAAACACAATACATTTTTATGGTATAGCAGAGGTGGGCACACTGACGTACGCAAGGGATGTTGATGGGGGTTGTAACCCCACATTGCAATGAAATTTTGTATATTTAACATAGGAATATGTGAGTTGTAGCTCTGTAACCCCCCCCTCCCATTGAGCCTATAACCCCCTTATGAACTTTCTGCGTACGCCTATGGGTGAGTAGAATCAGAAAATAAGTGCGATTTTAACCACAGTACGAAGTGTTATCCGTTGTGTGCTAAGACTACTGGATTTGCCGCCGTAGACGGGATCAAGGACTTAACGTGATCTTTAAACTAAATTTTGCTTTAAAATTATTCATAGCTGATGGTTCGGACCCCATTTAAGTAGCGCACAACCTTTAACAGCAACTGTAGTAAGACCGTGTATAAAGTGGGGGGTTGGTAAGGGTTTAAAACCCCCTTTGCACGGTTTTATTAGCTCTAAAATCAAATTTATTATAAAGAAAAAAGAAATTTCCTATCAACCACCCCTTTGTTTTCATCAAACTACCCAGCTTTTGAAATCCTGTGCACAGGCCTGTACTGTAAAATTATTATTTTGTTCTAAAGTATTCTCTACTTTCTAAGGAATACAATCCAGTACATTTCTTTAAATAAAAAGCCTGTTGAGATCAGTGGCGCCGACTTCGTGGGTTCGAGACGCTTTTTGAATCGTCAAAAATTTTGTTCTGGGTTTCTCGAACCCTTTTTTTTGGGGGGGTGAGGGGGGGGATACGCGTACGGAAATATATGCACAAAGTTTTTCGCCATCAACTTTTCAAGATTTTTATTATTTATACATTGTTCCCTGGACCTTTTGTAAAAGAAAATTTCTTCGTGTTGTCTGGGTTTACAGAAAATACAAGTCTAGTCTCTAGCTCTATAGATAGAGATTTATACATACAGAGACGAGAACATTCAGAGGTCATAGTGATAAAGGCGAAAACGTGTTGTCTAGTAAGTTGACCTACCCTATCTTTCAAACACTGGGGGATCCATACTTTACTTTTTACTTTGATTTGCCTCCCAAATACCCCTGGAGCACCCGGAAAATTTAGCTTTTATTTCAGTCAACTTCTTTTCAAAGAGAGACGGGCGGGGGAGGGGGCTGATCACATCTGAGTATTTTGGCAGCAATCGTAAAACTATAAATGGTGTATGCATTTAGGGGGCATTAAATAATTATCTAGAGAAAAAATATCTTTCTATAATTAACTATAATTTGCTTCATTTTAACATTTCAGGTGTCTTATTGTACCAGATAATCTGATAATGAAATTTAAATTATACTTGAATCCTTTGAAATGTGTGCCGGTTATTCGATTTAAAATTTTTGGAATTATTTTAATAATACCGCAATAATTTTTCAACTCTGCGCCTCTGGTTGAGGTCTCATATAGACAATAGAAATTACACCATCCGCGTAAAGTGCGTGCTTAGAATATGCATGTGCACAGTTGAGGAAATTGTGTCGAGAACAGAAGTATATGTAAATAGTAGAGATAAGATCCACCATTCTCGTTTGCATTCAATGAATGTGTGAATAGGAATGATAACGACCATTCTAATTCAGGCGAATGACT
Source organism: Dysdera silvatica (assembly GCA_006491805.2). Taxonomy (NCBI): domain Eukaryota; kingdom Metazoa; phylum Arthropoda; class Arachnida; order Araneae; family Dysderidae; genus Dysdera; species Dysdera silvatica. The sequence goes on from QLNU02014176.1 coordinate 54,176,190, forward strand.
CAAAGAAATGGGATTAAAAATAAATAAATACACCGTTTTAAAAGAACGGATATGAGTCCACTGAATATATATATATTATTTTAAAACCATGGGGATTACAGAAAACATTCAACAACGTGAATGGTTTTGATCACCTTTAACTCGGAGCACAATACTTTCTGCTAGAATGAGGGTGCAATCATTAGAATACGCAGAAAGTTAGTAAGGGGGGTTATAGGTTCGGGGGTTACAGAGCTTCAACTCACATATTCCTATGTTAAATATACAAAATTTCATCGCAATGGGAGATGAAATTTGATCTCAATGGGGTTACAACCCCTATCAACACCCCCTGCGTACGCCAATGGGTGCAATCATCACAGACGTGTGTTCGTTTTCATATAGATAGATATTTATTTCTGTTTGTGTGCCTAAAGTAGTTAAATGTATTATTTTGAGCCCGTCTTTACCTTTGCCATATATAATAACTTCGATGGATATTTGCATGTATTATTAGTCTACAGAAACATAATGAAATGGGAATTCTGTTGCACAATTTGGGACTGACACTATTAACCTCCGTAATTTGTTATTGAACTCCATATTGTGCATCTATAAAGTACAATTACATGTTTACGTGCCTTATTTCTGGACGCTGATAGTACAGGTCTAAGATTGTCGATTTTATCCAGAACCTCGCGCAAAGCTTCACAGACATTATAGGACACTTATTAGCAAGAGTAAAAGGCCATTAAACGCGTGTATTATATCATGGTTTCGTGTTATACGGTCAACAGCCCCATTCTGGTAATTAGTTGTTTATTCCATTGATTGTAACCTATTACAGGGTATATATAGAATACTTTCATGGTAGGAGTTTTATTTTTTAATGTATCTTAGGAAGAAGCCTTTGCAAAGTTAATTAACGTGGATTTTTTATGTCTATCCAATGTAGATCCATTTGACCTCGATCAAATTAATTTGTTCTTCAAAATCTCAATTATGTGCCTCTTTCACTAAAAATTACTGCATGCAACTGAAGCTGAGTGTAGTTTGAAGTATTAAAAGCCTAACTTTAAGCCCCAAAAGTACTGAAAACACTGCAAAAAGTACCACAAGAACAAAATCACACTAAAACAGATCGCGTTGCATTTGCTGGAAATCCGCCATGATGAACTAAAAAATCGATAATACGGATAGATAACTTGATATAACTCGATTGGTTCATCGAATCGTGGTCCAATAAACATATTTTAAATTTTTGGAAAAGAACGTTAAACTCAATTTAATTCAAGTCATAATGAAAAATTTGAAAAATATCTCGCAAGATCTTCCTTTTTTATTTAATTAACATTGTAAAATATCTATAAAAGTTATGTTTTCGTCGAAATAACCTTTATGTGACGTCATGTTTCCCTTCAAACGGCCTTCTCTATCGATATTCCAACGATTCGAGTGCGTATTTGTTCTTCAAGGCAGTGCGGGGTCCCCAGACTCGCCGACATTTTGCGTTGTTTTGAAATTCGGGTGAAGTGTTGATTTTCTTTTCATCAGTTTGGCGCCAATTGCTTCAACAACTCTCATTACAATTGTCGTTACGAGGTAAATGATTTTTTTGTTCATGAATGAAACTGAATTTTAACTATTTTTAAACGCGTTCGAGCTGTTATTATTACTGACTCCCCTTCACGATAATCCGGCGAAGTAAGCCTAACCGTTAGATTCAAAATTTGAAATTTCATGTACAAGATACTGTGGTGTGTTTTTATGTACTGCAGTTGTGTAATATTATACCAAATTTGCACCCCAAAGTCTTTGAATTTCATTTTCTTTCGTATTTTTTAATCGTGAATTATTTTTGATCAACGTTTTCATTTAATTTTGCCGATAAATTGGGCATCCTGTGTTATTGGAATTTTGAAAGGTCGTTGTAAATGTTTAAAAAGGTTATATATTTTATATATATGGAAAGTAAATAAGTATAAATGTATTTTTTTTTATGTTCATTTCAATGTTTTTGGGGCGTTGGGGGATCTTTTTTAGTCGCTGTAACACTATCGCCTGACAACCAAAACGTACGGGTTTTAGGTTAATGCATTCGTTGAATATAAATCGAAATCATTATTGTGAACTGCAGTTTTTATTATTTTGTGCACGTGACGTGCATAATATAGATTTAGGTGAAAATATAGTTATATCGGCTTTCGCGTGTCATGAAGTTGGAAACATTACTTCGAAAATATGATAATGGCAGCTGGGAAGAAGGCGATTTTACCTGGTTTTCAAAATAGCAGGGAATGAAAATAAGAAACTTGATCCCTCTATATACAATCATGTTTTTGGCCTCCCCTGTAGAATCCGTTCCGTCAAGATCGGAGTTACTTTACAGCCCTCCTACAACACTGGAATAAAAAAAAACACTTCACAGTTCGTCCCCTACTGAATTTTTTGAAGTGTTTCTAAAATATATGGCAACAGGTCAACTGATCTGCCACCATGTTGTTAACGGTGTTTTTTAGACCATGTTATTTTTTCTGTATCAGTGGAGGAATTGTGGGATGGAAGACCCCCCCCACACACACTTCAGGTTTTGTCTTGCTGCCTTTTTGGATCACATTTCAGTTAAGCCCGAATCTTTAAAATGTTGTATGCTAGCAAAAAAGCATCAGAACAGCCTGATATTCGTAATTGTCTCAATTCAACGAAGTTAAAAACACGAAGTACTAACCTTTATTGGTCTTTGTCGAACATGTGTGGGACTATTTTTTTAATTCACACCTCGTTCTTACACTGCTAGTGAAAGGAATCATCTACATTAGGCCTATCCCACAATCCTGTCCGTTTCCTACATACTGGACACTCTTACCTTGATGCAGTTAAACACTCATTCACAGCCCACTCCAGTCTGCAATTCCACCAAAAAAAAAAATCTACCTTTCTAACATAATACAATTTACTGCAACAAACAAACAAACCACACACACACACACACACAAAAAATGGTGAAGCTCAGAAGAGAAGCATAGGACACGTATGACATCACTAGCCGATCTATTGAAATTTTCGACCAATTTTAGGAAAGAAAACTAGGGGATGGACTGTGCAGTAGTGCCTAAAAAAATTCCAATGTAACTTCATAGTTCATCACATACTGAATTTTTTTTCAACGTTGCCGAAAGCAGCTGACAAGAGGTAAAGTAACTAGCATCAGTGTATAATACTTCGTTGTCTCTGTCGTCACAAACTGCCTTCTCTGATTACGTCGTCATGAATTGTCGTTTTGCGTGTATTTCTGGTTACCATGGTGAAATACCATTTCAAAACGGACAATCTATTTGTATTCTACCGTTTCTTTAAACAGGTACTACTGCAATACGCGCAACCTACTCGATTCTAGTCCGTGTTTTCAAAATTGGCACTGGCGAAACTGGTAATTGGCACAGTTAGTTGCCATGTTGTTTATGCCATTCTCGTGTGTTTTTTTCCTCCCCCCCCTCTCCCCCCAATTCAAAACAAAAAAAATATTGTACAATCGGATGTTTCTGGCATCGGCAAAGTTGCTAGTCGGCATGTTGTTTACAGCATTTTTGGTAATCCTCCTCCTCCTCCATTCCTGAAATTTTTGTGATTGTTCTTTCTCTCCCCACCCCCGTACTTTTTGTGAATCTTCCTGGTCCTCCCCTTCAATAATTTCCTTGAACCATCCTCCTCCCTCCCTACTTTACATAAATTGTCTTCTTCCCCTCTCTCCCCTTTTCTTGCATCCTGTTCCTCCCTCTCTTCTCATTACTCCCTACCCCTCCAAACCTAAAAAAACACTACCACATTCCTTAAATCGCCACTGAAAATCATCTACACCTCTCTCACATGGAAACACCAGTTTCTTCCTCTTCTGTCACTTACACTCACACACAATTAAATCCTTTAACACGGCCCAGTCAAAAAAAAAAGTAATTCATAAAAATTAACACATTCAGATGCTCACTAGGAGCGTGAAGAAAAAATAAAATGGCGTCTCACACTAGTTCTCACCGCATCATACACACATATATGTCACATGACAGTATGTGATGTCACAACGCGATCTGGTGCAATTTCCTACGATTTCAAGATAGATGAAGTGGGTTGTGTGTTTTGCAGTTCCACCCTTAAAAAATACTGACCTACATTTCACCGTCTGTAGGGTAGGGTTCCTCCTCAATACATTTTTTGGCACTAGTACAGATACTGTTCCATTTCGTTTTTAGTGGGAAGTGTTTCCAATACACTTGGCAACTTTGTCTTGGCTTGCCGCCATGTTGCTTACGTCTCAATACAGGCTCCGCCCCTTTCCTTCCTCCCAGCCTTCACCCCTACCCTCTCCCTTTGTAACTTCTCTTCTTCATTCCTACCCCTCTAACCTCTCTCTTTCACCTCTACCCCTCTTCCTCATGTTCTTTCTCCCCCCCTCTTCACCTCCCAACCCTTGTTTCCTTGGCAGTCTCTTCCTACTCCCTGCTACCCTTTTCTCCTGTTCCCTTTCCACTCCCAACCTCCACCCCCTTCACCTCTTAACCTTTCCCGCTGTTGGCTTTCCTCTCTTTTCCTCCATCTCTTCCCCTCCCCCTGCTCCTTTTTCTCAGTGCAGCGAACAAAATAAAAACGGCATACTAACTTTTATTCCTTTTATCTGTCAGATAACTTCACCCCTTCAACTACACAGTTATCCACGTTAGGCCTAGGGTACAAGCGCACCTTGCAAACCGGACCCTTTTACAACAAACCAATCCAACAACATTCCTCTTCCCTTTCAACCGCAATTGAACAAAAAAATCCACATTGACACGTTCCGGCATCTTTCCAATCGCTGCAACACTTCCATGACACTCAAAAGAATAACGAAGCAGCTTCAAAACGGCTTACCACCGCCACAGAGAAACACCGTAAAATGCCCCACCTTGTGTGACATCACACATCACGTGTTAAAATCACTGATGTCAAAACCCCACCTACAGCGATTTTCCTTCTCATTTCTAGGGGAAAATTGATCTTGTGGGACAGTATCTGTACTACCACTCCATTTTTTTTTTTTTTAAATGAATGATTTTACTTCTCTGTTTACATCATGAATTGTCGTTTTGCTTGTTCATTTTATTTCCGGTTGCCATTATGGATTACCCTTTACAAATTGACAACATATTTGTATTCTACTGATTCAACCCTTTTAATATTGTGGCAGATTCTCGAGAATCTAACAATATTAAGTCGTAGGGTTTGGGGGTCGAGCCCCTGCTAGGCATCCGCTGATTCAGGTATCTGATGCGTGTGTCCCGACGTCCAGCTTTCTTTCTGGCAACGTTCCAAAAAATAAGCGATACTGCATATACGCTGTGATAAGCTCTTGTGCAGAAACAGCCCAGTGTGCAATTCTCGGACCGATTTTAAAGGTATAACATGAGTTTTGGGGACAAGGATGTAATATGTTCTGTTCCCAGGTAACCTTCAGCCATGTTAGAAATGTGGTTTACAGAGTTTTTTTTAGCACTGTAATTTTCCTGAATCAGCAAATGCCTTGTGTGTGTGGGGTGGCGGGTAGGGTGTTTTACCCTCCAGTGGGTTTTGGGGATGTATGTTCCCAAATGTGAAGTGGTGGAACATTATGATAATAAGAACAGAAAAAGGAAACGATCTCTCGAGTGACTTTTGCAAATTCAATTCAAACTTACTGTCATGTCCTGCAAGTTCTGCTGCTATGAAACGGATTTTTTAAACTTTTGGTATTGTATGGTCAATGCTCCATAACCACCTTGATGTTGACACAGCACTGAAGCTGGTCAAAATTTGCACAGTGTTACCAGTGATACTGATAAATGAATTCCTTATCTTACTTTGTAACACATGATAATAACAAGTCAATATTTTTAATTTCAACAAATCTTTATTTTTCTTATCAGTGAAGTTTTCTATTAATAATATAAAAACAAGGTCATTAATAACTGTTTTTTTTTTTATGCTTCTATAGTAAGCATATAACTTTTCAATAAAATAGGGGTATACAGTATTCAACAACAGGGTTGTCCTAGTTTTGCCTGACTGAAAAAAACCCAAGTAGATTAAAAAAAAACCAAAAACATAAAACCACTTCCCCAATATTGAGTACATGGATTTCTAATCACAATCTTGAATTCTATATGCTCCTATTTCATTGATATGTTATATTGGTACTATAGATGTGTATGTAAAATTAGCCAATTATTGTTGACCTTATTTTTATATTTGTAGAAAAATGTAGTCATTAAAATTAAAAGTAGTATAGATTCTTACGAATATAAAACTCTATAAAAAAGGAATTCATTTATTGATATCCACGTTATGGCTCTGCAAAAATTTACAAACCTTGACACGCTCCCCCACCCTAAGCTTTATCTTACATTAGTGTTTTCCATTGCTTTATCTTGCCAAATATTGCAGTATCTTCAAATAAGGTCTAAACTTATTCCACTTAATAAACATCATCCAACGACAGCTAAATATATGCATTTGTTCCCTCATGTTAATGTCGTTACATATTGGAACTCTCATGTCACTGAAAATGGTAGTAACACTGAGATAATGCATCCTTTTAGGGTTGAATAAAACCCAGAATTTTTTGAAAAAAAAAAGCAGGTGGGCTTTTTTAGGCTTTAGATTTAATTAGGTATTTTAAGGGTTTATTATTTATTATCATTAAAAACAGTTACTTAGGCTATTTTCAAATCTTTGCACAGATGGAAAATAACATAGCTTATCCTATATACTTCTAGTATCCAGAACCGGTGCAAGTGCATTTTCCGCCCTAGGTAAATGATGTGTGCATACCCCCACATAAAAAAATCGACACCTCAATATATTTTGTAACAATCAAGAAGTGAAAAAAAATACAGCGCATTCTGCCCTCTCACCGTACGGGTAAACTGAAGTATAAACACAGCTTATCTCATAACACAAAAATAAATGAGCAAGAGAAAAAGTAGTTTGGGATTTTGGTGTTGAAGGAGAAAATTGCAGTTCTCACGAGCTCCCCATAACTCTAGTATGGCATCAGTAGGCTACTGCTCGCTCCACTCGAAGGGGTAGCGGTAATGTGAAGATGTTATGCAGAGTTAAGTAAATTGATTTGGGGAAAATTTGCTAATGTAAGAAAGCAAGAAATTGAGGGTTTGGAAAAAATGAATAGAGAAACAGGATATATATACAGGGTGATTCTTAACTCGAGGAAAAAATTTTAAGGGGTGGTAGGGAACCCGAAATGAACCATATTGGCCGATATCCCCATGTTCGAAACGGAGGGGAATGGCTGCAGAGTCAATTCGTTTACGTCCAGCTCGTTGCTACGTAACCAATTACATCAATTAAAATATTTTTTTCATACAGAATTTAAGTGATTCACCTAATAATACAGCAGAGACAAAGAAATCCGGAATTCCCTTTTCTGATCCTGATTTGTGTTGCGATTTAGTGAAAATAAGCATAAAACTGCATTTTTTATCACACTGAAAAAGAATTGGGAACTGCCAAGTATGTGCAGCAGGCGAAAGACATTAAAATAAACATTTTTTGTTCAGTGAATTTTTTTCCAAAAATTAGCCGTTCGGGCACTACAGTGAATTTGGTGTTTACATCCATCACGTTCAAGGTTTTGCAAATGGCAAAATGCGCCATTTAAAGAATTTCCAAAATTATTTAATGCGATTTCTGGTGGTAGTCTGTTTGAGCATTTATTGTAAAAAGGGTAAACAAAGTCGTTACATTTTTTAACGTAATTTCTAGAATGGCGCTTAAGCACGATACATTCGAGAACACACATTCTTTGACAGAAAGTTTTAGTTCCAGCGTTTTATCCTTCGTATTTGGACATAATTTGTAAGGACCGCTAAAAACTGATTTCTTACTGCATACACTACGATTTTAAGCAGCCCTGGGCGGTTGCCCTCTCCCCAATGCCGGCCTCACCCAAAAGTGTTTAAGGGTCGCTGAAAACTGATACCATTGTACATGCAGTACATTTTTATTATTTTATTTGTTTATTATTATATATATTTTTTTTTTTTTGGTCTAGGATTTTACGACCCTGTTTAGAATTATGTATGTAAGGGCGGCCATAAGCTAATTTCTCAGTACGCGCACTATAATTTTTAACGACCTCGGTCGTGTCCCGGCTCGTCCCCCACCTCCACACACACACTAAGGCCGCCCCTGCCTAAGGTATCTCTTTTTCAAAGATGTACTGCGCTTTACGCTTTACAATTCCAGTGAATTTAACAGATTTTAGAAAGTCGCCAAATAGAGCCCAAGGTCCGTTGGCATTAAATAATTTTAGAAATTCTTGAAATGGCGCATTTTGCCATTTGTGGAAACTTTGACCGTGGTGGATGTAAACACTAAATTCGCCATAGTGGCTGAACGTCTAACTTTAGGCAAAAAGTCACTGAACAAAAACTGTTCATTTTAATGTCCTTCACCTGTTGCACATACTTGGCATTTCACAACTGTTTTCCAGTGGGATAAAAAAAAAATGCAATTTTATGCTTATTTTCACTAAATCGTAACAGAATAGAATCAGAAAAGGGAATTTTTGATTTTTTTTTTCTAATCTCTGCTGTATTAATTAGGACAATTACTTAAATTCTGTATTGAAAAATGATTTTAATTGGTGTGATTGGTTACGTAGCAACGAGCTAGACGTAAACAATAAATTGATTCTGCAGCCATACCTGTTCTGTTTCGAACACAGCCCTTAAAATTTTTTTCCTTGAGTTAAGGGTCACCCTGTATATATTACATATATATGTATTTTATATTCCTTTGGAAATCAGTGTCTTTGCCAAATATATTACATAAATTTTCACGAAATTTTCTGGTATGTTCAGGCAATCTAGTTTGGACTTAAAACCACCCCTGTCTATGCCATCACTAATCTCGTAGACCAAGTTGCAAGTTACTAAGTTCTTGTTTCAGCTCACTTCAACGAAAGGTGAAAAGTTAAACTTGGAATTTCAGTGTGTGCATTTATTGGTCTTAAATTCAATTATATTTAATTTAACAATTTTCTTCTTTTGAAGTTAATACATGTAGTTGTATTTTTAAGAAATAATATATATTTAAAGTGCATTTAATTGCCGTTCCTTGAATGCGACCTTATTATGTTATGGCTAACCTAATGAGGCCTTCCAACATGAAAAAGTTCCCCATCTGTGTTCCAATGGTATAGTAAATAACTCCCAGTTATTCATGAGATGTCATGGCAGGAACCTACTGGCAACTCCAGTTTCAAATTTTAAAATTTTTAGAAGTTCAAAATTCTTCCTTGCCATTTTCTAAATAACTTGAGATACTAGCAGGCCCAGCACGACCATATAGGTAAACTAGGCAGTCGCCAATGGCGGCAATATGACAGATTTTTTTTTTATGATATTTAATACCATACATGCATAAAGTTCCAAACTGTCTGGCAGTGGTACCAAAATTTGTCTGGTGAGTTTTATGTCACAATAATAGGCAGCGATGTCCTAACGTGTTTGTAGTCCTTGGACCTAATCACTTTTGGAGGCCCTTTTATCCAGGCCCGTAGGAAGAGGGGATAGGACAGGCCTGGCCTCCCCCTAAATATTTTGTGGCCCCAAAAAATGTTAATAAAATGGCAACTTTTTTTAATTCTGGCTCCCCTGTTGTCTGGATGCCCCCAGCCCCCCTTACCTCAAACTTTTTGCTTGCGGTCAATCTGAAATTTTTTTTTTTCCTTCTTTTTCTCTCAGTCTGGAAAATTGTCTGCTGATGGCCAATTTTGTCTGGTAGTCAGAATGCCAGAATGTTGTACATTCTGCATCCATGTTTAATACTGTAAGCCTTGAGATAAACTTGGCAATAAAAAAATAGAAAATGTATTATTTTTGATTGAATGCCTTCACCAATAATTACTCTTCCTTTTATATATATATATGTATGTATAAGCTCTCTTTTAAAATGTCACATTTATGGTTCAAACTATTTTTCACATCTATAACCTTTCTCACTAATCGCTTTCTATGGTAGTGTTTCAACCCTTAATGATTCCTTGATCCGCTGGCCGCAATTTAACCTTCATGTTCACAGGGAGATCCTGAAACTTGATTTCAAGTTTGAAAGTTCACAATAAACAGTGCAATTGAAAAGTTTGGTGTCGAAGAGGAACAAATCCATTTTTTTTTTCGACATTGAGTTATTGATACATTCTTGTATAATTTTTCATGCTGAATTCGAATGTCAGGTCCTTTAGTTTCAAAAACGGCCAGAACATGAAGAAAATCTCATTCAAAAGTGAGCCTAGGCTATTGATGCAGGAAACAATAAGTTAATTTTTCAACTCTGTTGAAAAAAATGCAAAATGTTGTGTCCGTCTTCGATACCAAACTGCTTAATTGTCCATGAAAATCTGCGCTTTGCTTCATAAAATATTGAATCTAATTTCCTAATGTAATGCTCCATACTTTCTTATTCGATTTATACTGTACCATCAGAGAGTTAACATTTTTAAATGAGCGATGATTTTTGAATTTGCCGATAACCAGGGTTGGCAAGTTTTTGACGCATGACAGTTTTAACCGGTTTTATGCATGATTTAAACTGTCACTTCAAATTCCTGTGTGCCAAAAATGCCAAAAACCCAAATTTTAATTATTACAATAAAACACCTTACATTAGTTATGTGTTTAAACTAAGGATGCGATGAATAGTGATTTGGCCAAATAGTCGGCTAGCCCAGGGTTTAAAATTAGCGGGTGTACATGAAATTTTATCCGTGCATGTAAATTTTTAATTTGGGTGCACCTAACTATTCAAAACTATGGCTACTTAAATTTATTTTTCAAGAACAGTGACCTATGGAATAATTTTATATAATTTTCTCAATGTATCTGCATTTGGCTTTTTTTTTTACAAACGAATGTTCAATTAGTAAAAGATTGATTTAGCAACATTTTTTTAGCAGAATACAACTTAAAAAATAAAAAATCGACGATCTTTTCAGACGATCAATGGTCGTCCTTGGATTGTAAAATGTTGTATAACACCTAGTGCGTGTTGTCGATTTCAGGCTGGTTAAGTTGCCATAAAAAATAACAAAAATAGAAACGATTAATCGTAAAGTGTTAAAGAGCTGTGTGGAGGCCAACTTTTTTCTCGTGAGAAGCGTGAAGGCCAACTTTTCTTTATGATAAGAGAAGAGGCATTATAATTGCAGAGGTGAATCAAAACCATGAGGAGGGTTTGATGAAGAAAATAGACAGTGTAGGCTTAAGAAAAGAGTTCCAAGCACCACTGAAGCCAGGGGTGGATCCAAGATTACTAATAATAAAGATAACCAAGATAATAATGATAAGTAATTGCTGAACTTGTGAATAAAAAAGGCCTCTGCACAGTCCAATTCCAAAGGTGAACAAGTTTGAAAGATAATGTTAGCATCGTTGAAGAGGAATTTGTGATTGAATTCGTGGCAATGCACCGCGATAGAAGACATTTTGAACTCTGCGCGTTCAACGTATCTTCGGTGTTCTCTGAGATGGTGGAACAAAACTCTCCTCGTGTGACCGATGTAGGACATTCCACATTGGCAAAAAACTCGATAAATTCCCCAATAACGAAACGTTTGAATGGGAACTTTAAATTGAGATGGCAGGAGAAAACACAACTCGGAATCCTGTCTGTCGAAGAATTTTTGCTCTGGCAACACTAATCTTAGGAGTGAAAAAAATGACTATTGTGTCAACAGAAGCGTCGGAACTGGAGGGTGTACGTATAGTGAAAGGAGCTGGTTTGGAAAACTTGGCTAAAGCTAAGTCAATAATAGTGGGTTTGAAACTCCTGTAAGCAGCAATGTCTGTAAGGAATTTAATTTCACAAGCTAAGGCAGCCTTGGTTGAGCAGATACGTAAAACATGAAAATGTAAAAAGTGGCCATTTTTTGTTGGAAAGGATGGCAAGATTTAAATGTGGAGGAAGTGAAAGCCTTACGGAAAACAGAGGTCTCAAACCGATGGTGAACTTTTTTAATGAGAATATCAAGAAAATGGATAGTATTATTTATGTTCCTCCAAATCAAGAGAGAACTCAAGACAAGTGTCTAAGTAGTTTATGATAGGCAAAAGAGCGGCAATTTGATCTCGGGGGGCCATCCCGGATAATAAAAATATCGCCGACATACCTGATCCAGAGTCTGAAATCTACCTGGGTAAACAACCTGAGTTCAAAGTAATGCATGTAGATATCGCAAAATATAGATGAGAGGGGATTACCCATTGCCATACCAGTTGTTTGTTGGTAATGGACGCCATTGTAAATGAAATAGGTAAAGTTAACACACATTGAAGTAAAAGTAATTAATTCAATCTCAGGTTGAGAAAAATGAAATGCCACAAAGCGACACCGGAGACAAGAGCGCCGTCATCAGGAATGTTAGTGAACATAGACTTAATATCAAGTGTAGCCATTGTACAGTGTTCTGGAGAAAATGAACGAAGAACAGGAGTGAAATGGACGGAGTTTTTACAGGTGAAAGAGTTAGACAAGGTAAGAGGCGAGAAAAGTGAGAAGAAACTTCGCCAGCCCATATGACACTGAACCAATGCAAGAAATGATGGGGTGAAAAGGAATGCCGGGTTTATGTATTTTAGGGGGAGTGTAGAACCGAGCGGGTGTTGCGTGCGAAACAAAAAAGGCAGACTTCTGGTGTTGATTAAAAAGAAAAGAGTTCTTAACATGTTTGTTGTATTGTAGATGAATATGCTCAGTAGGATAACGGAGGATTGATAAATATTGGCCAGATTCAATAACCTTGAGGGATCCAGTACTGGTCTTTAGTAAGGATAACGATCTGGCCGCCTTTGTGATACGCAGATGATCGTTGCGAGAGAGTTCATGGAACTCCCGGCATTCTGCAAGAGGAATGTT
>QLNU02014176.1:54195353-54212045 GCA_006491805.2 Dysdera silvatica
TCGAGTTATCGTTAATTTTCCCCTTGAGTTCAGTGCAGACACACCCGAATCTTTCTCTTTAACACTATCTAACTCATTTGGATTATTAATCAAAGTATAATTTAAAATATTAATCACATCTGAACAGGAACTTTGAACAGTTTTAACTTGTTCAAAATTGATTCTCCTCTTCCAACTGTAAGCCATGCTCGTGGAATTTCTCCTGGTTGAATAAGGATCCAAATTGTCTGATTTCCTTGCAGTGGTATGGGATTTCAAAAATCTACGAACTGATTGCGAGTATGAAAGATTCAAAAACTGGAACAGTTTGCTGGCTTCTTTTTCTGGTTGCAACGCTAAATCTTCATACCGTACTCGGATGAATTTTGAAGGCTCTTTGTCCTGGAGGTCTTCAAACACGCGGATGTCTTCCCTAATTTCTGAACATATGACACTGGGATCAGAACAATCAGTACCATTACACCAGTCTGGCAATGACCACCTTGAGCTGATGATGCCTCGTGGATCTCTGGTTAAGTATACAACTTTGATATTAAGATCAGGATTCTCATCTAGAAACAACTTCAGCTGCCACATATGAAGTCGTGTTGTCTTTATGACTTGTACTGGAGCACGTTGGCAGACGGCAGATACAAAGTCTGCATTGAAGCACACTCGAGGATTTGTCCGACAAGTAAACCAAAGAAAAAGGCTGCGTGTAAATAGGAACTGATTTTTAGGCTTTTTTACCCAGCGTAAGTAATTATCCAATCCCGTAAAATTGCAATTATATATGCTGCTGAAGAGCTCAAAAGCTTCTTTTACTCTAGTAGAACCAGAAATCCTGCTACCATAAGTCATATAATGAAGCGGTTCAAATTGGTAAAATGTCTTCCAATTCTGTTGCAGAAGCTCTCCTAAAAAGGATGACCCAGATCGAAAGTAAGTAATAAGCAAAATCCTGTTTACATCTGATGAATTTACTATTGACATAGACTTAACACCTTTCATGGGATCAGCTTTTACCCTCCTCCTTATTGTCTCTTTGAAATTCGCCATTCTCCGAATTTTATCATTATGTTCGAAAAATTCCTGTCTAGTGGAAAAAATGCTATTTGCTCTCCCAACAGCATGGTCTCGAACACTGACTTTTGCTTCCACTCTTTGAAATGGCAAGGCTGTTTCGTTTTTAGTCCATGATGATACGTTTGTCGATTTCCATGGACTAGCCAATTTTCGAACAGATACAGAATCCTTCGGATTGACAGAAGTCAAATTGGAGTTTGAAACATCAGCCAAGTGGGACAGTGTTGGTAGGGTTGCCAAGTTTGCATCTGAAAAGAAATAAGTATTTTAATCTCAAAAAGAAAAGAAACAAAGTTTATATACATACATGAAATGTCAATTCGAGTAAGAAATAAGGAAAAATGAAATATGCACACACATAAGCAATATTTTGAATTATTACATAACTTTATCTACAATTGTTAAAATTTTATGAAAGTCAATACCCAGTTGTTGCTTATTCATAAAAGCTGAAAAACTGTAGCACCCTCTATAATGTATATATATAAAAAAATATTCAATCCTATCTTGTACTATTATTTCCTCAAGTAAAAAAATTGCTCCTGTATTGCTTAGGCAGTCACCAGGATTAATAAAAGCTCATGAATGGTGCCACATCTATATAGAAAAGTCCTTATTTTTGAAGCTACAGAACTTCACTGCCATGCATTTGTGGCATGAAAGCCCCCTGACCGTACATGCTGGAGATGATGAAAAGCTTCGCCTCCTGTATGTCAATGGTATGCTGCAAGTAAATAGTATATAAGAATGCATTATTAATATTGAATATCCCACTAAATTAGGGCGGTTCTCATTTTACCTACCGCTTTGCAAATAGATTTGTTTGTTTGTTTTGTGGTTTTACGGCTCAAAGACTACAGTGGTCATGCTGCGCCGGGACCTACTGTTTTCCGAGGAATCCGAACCTCTTAAGGCCTAGGGAACCAAACCCCGGACTACAGTGAGCAGTGCGATCTTTATGAGATCTCTGAGTAAGCGTTCTTTTTGCACTGCTGGGAGTCGAACCCGGATTAGCCGCGCAATAGGAGAACGCGTTACCACACTGCGCCACCGCAGGAACTTGCAACTATATATAGTCTATTAAAGGCTTTCGGTAGGTCAAGAGTTAACAGCATTAGCTAGTAATTAGGCAAATGTACTTCTCTTGGGTGTTTCTAAATTTTTTTTTTAAATTAGGTGATCAAGCTATTACAAAATAGAGTAAGCAAATTCTAAATTAGTTGCAGTCCACTTCTTTTGTTTTCTCCTATGCACCCTTTTCAACACCACATCTCAGAGAACGTCACTTGCCCCACCCTTCCGGATCTAAGATTTTTTATAAACAGCATAAGGGCTGTAGCTTTAAGGCTATTAATAAAGGGTGTGGTTCTAAATGCTACCAAGGGAGGGGAATAGGTACCCCGAGGGGATGCACTTGCACCCCCTTGGTTTATGAAAAAAGGGAGGAAAAGGACAGAATCCACAAGAAACTACTATAGTCCAACAACATTATTCAATTGGAATTTTTCCTGGATGCACCCCCTTGCATATAATTCTGTGGGCGCCCGTGGGGAGGAGGCTTAGAATGCTTCAGTATTTTTAAGAAGTATGATACCAAATACCTGCAATATAGCCAAAAAATATTTTAATGATGTTAATTTTTCGTAGTACGCTTGGAAAAACTTAGGAGAGATGTATTCATACATATGGAATATATAACGTTCAAAATGGTTTATATGAACAAGTCATTTTCAGCAATGAAATCAAACTAATGCTTCCCACCATTCAATATTTATATATAAAATTCTTAACATAAATATTACACTGAAACTTGTGTAGAGGTATACTAAAATTTATAATATTTCTTCTTATTGTAGATTAGATTTTGAACATTTGTTAAAAATACAATGAATGCAAAATATGACATGGAAATCTGTTTTAATGTCACTGAAAAAGATTCATTATCTGGTACTAAAAACTTAAAAAGTACAAACAAAATTCAACTGTAATTTATATTTTGAGCAGAAATAAAACCAAACATGTTTTCCAGGAGTGCTCGGTTCCCCTAGCCCTAGTCTGTCTAAAGCCTCTTGCAGTATCGGTACTGTTATAACTGGAGTCCACAATCCCACCCCCAGTCAGGGCCATAGCTAGGGGTTGGTGTGGAAGGCCTACACCGGAGGCTCAAGCAAAGAAGGGCGTAAACTCGACTGAAATAATTCACAGGGGAGAATATGTCTGTGGCTAGAGGGGATAATTAAGCCAGGGACGCAAGATCACCTATATACGGTGCTGCCTCCAGTTGAGAACCCCTGTATTCAAGATTATCCGATATAAAAGAGACAGGGTTTGGTTAGATAATTCGAGAATTTTTTATCCATAATAAAATTATTTTCATAATTATAAGTAGATTTTATCTTCACTCTAAGGAAATTATAGTTCAATCGTTGGTGTAACTAACACCAGAATTTGAACTTAGTAAGCACAAACCATTTTCGAAATTGTGGAGCCACTAGGAGGTGTTTAATTTACAGATGAGACTATTGTTGTATGCAAGTTTGTGAGATAATGATGGAGAGTGTCTAATGATATGAAAAAGTCAGGTAGTCAAAGTAGTGATATGCAATTGCAAGATGTTTTAGTCGACTGCCTTGATGATTTGAACATCTCAAAATCTTTCAATGGTTTTGAAATCTAACTTGATTCATTGCATCACGACGCACAATGGAACTGTTTCTCGATTCGTTGGTTTGTTATTGGAAGCTCAGTAGAAAAGAAAAAACTACAAAATATGAACTTTTTAAATGAGGATCGCAGCATTTTAATGAAAACACAATAACTGTTTATGCAATATTTATGTAAACATAAATGAAGAGTTGATTCACTTCAACAGCAGCAAGAGAATGAAATCAAAGCGAAGTGAGGTAAATAAGTAAGGTAAGAAATAAGTTTCCATGGCAGCGCTCCCATTAGAAGGAAAGCAGACTTCAAACAAACGTACATAACTAAGTCGGAAACTACTGAGTCGATTGCGATTCCTTCTTTTTCGATCTGAAGAAAAGAATTTCAGATCTTTATCACTGTGAAAACTTGTTCCTCCTACAAGTCTTTGAATTTTGTAAAAAAGTGAAAGTTAGAAGGAGCTAGGTTTGGCTGAAGGACTTCTTTACAAAATTGAGACTTTTTGGGATAAACGAATTTTCAAAGTGATGAAAATCTCAAAGAAGGGATTATTACTTTCCTCAAGAAAGTGGCATCTGAACAGTAAGATGCAGGGATATAAAAATTCATTACTTGCTTTGACAAGTGTGTAAATTTATATAGTGACTATGTAGAAAAGTAGTGTTAAGGTATATTATTGCCAAATAAAAAGTTTTTCCAAAAGTCTTTGCTGGCTATTTTTTAATTATAAAATGGGTACTAATTTCCGATTTGCCCTTGCACCATGCTTAAGCTTGCCTGGATTTATGGGTGCCAACACAGCTAGACAAGGTAAGTTATGACCCAGGGCACAAAAAAAATTTTAGGGACCCCCAATCTATTTTTTTATTATATGCAGATATACATATTTATGATGCCATGTCTCAAAGTTTCTGTGGCATACCCTGTTCTGCAATTTTTGACCATGTTCCACTGTGCCGGCATGTATAACAAATAAAATCCTCAATTTGAAGCCAGGAAGTGAAGAAAAAATCATAATCCAACAGAAAAAAAACCCGTTTTTTTAATGTTTTTCGAAAATTGTAAAAAAAAAGGGAGGGGGGGGGAGGCCCTTAAAAATCGAGAGGCAGTGTGGAAATCAGGGCCTGTGTGCCAACTTTATGGCACCCAAGCCCTTTCTTTCAATATTTTTCCTTTCTTTGGTTGACACATTTGACTGTATAGGCAAGATCTTCAATTCAGACCCCCTCCCAATGTTTCCTTCAAGGTGCCCCTGCTCGGGACAATCCATTGATGTAAAAGGCTGTGGGACATACAAATTTTCCCTAAAAGTACGATTTGGTTAAAAAACGTTAAATCAATGATTATAAAATTTTGTATCACCTTAAAATTCTTTTCCATATTCTAAACGTAAAAAAAAAAGTAGTATTGTTAATTCAGAGAATTAAATTTTAAATTTTAAACATTTCCAAGAGTATCAAGAATAATTTTTATATATATATATTTTTTAATCAATTGTTAAAGCCATTACTAGTTTAGTTTTGTATGTTTTGGCAAAAAGGGAAGAGACAGAAATAAAGAACCCATTCATAAAATGATTATAAACAGATTTTTACAGGATGCATTGATGGCAGGGCCATAGGCAAAGAATAATGTAAAATCGGCTGAAATAATTCATAGGGAAGAATATGTCTGTGGCTAGTGGAGCATAATCTGGAAGGTTTTACCAGGAGTGCAAGCGTATCTAGCTACAGTGCTGATTGATAGTAAACTTCTAAAGCATTTCATGTTACATTTTCACACCGAGCCTGCAGAAAAAATGCTGTTCCGACTTGTTTGTTTTATGGTGGAAGGATAGCAAGCATCATGCTGCACTGGGACTTACACTTTATGAAGGAATCCAAACCTCTTAAGGCATAGTTAGCAGTTTGGCTATAAGTGTTCTGTTTCAACAGGGTTGGGAGGTGTACCTAGGTTAATGACACACTAAAAAAAGTGAACTTTGCATGAATATTTTGAGATGCTCACACCAGTCGATTACTGACAAAGGAAATGTATCGTGCTTTACCTAAAAGCAAAATCTATGTTAAACCATGTTGTTAATAACTTTTAATCAAATCTACGTAGAATGATGGGTTGGTTTAGATGTTAAATGATGAAGACACATTTTATACTATAATTTTTGCCACCCACGTATATGTAGTTCAAAGTAGAGATGTTTTGTTTTTGAAGGGAAAAAAAGACACTGTCCCCATCCCGGCATTTCTTTTTCTCCAAAATCAAAAAAAGCTCTAGTTTGAGCTACATATACGTGGGTGGCAAAAATTATTGTATAATAAATTCCCCCATGTAGACTATTTACTGGCATCAGTAAATAGTCTTTATATACGTTCGTAAAGAGATTATATATTGTCCTTCGTAGCTCAGTGGGTAGAGCCTCCGCCCGGCAAGTGGAAGGTCGTGGGTTCAGGTCCCACCGAAGGCAGAAATATTTATTTTCTTTCGAACGTTTCACCATCTAATCACGCCATACCATCGGCGTTGGTATCACTACGCCAATAAACGTTGATTAATATTGTTGTTTGATTTAAACTATTACCAATCACGATGAAGGTACCAATAAAGCAATGTTTCATTTCCTTTTTACAGCTTATGTTACGGTTTTTGTAATGCATTATTATTTATGATTTATTAGCCATTTCTGAAGTAATATTACAGCAAGTTGAAAAACCAGTATACAAACAAAAACTCTTTTCTTAAACTAGTTTGAAATTATGTTATTCAAATAAATTGAGCATTGTTGTATGTATAATTTAAATGTAGTTATATTCTTCTCAATATATATATATACACATGGAAGTTAGATCTTCATATTGGAATCCATGCAATGACTTCTTGTATTTCCTCAATAAGTCAATAAATGATGCTTTTAATTTGAAAAATCAATCATTCAATCAATTTCATCAAAGCAATTTTTATCGAAATTTGGGAGCTATTTCACAATATGCACACCTTGTTACATTTGATGATTTTGTTTCACAGGCTGTTTCTTGATGTTTCTGACAAGTCAGTCAACAATCTGATTTCTCATCATGTTAAATCTTTTGATAATATTGTTTGCATTGGCTGTGGTTTTGGGTTTTCTTTTCTGAACATTGTTTTGTTTTATTTTGGTGTGCTTAATTAATGTAATGTGTTATAACGTTCAGTTTATTAAATGTGACTTAAATTAACTAAGCTATCTGAAACTCTAAGGCTTCCTGTTGGAAGCCTTAAGCAAAAGGAATATACCCATTTCGAAGTGTCTGAAAAGCATGTCCAATGCCATGATGCTTGCCTACCTTACTACTATTGGACTGTACCTCACACTTATTGGACAAAACACTTGAAAAAAATTTACTGTATAGTCTTTTTCTTTGCATAGCTTTATGTCCAATTTTCGATATACATTTTTATAAAATTATGTATAAGGAATGGCAACTTTTTTTACAATAATTCATTTATAAAAAAAAAATACAACTAGCCTTTTAATGCGGATTATCGATCGACGCCCATTGGCATCCACCATGATGGAAAGCTCAGAAAAGTTACCATGGGAGGCTTGTTCTGAAGCAATACCGAAATTTGTCACAAAGTAAGACATTCTTTTGATTAGAAATTTATGTGTATTTACCTTTTAAATTTTTTCAAATGTAAATGCATATGGATCCTACATATACTTTAAAGTATATTTAATATCTTTCATAGGTGCCAACTTCTAGAAGTGAAAAATCTGTAATCAATTGTGCATGCGTGGGCCGGCCATTTTTTAATTAAACACAATCATACATAATTTATGAAAAAGAGCAAAATGAGGAAAGGAAGTAATTATTAAATTAATAATAATAGAGGATTAAACTATATTAAACGCAATATTAATTCTTAGAATTTACAAATGCTGTAGTGCAAGATTTTGCATTTCGAGAAAATTTTTGTCAAATACATTCTCGAAACATTTCACATGCTGTCTGCATTTAACTTAGTAATTTTTCTAATGCGTCAACATGGTTGACCTGAAGTCGGTTCTAATTTTCTTCACTTGATTGAAGACTCTCTCGCATGCTGCATTACTGTGAGGGATCTTGGCATTGACTGCATAACTCTAAGAAAGTCGCCAAAATTTTATTCACTCAGTATTACTTTTTATTTACCTATAATACCGACAGCATCAATGCTACTTTGCTATCACAGTTTCAGAACTTACTGAACACTGTTTGGAAAGCATCAACAGCTTCATCTTCTGTATTATTGAATAAAAGGACAGGACATTTTTCTGTAAAATATTTTAAGCTGGAAAATGATGCATTTTCAAAATTCGATATTTGTGTAACCTCTGCATGATGTAACACTTCTAACTCAAAAGGAAATTTATTGTGCATGTAGTCACATGCTGCTATGAAATAGCTTCTGACGTTTTCATAAAATTCATTTTTATCATGGATGTTAAAATCTTGGATTACTTTCAGTGTTCCATTTCCAATTAAGATATCAACATCATCTTTTTGATTACTCCTCTCATGATAGTGGACTTTCAAAATATCACTACATAATTTTGTGATGCTTGGTTTTACAAATTTCACTAGCATTTCTCTGTATAATTTTAAGAGACAAGATTTTAGTATATGAATATGCGGTTCCGCAGACTGAAGTTGAGCATTTGCTTTTTCAAATACAGGCACAGTATAAGATAAAAATAACCAGAAAGCCTTATTGATATCTTCCGACAGAAAATAAAACAACCTTTCTTCACGAGACATGGAGTTTTCAGTTTTTTGTTTCTTAGAAATATCCACATAATTTTGAGCTTTCCTTTTTGCTCTAAGCACTTTCCAACAGACAACCAACGAGTGCTAACGTGTTTTAGTGCCTTTTTTATATCACTCATGAAATTCTTGAAGAATTTTCAACCTATCTTTTCTTTTCGAACTCTTTTGTAAGTAATAGTAAATGTCTACCAAAATTTCATCGATTTTAAATGGCAAACATGCAGCACTCTTTTCTGTGCAAAAATTTAAATAAATACGCATCAAGAAAAAGTTTTTTTGTTTTGTTTTTTAAGTCAGTATTTTAAAAAACACTGAGAATTTCGGACAAAATTTCCGAAAATTGTTTTCCGACTGGAAGATCAGAAGCCTTCCGGATAAATCGGAAGGACTAGGCACCTATGTATAAATGAACCATGCATATTCAATAATTTATAAATAAAATCGAATGTTTGAAAATAAACATTTGAAGTTTGCATTAAATTCATAATTAACACTTAACTAGATAATTTAGAAATATAATCTGAATAATTTTTTTTTTACCCAATTTAACATGTAAATTTCATTTTATCATAGAATGTGAAAAACTTTTCATTCCTATTATAAAAGCCTCATATCATACTTGTAACTTCCAGAAATGTGCACCAATAAAATTATGCAGGATGCTATGATATAATAATCAATACTCTGCAAAATAATAGTTGAAATATTAACAGCTTTCAATTTTAATGTATCCATTTTATCACCCCCCAGTGGAATAGGAAATGTAAAGCTCAAGACTCCCCACAATGGATATCAAAAAACCTCTCTAATGTTGCACTCAATCTTCTTTAAAGCTACTTAATCCCCGCCCCCCAATAATTTTTAACATGCTAGGCTACTGCTCTCCCCCTCCCCTCTCAAAAAGTCACAATTAGAACATTACATTTAAATGCTTATTAACCATGGCTTATCTCCGCCAACCCATTGTAGTAATGAGAAATAACCAGCAAATCTATTCGCTAATATATTGGTTATTACAATGAAATACAGTCAATAAAAGAAAACATTATTCACGAAAAGGATGCAAATGGATTGAATATGGAATTATGGCTGAATTTTAGATTTTGAGGTAGACATATCACCAGATAAATTAAAAAAAAAATAGTCCAGTGATTTTAAATAAATATTTCTTTTTTACACTTAAAACGAAATTTCTAAAATAAATGCGCAACTTTTACGCGATATTAAAATATAATATGGTATACATATGGCAAGGAAAAACTAGTGCAATTGGGAGAGAATGAAGGTATTACATAACCAATGAAGAACTTGAGCTTCCCCTCCCCTCTTTTATGCCGCTGTCAATGTTCAAACTATTGATAAGTTTGGATAAATAAGATTATACAGATGGCAACACTAATAGTCATAAGAAACTCCACGTGAACCGAATGACAAAGGCTTTCCAAAGATTTAAAAAAATAACTATTATACCTTTCGGAAAAAATAAAAATGGACCTAGATAGAAAAGTGGCCCCAACATCTCACCCCTCTGCAGCTAATGAGTAGGCTATAAATATGTAAATAATAAACCAAATTCTTTAATGGAAGATTCTAGGCTATTTGAACTTCGCTACCGAAATGACCTTCGATGCACATTCAATGTTTTTTTGGCAAAAAAAAATCATACAGTGGTCACCTGAACTTCGCTTAATCGAAATGACCTTCTATACTATTTTTTTTATTATTATTAAGTATCCACTTAAAAAACATGGTAGTTCCTCTTCACGATTACGGATTCTCAGCCACAGAAATTCGAAATTGACATTCGTTAATAAAATTTGTAAAGAACTACCATTAAGAAAGACTTTTTATTGAAAACGGTAACTTTAGACTTTTTTTTATAAATAAAATAGTGAGGTTAGTGACTTCGTTGAAAAAAAAAAAGTTAGTGACCAGCTCTGACCCCTGCAATTGATATAAATTTAAAATCAAAGTACAAGCAACACTTCCCTGGGGTTCCTTGTAAGATACGCAGAAACATGAGTGGCTTTTCCTTAAAGAATATTGTCATTCCATAATCTAGATAAAAACAGGGTTCATACACATTATGTAAAAAAAAATTTCCAGGACTCTTCAAGGTTTTCATTAAAATTTCCAGGTAGGTTTTAATTGCACTTTGCCTTCACCCTTTGATCAAGAATTATGTGATTCAGCATTAGTATAAACAGTGACGCAGCCAGATAAAAATTCTGGGGTTCTTTGGCTATATATATGTATATATGGGAGGGGGTTCAGTTAACTTTCCCATTATTATACATAAGTAATATGCGATTTTCTCAAAAGATTTTTTTGGGAGGGGGGGGTGTTAAATTATAAAACCGAAATTTTAGATTTGATAGGTTCGGAAAATATGTATGCAAATATTCTGTGAATAAAGTTCAATGAATATTTACAGAATGTGGCTGTTTTAGTGATTATAGTTCCATTGTAATTCAACAAAAAACATACGTCTGCATGTGGAGTGTGTGTAAGTGGAGATTGCATAAAGCTAAAAGCAGGGCTAGAAATTAGGAATGGAAAGTTAGGCGTCAATGGCACCTAATAGTACCCGTACAAACCCTGTAAATAATTAAGCATTTCAATTATTTGGTTAATAATAAACTTACCATACTATGACAATTACAAGGAAACATGCATCAATTAAAGTCCAACTTTTACATCATAATAACCATTCCTTGCATTTCTTGTTTATTTGCATTTAACACCTCGAGACTGTGCATTAAGCCATCAGGCACAAGACGGGCAACTTACTGTGATGCCCAAACTGTATATTTACCAGGAATGCGACCGAATATTTGGCTAACTTTGAGGTTGAATACCAAATATTCGGCAACCAAAAATCAATTTCCTTTCAAATTCACTATGAATATAAACAAAAATGTACGCTTTAAATATACAAGTTTAAAATTTAAAAAGTAGGTTTTAATGTTATTCTCAATTTAAGACATGACAAATACATTTTGGTCATATTTCTGATGAATTTTAAAGGAAGTTGATAATTGGTTGGTTAATATCCAGTCTCAAAGCTAACAGAATATTCTGTTGCATCACTAATATTTACCCACAACTCAAATTTAAATACACCCCTATCAACCCGTAGGCAGTAGTCATAGCTTCTTGGAAGTCTCAATCCATAAGATTTCTGCTACCGCATACAATTCTAAAATTCAAAATTCTTACATCTTGTAATAAAACACTTTTGATTCACCAGTCGATGCAGTGGGTATGAGATGCTTATCCAACACATCCAAGATATCTTGACAGATCTCTCGAAGTTCAGTTTCCACCTACCAAACAAAAGAAAAAACTTGTATCATATATATATATAAAACGCAATTGTTAATTTCTTTTTAACACTTAAAAAAAAAAAACCACCCGCAGCCCAACGACTCGCAGAAAGAAAAGAAATTTTAGGAAACCTGGTGGGGTACGATCCCACGTCTCTGCTACAGGTGACCTGTAATTCCTTTTGCTATGAGTGTATTTAAGCTTCTCACTGTGAACAGGTTTTTCGCAGAAAATGAGTTATACTGTAACTGCGATTTAAATATCAACCGAGACTTTTTTTTTTTGAGTAAGTCAGTCTGAAAACACAACCTACAAGATTTTTAGAAACAATGTTCTTTCATCATAACCATGAACGTATGGAAATCATGGTATAACGACTCGCAGAATGAAAAGAATTTGCGGAAACCTTGTGAGGCATGATCCCACGTCTCTTTGCTGGAGAAGTGCTATAACCGCTAAGCTTCTCCCTATGAAATGTGTTTTCTTTCTGCGAGTCGTCGTACCAAAATTTCCATGCATTCATGGTTAGGATGAAGAAACATCGTTTCTAAAAAACAGTACTTTGTGACGTTTACATATTGTTTAAACTACAAATATAATTTATCCCTTGATCTAAAACATTGCTGTGGATCATCTGTGATAAGACCACTTGCTTAACAAGACCTTCAAATTAAATCACAAACTGAAGAGTATCAGTGTTTCATTTAGAAAAAATTTAAGGCAGGGCACATGGCTTGACAAAAGGCCATTTCTTGGCGCTCTAAATACAGATACTATGATGAATATCGGCGGTTTGTTAGCTTTACTGCTACCAATTCCTTTAAACAACATCTTAATTTATTTAGTTTTCATTTGTAGGTAAGCATTTTTTGTATTTTTTATGGTGCAAGAGCATCTGGGCTATACTGCAGCAATTTTTTTAAGTTCCGAGTTCAGCATATGCGAAAAGCAAGGGGAAGTGCGCGTGATTGCAATCTAATGGCAGTGTTGCCAGATGGCAAGATTAAAAAATCCCAACTTCATACAAAATAACAAATTAATATAAATTGATTGTTTGGCTTTTTTATGGCGCAAGAGCATCTGGGCTATACTGCGCCAAACATGGTAAAATCAAAGACTGTAGTAAAAACCAGTACTTTTTAAAAATTTTAAAACGTGCGTATGGTCAGCATGGTCATTTAAAATGTCAGACAGTGATGAAGAGTTAAAAGTAAGAGTGCGGGCAAGTCTATAATAGGGGCATTGAGTTAAAATGTGTAAAACACTCATGGGTTCATTGCACACTTGGCAAATTGGTGCTGGTTTTCCTTCCAACAGATGTCTATGGGTGAGATGGGAATGCCCAATGCGAAGTCTAGCAAGGAGAACCTCCTCTTTCCGATTTTTACGGTATGAGGAGGGCCAGTTACCAATTGTATGTTTAATATTATGCAATTTGTTATTGGTTTGATGATCCCATTCTTCTTGCCACCTTTGATTCACACAGGTCTTGATAATTGGTTTCAGGTCAGAGAAAGGAAGAAGTTGGCTAGAAGCAAGTGGTGAGTTCGTTGCCTTCGCAGCTGCATCAGCAGCCTCATTCCCTTTGATACCAATGTGAGCAGGGATCCAGCAGAATTTAATATTGGAATGATTGTGCAGGTGCTGCAGTTGTGAATGGATTTTGGATAAAATAGGATGAGGTGAATATTTAAAAGATTCCAGGGCTCTTAAAGAGCTCTGAGAATCGGTACAAATTATACAAGGAATTAAGCTATGAGTTGAAATATACGCAAGTGCCATGGAAATGGCATAAAGTTCTGCTGTGAAAATGGAGTATGATGGGGGGATTTTTTCTGCAATGGCACTGTTATTAATGACAAATGCAGAACCTACATTTGTTTCTGTTTTGGACCCATCTGTAAAAATGAAATTGGAGTCTTGAAAATGATCCCGAAATTCAGAGAATAACTGCTGGTAAAAAGCATTAGGTGTAGTGCTTTTGCTGTGGTTAACCAGATCGCAATGGATGTCCACGGCAGGCACGACCCATGGTGGTGATAAATGAGTACGTGTAGGAGCAATGCTCCGACAATCTATACCTAATTCTCTGGTTAGTTTAACCATCCGAATACC
Organism: Dysdera silvatica; assembly: GCA_006491805.2. Classification (NCBI taxonomy): domain Eukaryota; kingdom Metazoa; phylum Arthropoda; class Arachnida; order Araneae; family Dysderidae; genus Dysdera; species Dysdera silvatica. The sequence goes on from QLNU02014176.1 coordinate 54,209,306, forward strand.
AAATGAAGGGATGCATGAAGGGCAAGCATTAAAAAGTAAGGTCCAGTCTGCTCTTTCAATTTTCCATCTTGGAAGTCTAGTGGTGGTACATGGAGAGTTCTGATTATCGATCAAGATGATTGAGAAGTGATCACTACCGAAAGGGTTATCCAAAACATTAAAAGAAAAATTTGGCATGATATTAGGTGAACAAATGGAGAGGTCAATCACTGAAAAGCCGCATGATGCAGGATGGCAGTATGTGTAAGAGCCATTGTTAAGACATGCCAAACTGTGACTAATTAAAAGGTTTTCTATTATTCTGCCACGAGAATTTGTATTATTACACCCCCAAAGCTGATTATGGCTATTGAAATCACCCAAGAGGAGGAAAGGAGGTGGAAGTTGTGTAATCAAAAGAGAGAGCTGGTTAAAATTAATGGGTTCGTTTGGTGGCAAATATATTGAGCAGATGGTAAGGGATGCATGAGTATACATGCGAATTGCAGTAGCTTGTAGTGTTGTGTTGAGTTGGAGAGCAGAAGCAGGAATACTATTGGGGACTATGAGGGCAACCCCTCCACAAGCCCTGTCACCAACTTCATTATCTTTACGGAATATAACATGGTTCCGAAGTGTGGGATCACGGTTAGGAGTTAAGAAGGTTTCTTGGAGAGCAACACAGATAGGTGAGTAAGTGTTAATAAGGTGTTTAATATCATCAATGTTAACTTGGAAACCGCGGCAATTCCATTGGAGAATGGAAGAACGCGCCATTAAGGGAAGTGGATAGGACTCTTGGTCCTATTAATTTGTGTGTCTTCATTGTGAATACCAGAGGTATCTATCCCATCTTCCTGGAGACAGGAGAAGGCATTAGAAATTTCAATATCAGATGCATAATCAGTGATGTCATTTTCGGCTTCTTTAATTTTTTTGCTTTTCTGTTTGGACTCTTTTAAAAAGTCCTTGGCTGAAAGGTGTTTGAAGTTTGGTGCCGATCGGAAGTTGGCCAACCTAATTTGTTTTTTTGAAGAACTTTGGGTTTTTAAATTTATTTTCATCTTTGGTTTGCTGAGTCTATTTGCTTCCGAGGAAGTACGTTTTATGAAGTTGGTTTTTATTGGTGTGCTGGTTTGAACAGAGTTAGCTGTACAACTACTATTTTGAGGGAGTGTCTGGACTGCAACACTCACCATTGAGGGTTGTTTATTTGTTTGGACAGCTGCTGCAAAATTAAGGCTATTGGGGGGTTTGTTAATGTTTAACTGATTTTTAGCTTCAGTATAGCTGATATTATTAGTGACCTTAATTTCAAGAATGCGTTTCTCCTCTTTCCATTTAGGGCACGATTTTGCATTTGATGGATACTCACCCTTACAATTTGTGCATTTAGGAGAAGTGTTTGAGCAGTTGTTGTCATCGTGGTCGTGGGTTCCACATTTAGCACAAGTTAGTTTACCTCGGCAAGAGATCTTGGAATGGCCAAATTTTTGACAGTTAAAGCATCTAGTTGGGTTAGGGATGTATTCACGGACTTTACAGATCAGGTAACCTGCTTTGATGGTGCTAGTGATTTTAGGTCTATTGAAAGAAAGAATTACATGTTTTGTTTTGATGATATTGCCATCCTTTTTTATTGTAATGTGCCTTGCGGCGGTGATTCCCTGGTCTGCAAGTTCGTTCATAAAGTCTTGCTCGTCGACATCAATCAAATCCGTCTCTGATATTACACCACGAGAGCTATTTAAAGTTTTATGGGGACTGATTTGTACCGGAATAGAAAGAAAATTTGTGCATTGTAGAAGAGAAGAGGATTGATTTGGTGTGGCCGTTTCTATAAGCAGGTCGCGTGATTTCAAACGTTTTATATTTTTAAACATTCCAGCAACGCTTTTAACGGTTTTATCGATAACGAACGGTGACAGGTTTTTGAATCGTTCATCATTAGATGAAACAATTAAGAATGATGGTTAAACGGTTGTCAGACTAGGTGTATCAAAACGTGCTCTTTTGGTCATTGGTTCGACATTCGGTGAAGAAGTTTGTTTTTTTGAATTATCCATAGAGAATTAGAATAAGATTCAGGCCCCACCGGCCCCACCCACCACGGAGCCCTACAAGGGGACATTGCAATAATGCCAGAGCTAACCAGGACCTATACCCTTTCGGTTATCCCCTAAGCCGTGAGGTACGAGTGGTCAGAGGAGCAAAATCGATCTCAAGAAAAAAGGAACTATTATCTTGGATCATTCGACTGACGTTTCAACTGAGACAGAGTAGTAGTAGGACCAGTAAAAGGAAAACCAATAGAAAAGAAAAAAGTAAGAGTAAAGTAAATCAAATCAAATGAGGCATGTCACAGTAACAGTGTGTTAGAAGAAAAACAAAAAAAACGAAGGAAGATAAGAAAGAACGTAACAGATTTTGAGGTCTCTAATGCTCCTAACACCAGTAAAACTCGCGACCAGCCGATTGGTCGATACCGGGGACAGGCCGACCTCCCGTTTACCAGGAGCAGGGGCCAAAGTAGCGTGTTGGGGACAGTACCTCGCCCCTCAGCTACCAGGATCCCCCTTTGCTGGGACACGGGTCTCCACGCACGGCAAATACGTGGGTGCTACACCAAAAGGGAGCACATAAGTTTCCCTCAGTAAACCATCATCGGGATAGCGTATTCAGACTTTCATTGGGGGAGGGGGAGAGGTGAAGGACAAAATTTGCATTTCAAAATTGCAGTATTGCATTGTACAAAATTGTT
>QLNU02014176.1:54212145-54224111 GCA_006491805.2 Dysdera silvatica
TTTTAGGGACCCCCAATCTATTTTTTTATTATATGCAGATATACATATTTATGATGCCATGTCTCAAAGTTTCTGTGGCATACCCTGTTCTGCAATTTTTGACCATGTTCCACTGTGCCGGCATGTATAACAAATAAAATCCTCAATTTGAAGCCAGGAAGTGAAGAAAAAATCATAATCCAACAGAAAAAAAACCCGTTTTTTTAATGTTTTTCGAAAATTGTAAAAAAAAAGGGAGGGGGGGGGAGGCCCTTAAAAATCGAGAGGCAGTGTGGAAATCAGGGCCTGTGTGCCAACTTTATGGCACCCAAGCCCTTTCTTTCAATATTTTTCCTTTCTTTGGTTGACACATTTGACTGTATAGGCAAGATCTTCAATTCAGACCCCCTCCCAATGTTTCCTTCAAGGTGCCCCTGCTCGGGACAATCCATTGATGTAAAAGGCTGTGGGACATACAAATTTTCCCTAAAAGTACGATTTGGTTAAAAAACGTTAAATCAATGATTATAAAATTTTGTATCACCTTAAAATTCTTTTCCATATTCTAAACGTAAAAAAAAAAGTAGTATTGTTAATTCAAATTAAATTTCTTAAATTAAAACATTTCCAAGAGTATCAAGAATAATTTTTATATATATATATTTTTTAATCAATTGTTAAAGCCATTACTAGTTTAGTTTTGTATGTTTTGGCAAAAAGGGAAGAGACAGAAATAAAGAACCCATTCATAAAATGATTATAAACAGATTTTTACAGGATGCATTGATGGCAGGGCCATAGGCAAAGAATAATGTAAAATCAGCTGAAATAATTCACAGGGAAGAATATGTCTGTGGCTAGTGGAGCATAATCTGGAAGGTTTTACCAGGAGTGCAAGCGTATCTAGCTACAGTGCTGATTGATAGTAAACTTCTAAAGCATTTCATGTTACATTTTCACACCGAGCCTGCAGAAAAAATGCTGTTCCGACTTGTTTGTTTTATGGTGGAAGGATAGCAAGCATCATGCTGCACTGGGACTTACACTTTATGAAGGAATCCAAACCTCTTAAGGCATAGTTAGCAGTTTGGCTATAAGTGTTCTGTTTCAACAGGGTTGGGAGGTGTACCTAGGTTAATGACACACTAAAAAAAGTGAACTTTGCATGAATATTTTGAGATGCTCACACCAGTCGATTACTGACAAAGGAAATGTATCGTGCTTTACCTAAAAGCAAAATCTATGTTAAACCATGTTGTTAATAACTTTTAATCAAATCTACGTAGAATGATGGGTTGGTTTAGATGTTAAATGATGAAGACACATTTTATACAATAATTTTTGCCACCCACGTATATGTAGTTCAAAGTAGAGATGTTTTGTTTTTGAAGGGAAAAAAAGACACTGTCCCCATCCCGGCATTTCTTTTTCTACAAAAACAAAAAAAGCTCTAGTTTGAGCTACATATACGTGGGTGGCAAAAATTATTGTATAATAAATTCCCCCATGTAGACTATTTACTGGCATCAGTAAATAGTCTTTATATACGTTCGTAAAGAGATTATATATTGTCCTTCGTAGCTCAGTGGGTAGAGCCTCCGCCCGGCAAGTGGAAGGTCGTGGGTTCAGGTCCCACCGAAGGCAGAAATATTTATTTTCTTTCGAACGTTTCACCATCTAATCACGCCATACCATCGGCGTTGGTATCACTACGCCAATAAACGTTGATTAATATTGTTGTTTGATTTAAACTATTACCAATCACGATGAAGGTACCAATAAAGCAATGTTTCATTTCCTTTTTACAGCTTATGTTACGGTTTTTGTAATGCATTATTATTTATGATTTATTAGCCATTTCTGAAGTAATATTACAGCAAGTTGAAAAACCAGTATACAAACAAAAACTCTTTTCTTAAACTAGTTTGAAATTATGTTATTCAAATAAATTGAGCATTGTTGTATGTATAATTTAAATGTAGTTATATTCTTCTCAATATATATATACACACACACACAGTTAGATCTTCATATATTGAATCCATGCAATGACTTTTGTATTTCACAAGCTCAATAAATGATGCTTTGCTTGAAAATCAATCATTCAATCAATTTCATCAAAGCAATTTTTATCGAAATTTGGGAGCTATTTCACAATATGCACACCTTGTTACATTTGATGATTTTGTTTCACAGGCTGTTTCTTGATGTTTCTGACAAGTCAGTCAACAATCTGATTTCTCATCATGTTAAATCTTTTGATAATATTGTTTGCATTGGCTGTGGTTTTGGGTTTTCTTTTCTGAACATTGTTTTGTTTTATTTTGGTGTGCTTAATTAATGTAATGTGTTATAACGTTCAGTTTATTAAATGTGACTTAAATTAACTAAGCTATCTGAAACTCTAAGGCTTCCTGTTGGAAGCCTTAAGCAAAAGGAATATACCCATTTCGAAGTGTCTGAAAAGCATGTCCAATGCCATGATGCTTGCCTACCTTACTACTATTGGACTGTACCTCACACTTATTGGACAAAACACTTGAAAAAAATTTACTGTATAGTCTTTTTCTTTGCATAGCTTTATGTCCAATTTTCGATATACATTTTTATAAAATTATGTATAAGGAATGGCAACTTTTTTTACAATAATTCATTTATAAAAAAAAAATACAACTAGCCTTTTAATGCGGATTATCGATCGACGCCCATTGGCATCCACCATGATGGAAAGCTCAGAAAAGTTACCATGGGAGGCTTGTTCTGAAGCAATACCGAAATTTGTCACAAAGTAAGACATTCTTTTGATTAGAAATTTATGTGTATTTACCTTTTAAATTTTTTCAAATGTAAATGCATATGGATCCTACATATACTTTAAAGTATATTTAATATCTTTCATAGGTGCCAACTTCTAGAAGTGAAAAATCTGTAATCAATTGTGCATGCGTGGGCCGGCCACCATTTTTTAATTAAACAAAATCATACATAATTTATGAAAAAAGGGCACAATGAGGAAATTAAGTATTTATTAAATTAATAATAATAGAGGATTAAACTGTATTAAACGCAATATTAATTCTTAGAATTTACAAATGCTGTAGTGCAAGATTTTGCATTTGAGAAATTTTTTGTCAAATACATTCTCGTAACATTTCACATGTTGTCTGCATTTAACTATTAGTAAATTTTCTAATGTGTCATCAGACATGGTTGACCTGAAGTCAGTTCTAATTTTCTTCACTTGACTGAAGACTCTCTCGCATGCTGCATTACTGTGAGGGATCGTAAGTATTGACAGCATAACCTGAGAAAGTCGTTTAAATTTTAATTCACAAGTATCATTTTTTATTTTACCTATGGCCGCCCATTGTGCATCAATGCTACCTTCATTACTCACAGTTTGTGGAACTTCGAAAGCCTGGAACTCACTGAATTCTGTTTGTAAAGCATCAACAGCTTCATTTTCTGTATTATTGAATAAAAGAACAGGAAATTTTTCTGTAAAATATTTTAAGCTGGAAATGATGCATTTTCAAAATTCGATATTTCTGTAACCTCTGCATGATGTAACACTTCTAACTCAAAAGGAAATTTATTGTGCATGTAGTCACATGCTGGTGTGAAACTGTCGTACAAGTGTCTTTCTATTCTAAAAAAATAAATAAAAAATAAATCAGCGACAATGTGTTTTTGGCTATTGTGACACTAGATAATGTGACTGATCGAGTATGGGAACATTCCCTTCATCAGACAAAAATAATAGATTTTTTTTCTACTGGATGACTTTTTTTCTTCTAAATACATACTTTATTTGCTTATGTTCTTCTAATTCAAGCCTTAGTTGGAGGTTTTTAGGGCACCTATACCTACATATTTTGCATAACTAACTCGTTTTATAGCCATGGATATATACTATTTGATCTATACTAATTTCATTATCCATATGTTAATTAGAAATTTTACTTTTGCTGATAAATTGTAATACCGCATAATTGAAAGATCTCGATAATTTGTAATAGAAACGACTTTGGTCCCTTGGCATTAAATTGAGGGTTATTACTGTTTTCGAAAATGAGGTATTGCTTTGAGTGAGGATATCGCATTTTAAGCTTGCATTAGGCACCACATGACTTAAATCCAGTCCCGATTCAGTATTTTTTTTAATGAGCTACTGACTTAAGATATACAAGACTAGGCAACATAAAAAAAAATAATAATAAAGTCAAATGTATATAATGAAGTTGAAGGGAGCTGCGAAAATATGATACACATGAATTTCGGTAAAACTGCATAGTTGGTCCCCTCCTGAATTTTTCGAAGTGTTGACAAAAGTGACTGGCACAGAGCAAAGTGAGCTGCCGCCATGTTGCAATTGCTGTTTTGGGTAAATTTTAGGCATTGTAAATCCTGTTACCAGTAGAGGGTAAGTGGGAAAGAACTCCCACACACCTCCCACTCAGGGATAAACCCACTACGGCCAGTTTAGATCACATTCAAGTTATGCCTGAATAGTAAGAACATCGAACCAGTGAAGAGCGATTTAGTGAAATGAAAAAGTAGGAAGTACTCACCTAGATATTTTGGTCGGCCGTGTCTGACTGAAAAATAGTTTTTATGGCCTGAAGGAATGATAGAAAAAAGTTCTGTACTTACTGCTGAGATAATAAAAGTTCTGCAAAATAGGAATCAAACACTGCGACATGGCAATGGTACTACAAGTACAGAGGAGACGTGTAATCCAGTCATTCCAAGCAGATCTACAGAAATTCCCAACCAATTTCAGGAAGAGAGAAAACTAGGGGACTAACTATGCAGTTATGCCTGAATTTCAATACACCCATACTGGTTGATGAGTGTTAAGGAATGTAAGGGACATGGAAAACCTTCAGATGTGTGGAACTCTGTATATCTGTCTTTAATATATGTGTGGGTCCTACTATATTTACTTATATTCGAAACACCTTTCAAGATACGTTTAAAAAATTACAAATAAATCTAAGTTTTCTTTCTTTTTAGCATTTTAATGCATGCTATTACAAGTGCGATTTGTCTTTTATGGTGTAAAGATAGTTACGACCCTGTTGTGCTGGAACCTGAAGAATTCACACCGCTATTGTTGAAGGAACCAAATCATAACTTGAAGTGGACAGAGAAACGGCAAGTATCAGTGCAATCAAATCCGCGTTTACACACATGACACACAGATGTGTTACCTATGTCACACACTGTAAGGTAGGCAAAAAGAATAAATCCTTTGGTCTTCAATACTACTAATAATTTTTAAAGACTAAAATTTATCCAAATTGTTTAATAACCAAATCGTTTATTAATTAATATTTTAAAGTTCTAAAAATAAAATAAATGTTTTGTTTTAATAAAAAAAATATATTGGTTCACATTTCTGTAAAGCAAAAATCTGACATTTTAATTATAAATATTGCAAATATTGAACTAAAATTTTTGTAAGAATTATATGGCTTTAAACTATATAGATACACATTACTATTCCAATATCACCAAAGTTAATACGCGAATAGCAACGTACAAGCATTTGCATATCACTGAAATGCAAATAACAGCATATAGGCATGCGCAAAGTCGATAAGGAAATACCAGTGTCTAAGCATTTCATCAAAGTACGAAACATCAATCTCTGGTCATTTACGATGTCCTTTACCAACGGGGTTTCTTCTTCTTCTTCTGACTCACTTTCTGCTGTTGGCGAGGGCCTTGACCTTGAACATTAGGCGAGTTTGTAGTTGCAGCAGCAGGAGACGGAACAGTAACTGGAATTTTTGAACTCTCTTCAGAACCTGCCATTGCACCCTGTGTTCCTTTCCCGATGCCACCACTTCGCTTATCTTTCTTCTTTTTAAATGTGGATCGTTCTCTTTTAGGTAACCATCTTTCAGGATCAGGATCTACATTCGGATCGTAGTTCTTAGGTAGCTTGCCTTTCTTCTTTTTCTTCTTCTTTTGAACAACTGCATCACTGCTTCCGGTCGCTTTTGCTCCACCGGAAACCTCTGTTTTACCACCTTTCTTCACATATCTCGCTCCCATTGTCCAACTCATTGACTCTAAGCTATCAATGTCAATATTCAATGATATTTCTGACAACGGAGGTAATTCTTGGCTGACTTCCTTCGCTTTCCGAGGGTCAAACTGGGAATATGCAGATATTAATTGTGCAAGAGCTTTCAAATCACCAGGATTGGTTCTTCGTAACTCTTCCAAGAGGATGGCTGCTTCCTTTGCATGACCTGTTTTCAATTCCATCTTTGCGGCTTCCCTAATAATGGTATTCAAAGTGGGACTGTTGGGCTTAGTTTTCTTATACCAGGTTATGGCCTCCTCCAGAATATTGGTAGCTGCTTCTTGGTCCTCTAAGCTAAGAAATAGTGTTACCAGGGCTGATAAGACTCCAGGGGTATATGAAAGTTCGCCCATAGAGTGTAAGGTTTCGCATGCTTGACTGACATGACCCTGAGTAAGGAGCAGCTGAGCTAAGGTGAAAGATAAGGCAACAGATTGTTCTGGATGATGCGCGGCATACTCTTTAAGAACGTCTACGGCTTTCTGAACCTTCTTTTCCTTGCAATGTAAAGCAGCTTGCAGTAAAGCCACATCTGCAGCACTGGATGGGAAACGTTTAGCCAAGGATTGAATTTGCTTCTTACATTGGTCCATTTGATTAGTGTGCAACAGGAGGAGACAATTATTCACGCTAATGGCTTGGCGCTGTTGGGATGTCAGCTTCGATTCCAAATTCTCGGCAGTCACAACTTTTATCTTCTTCTTGGAATCAAACACATTCTGATCCTTGTTAATGGTTATGATGTTGTTGGAAGCCACAGCAACAACGGTGGAGTCCGCAGGCTTCTTTTTCAGTACCTTGTTATAAACCTTTAATGCCCGTTCCGATTTTTTCATCATCTGGAGGGCATAGCCCAACTGCACGTGGATAACACCCATTTCAGATTCATACTCTTCTTCAGGCACATCGTTTTCCTCTAAAGTCTTTTTGCACAACTCCTCTGAAACTTTCAATTTCTCAATGGCTTTCTCATATTCCTCTTGGGCAATGAGTATGCAAGCCTGGTTATAACATAGTTCATATGTATGTTCCCGCAACTGAGGGCTTTTAAAATCCTTTCCCTTCTCCGTGTGCAGGTTCACGACAACAGCTGCCAAGTTTGTTTCTCGTTCTTCTTCATAATCATCGTCCGAATTTTTAATTAGTTCTTTGTAAGTTTTGAAACTTTCTTCATACTGCTCTAATCTATATAACACCTGGGCCGTCAATTCTTTCACTTTCCACGAGGGATTGGGTACACTGATCAGCAAATCATGAGCCTCCTGAATCCTATTCAGTCGATACAGGCAATATGCTCTTTCAAACGGGAAATCAATCAATCTGGCCTCCAATAATTTCAGAGCGTCCTCAAACTCCGATAAATGAATTAAACACACTGCTTTACAGTGGTATACTTTGTTATCTTCGTTCTCTTGCAAGATCTTACCCACTATTTTCAAAGCTTTGTCGAACTCGCCATTTTCTCCCGCGCGACTCAGTTCCGAATACAGAGCCGGTAAGTTGCTTTTTGATGAAGACATCTTGCTCCCAATCACACTTGTAAATTTTTTTAAACACTTAAATATACAACATACGGTAAACAAATCGTAATTCAGGATATTGCGACGTGGCGATGGCGTCTGCCGTCGTGTTTCCACACATTGATTACAAAAATCCCTTTTGGGGATTTTTTGCAATCAAAAATTCCCTATGGTACCTTCTGTGGCTGGTATAATATCGTTGCTAACGGCAAGCCTAAAGTGAAATTTTTTAGTTGTGTGAAAAAAGGGTCGCTTATAGAGATGGTCTCTTAATGGAGGGTTGTGCTGGGAAGGGGGCGCCACGTCAGCATGCAAAACATAAAATTAAAAAATACAATTCGGTAATTTGAAATTTTAATTGGAAGCAATGAAATGTAAAACTTAAAAGTAAACAATGAACATTTGTTTGTTTCGAATTTTTTATTGTTGCATTTTTTTCTTTACACATTTTTGTTCAGAAAATAAACCAAGTGTTTTATTGTCTTCAACAGATACTAAAGTTTCCATTAATCTATTCCCTTTTTGAGGCATGATGCAAGGTAAGACTTCTTATCCTTCATCATTACGAGGGGGCAGAAGTTTTTCCTGTCAAAATTAAATTGATTCATCGGAATCGGACTGAGAGCCCAAAATTAAGGTTCTGAAACTTAAATTCGATTTTGAATTAAAATTATGTTTTGTAGTTGTTTTAAATTGTGCAAATTTGCTAATGGCATGGAAAGGTTATAGTAATAAAATCTTTAAGAAAAAAGTCATCGCTTAATTGTTCGTTCCACTTTATGTGAGCAGATAAACCGATCATGGTGAAATTTCTGAGTTTCCAAAATGTGATCATTTTTAGAGGGAGAAATTGGACAAGACTAGCGATCACGGGATTCAGTGCTGCTCTGGGTAAGACAGACAGGAGTTGCGAAGGGAGCATGGGCGCCCATATGGGGAGTAGAGGGGGGGGGAATCAATACCCCTTAGCCATTTAAAAATTTGATTTGCCCGAACCTGCTATGCATTTACTTTCAAAAGTTTTACAGTCACATTTTAAAATAAGGTACTTTTTAGCTCATTACTAATTGTCAAGCAATATCAATTATTTTTGTAGCGTTTTGGTATCTTGTACATTCACTAAAATTGTTTGGATTTTTTATGGCGCAAAGAGGCAAGCTACTGCCAACTGCAAAAAAGTGACCGGCAGCTTTGCAGGTCGTGGGGGAGGGGGGGGTCCGTTTTGAGTAAACGTGATCGTTTAATGGAGGTGGTCGTTCAGAGTGATTTTACTAAACTATGAGGAGAATGAACTCCCATTTTCTCACACACTTTTTGTATGCGCTTGTTTATGCATTATAAAAATGACACTACATGTTATTTTATATTTCTCGTTTAGTCCCCTATTCTTTCCAAATTTCATTGCGTTTATTAATAATAAAATATACTGACTATACTTTTAATGAATATTATAAAAAAACTAAAGAAAAATCAAGATTTTACACTACGTTTCAATGGCGTAGGTAAGGGAGAGGTTAAGCCCTTCCCTCTGGATATTACCGCATATTTCTTTCTCTGTAACGTCGAATTACATGATTTTTTAAAGCTACTTCAGCCCCCGTCCCCTAATAATTTTTGAAGTGTTACGATTTTGTTATAACTGTATTTGCATTAGTAACGCCACAATATGGACTACATAAAGTTTCATTAGAAGACTTCGTGTGGGCTTTTATTTTGACACTAGTGTAAGATTATAAAATAGATTTCTCTGTAGCCAATTACACCCTCCATCAGCAGTTAACTCTCAAAATGTTGTGTTTTAAAACTTTAAGCTAGTATCAAAATAAAAGTCGTTACAGCACATTACTATTTTACTTTATATCGTTTAAATTGTGGTAGTACAAGATTAAATGAAAAAATACACTCTATAACAAAAAAATCGACGCACCAAGAAGGAGTTGTCCGATTGCGATAAAAATTGGTGGATGTGAAGAACATACATAGAAAAAGAAACGATTAAAATTTCAGAACAATTGAATGATTTATTGCAGAGTTTGACCGTTACAAAGGGAGGAAGTCAATAAGGCGTTGGTCCACCTCTGGCCTGGATGCAAGCTGTCACCCGGCGTGGCATAGACTGATAAAGATCCCGGATGGTGTCCTGCGGAATTTCTTGCCAAATTGTCTCCAACTGTCGGGCTAAATCGTCAACATTCCGGGATGGTTGCAATCGCCTTCCCATAGCGTCCCAAATGTGCTCTATGGGAGAGAGATCAGGAGATCTAGCTTGCCAAGGAAGTGTTGGGCAAGCTTGAAGACAATTCATAGCAACACGTGCCGTGTGCGGCCGGGCATTGTCTTGTTGAAACGTAAGTCCAGGGTGTCGCAAAAGGAACGGTAACACAACCGGTCGTAGAATGTCGTCTACGTACCGCTGTGCTGTAAGTGTGCCAGAAATGACCACCAAAGGGGTCCGGCTATCAAAGGAGATGGCACCCCAGACCATAACGCCCTGTTGTGGGCATGTGTGGCGTGCGATAGTAAGGGCAGGATCCCCACGCTGCCCTGGACGTCTCCAGACACGTCTGCGGTTGTCGTCAGGACACAGTTGGAAACGGGACTCGTCACTAAAGACTATACGTCCCCAGTCAGCGCAGTTCCAAGTTGATCGAGCCCGGCACCACTGTAATCGGACTTGACGGTGTAAAGGCGTGAGAGGTAAGCGGCGTAACGGTCGGCGCGAGCGTAAATTCCGCTCTCTCAGTCATCTGCAGAGGGTCATGTTGGACACATGTGTGCGGTCCACACTTTTGATAGTTGATAACGACGAATCCGGTGCTGTGACAGCTGCTCTGACAATCGCTCTGTCTTCCCGTTCTGTTGTGGCCCTAGGTCGACCGCTGCCGTCCCGACGCTGACATCTGCCGTTGTTGACCCACTCTTGCCAGCACCGTCCAATCGCCGCATCGCTTCGACCCACATGTCCAGCGATTCTTCGATTCGTCCAACCAGCCTCTTTCAATCCGATAGCACGACCTCTTTCAAACTCTGACATATGCTCGTAATGAGCACGAATCTTTCGGCGAGGCATTGTTACAGTCGACGTAAGATATCCGCAGTCAAAATGCAACAGAAATTTTGACATGTTGAAATGTCTTTGCATACGAAATTTCATTACAATCGGACAACTCCTTCTTGGTGCGTCGATTTTTTTGTTATAGAGTGTAATTATAACTGGTAGCATTCATTAGTAACATCGGATGTAAAAATGTTTTTTTCAGAACAAGTACGTATTTAAAATTACAAAAACCAAGTAACATATCTATGGAAGTGCCGAATTTGTAAATGGGCACTTGGGAACTTGCCCAGGGCGCAAAATTTCTAGGGACGCAAGAAACTGAAGCTATTTTTTTAATTGCAATTTATTTACCGTAGAATTCTGTCGATCAGCTCTCCCCGAGAAGGCGCCCTCCGCCTATTTTTTTTTTTTTTTCCTTTTAAATTTGAAATTCTGAAAAACTGCGTGAAACAACCTGTGCTCCCAAGACCGGATGTAGGTAGGGGGCGTTCGCCACCCTGAGAATAATAAATTTACATTAAAAATAATTATTTTCAAGTAAAAAATACTTTAAACTAGACTTACAAATAAAAATTTCAAGCTTTGCGCCCTGCCTGAAATATTGTCCTGCATTCACCCTGTCTCTCCCCCAATATAAAAAAATAAATACATCCAAAATATCGTCGTCAAATAAACTAAATTTGTTTATTTATAAAAATATCATTATTATATCTTATAATAATGCATATAAGGTAGGCTAACCATAAATGTCGCTCCTTCCCTATCCCCCGCGAATTTCGGCGCACTTGAGGCGGCGGAACTTTATTTCTGCTAATATTGGGGAGGAAGACATGGGCGTAACTAGCTTCGAAGTCTAAGGGGCCAATTCTTTTCTAAGGGAGCTAAACAACGTTATGCTGGTGGCAGAGAATTTTTACAGTGAGTTTGTATGATTACAACAATATGAGTGCCAAAACAGGGCGCCTCGTATCCTGAATCCGGCCCTGATATTTGCGTTCATCCAAGTTAAAAAAAACTAATCAGGTAAAATCCCTGGAAACGGCAACACCAGTAAAGTTAGGGAAATACGTAACTATCTGCTTTATATAGTGTCGCCATCTATTTGCATTTTGAAATATTTCACATGTGATATACATTCGATTCGCGTTTTTGTGAACCCCTGGGAAACCTAAAAAAGTTAGCAAAATCGAGAATTTGAAAATTAGAACAATATCAACGAAAATTGCAATTCTAATTACAAGGAAGAGTTCAAAAATTATTCGGATTTTTTTTCCTAGGAAAAACTACCGGCATTCGCACAAAGGCGGCCGCA
>QLNU02014176.1:54224211-54251608 GCA_006491805.2 Dysdera silvatica
TTGCTGCCAAAATACTCAGGTGTGTCCAGCCCCAACCCCGTCTCTTTTTAAAAAGTTGTTGACTGAAATAAAAACTAGATTCCCCAGGTGCTCCAGCCGTCCTTGAGAGGCAAAACAAAGTAAAAATACAAAAAAAGTGTGGATCCTCCAGCTGTTGAAAGATAGAGTAGGTCAACTTACTGGACAACACGATTTCGCCTTTATCACTATTACCGCTAAAGGTTCTTGGCTCTGTATGTAGAGCTATACTTTTGTATCTAATGTGAACCCAGACGAAACGAAAAATTTGCTTTTATAAAAGGTGCAGTGAACAGGGTATAAATAATGAAAATATTGAAGAATTGATGACCAAAAACTTTGTGCTTCTATTTCTGTATGCGTATTTTCCCCACGAGCAAAAATATTATGGGTTCGAGGAACCCACAACAAAATTATTGAGGGTTCAAAAAGTGTCTCGAACCCATGAAGTCGGCGCCACTGCTTGGAATAACAAACACCCTTCATTCATCATGAAAGTTGGAATTTTTTATTGTAACAAAATATGTTTTTGGGGGGGGGGGGGGGGGGGTGTCATGACCCCCGTATCCGCCCTTGCGTTCACAAGATACCAGCTTCCCCTTTCACTCTTTCTTTTTACAAGTGACAACCAGGAATCAGGGAACAAAAAGGACCCCCCACCACCGGGAGGAAACATTTTCGCTTTTCCTTATTTATTTGTTTATTTATTTATTTTTTATTTCTTTAAAATTACAGTAAGATCGGTAATGGGTACTCACCGGTCAGAAAATTTTGTCCATAAAAGATGGCTATTGTGGTGAGGGAATTTTTTGCCGGAATTTTTATTTTATCTGATCGCAAAAACGGGCTGACCGCATCCAAACGGTATTTGTAAAGAAGGAGATTTACTATATTTATACGAGAATTATTTAAAAAATGACGATCTCGGCAATCCTTTATCTCTTAGGTCTTAAAAAATAATTGGGGCGAAGAAAAGGGTAGAGATTGATGAGGGGCGGATTCGATCAGCTAAATTGTTGTTGTTAGGCCGTAGGAGGAAAAAAAAAGGTGAAAATAGATAAAACTTATCAGCGGCATAACAAAAAATTAAAGAACGTTTTGAGAATTACCGTTCCCTTTATCAAGCGAAGTATTGTTCTGTTAACAAAGCCCAAGAGAAGAAAAAAATCACCTTTCTGGATTACAAATACTGAATATACAGTCAAATATACAATTTTAAAATTACCCACGTTTGAGATGATTTGTATGTGATTTCTTTTTACTTACCAAATACAGGACTTTTTTTTTTTTTTTGCCGCAATACAACTATAGTTTGTTCGCCAAAAGTTGACCGATGGTACCTTTAGAAATAACGAGAGCTGACGTCACAAACGGGTTGGTTCATTACAACAGAGGGGAAGGCGTCATTTCATAACTGGTTGTTCGCGTACGTTTGTCTGCGCGGTTGACGTCAGTTCTTGTTATTTCTAACTGTACCATCGGTCAACTTTTGGGAAAATGAACTATACTGCTATTGGGAAAAAGTAGGCAGTTAGGAATATGCAGAATCAGGCCCGTACCTAGCCACTTGTTACATACTAAATATCTAAGAACTGGTGGATCCAAAGGGAGGGGGAATCGTCCCCTTCCTTGAGCCAGGATTATATCATGGAAAATGAAGAATACTGGACACTTGGCTAACTATAGTAATCTGAAATAAATCGCACCCCCTCCCTCTTGAAAGATTTCTGGATTCGCGCTTTTACCTCTAAGCAAACTAATATATTTAACATCAATGAATAAATTTCTTAATGCAAATTTTACACTAAAAATTTACAGAAGTATATTCAAATTTATAATTTCCCCTTTTTCTTATTATAGAGTAAATGAAGGCTCAAACCTTCGTAAAACACATGATATATGTACACAAGAGCTACCGTAGAAATCCAAATTGAAGAAATGTTTAAAATCAACGAACAAGTTTTATTGTCATGTAAAATTTTATATAAAACAAAAAATTTGAAATATATAAAATTCTGCAATGATTTTGAAAAAAAATCAAAACAAAATCCACCCTATTTTCCAGGGAAGCTTTTCCCTGAAAATGAGTGTAAACTCATTATTCTGTCCGTATCAATAATGTGTTTTTCTTCTGTAAGTTTGCAGCAGGTTGCTGAAAATATGTGAGATATTGTGAGCAATGCTGTCGAACATGTTGAAGTAATTACTGATCCTTTACTTTTGAAGGACACATTTTTTCTTTAAGTGTTCAACAATTTTCAGGTGAACATGTTTTTGTCCAGCAGTGTACTGTCTTTCCCAAGGCCAGCGAGTTCGTTTTAGACGTAAGGACGACAAGGGTCACGTTGCTCTGGGACATGTGGTTTTCGAGAGACTACGAGGCTCAGGAAACCACCTTTAGAGGCCACACAGCAATGAGCAGCTCGCCGGCAAGCCTTCTCCCTTGACACTGAAGGGAATCGAACGCGTTACTATTGCATCACAACAAAACCGTCAGTACAATTATCACAAATAGGACAACACATGCATCTTCAAGTACGTAGTATACATTTGAAAAAAGGGAAGGCGGCGAAATGTTTGGATATCAACGAAAAGTTGATGAATTACGTCTGGTCTGAGACGAGTTTTTCCTTTTTCTGTCCTTTCTCTTTTTTTTTTGTGTGTGTTGTACTATTTACGGTGACAGAGTTATAAATGGGCACGCTGGGCACTTGCCCAAGGCGCAAAATTCCTAGGGCCGCAAGAGGCTGCAGAATTTTTAATTAATTGCAAATTATTTACCGTAGAATTCTGTCGATCAGCTTTCCCCGAGAAGGAGCCCTCCACCTTTTATCTAAATCTGAAATTCTGAAGAATTGCCTGAAACAACCCCCTGCTCCCCCAAGGACGAATCCAAGCAGGGGGCCTGCTCCCCCCTGAGAATAATAAATTTACATTAAAAATGATTATTTTCAAGTACAAAATACTTAAAACTAAACTTACAAGTGAAATTTTCAAGCTTTGCGGCCACTCTGAAATTTTGCTCTGCACCTGCCCTTCCTCCTCTTCTCCCAATATCCAAAAAATCGTCGTGAAATAAACTAAATTTATTTATAAAAATATCGTTATTATATCTTATAATAATGCACATAAGATAGGCTAATCATAAATGTCGTCCCTTCCCTGTCCTCGCAATTTTTCGTCGCATTTGGTGGGGCGCGACGACAGAATTTTA
Source organism: Dysdera silvatica (assembly GCA_006491805.2). Classification (NCBI taxonomy): domain Eukaryota; kingdom Metazoa; phylum Arthropoda; class Arachnida; order Araneae; family Dysderidae; genus Dysdera; species Dysdera silvatica. The sequence continues at coordinate 54,227,444 of QLNU02014176.1, forward strand.
TTTTTTCTGCTAGTATGGCGGGAGGAGGACATGAGCGTAATTCGCTTCGATGTCTAGGAGGGCTGATCTATTTTTTAGTTTTTAGGGGGGGGAGGGGGTGCTAAACCGTATACCTCAATGCTTAGAAGAAATTTTCTAGGGATTAGTTCCGCCTAATTACGACAATGGAGGGGCGCCAAAATCGTTGTGCCTAGGGCGCATCGTACCCTAAAGCTAGCCCTGACTATTCATGGTCAATTGCCGATCACTTTCGTCGTAATTGTGTTGGCCTCTAGAAAGGTAATATTATCCAACTCGAATAAGTAATATACGGGTCGAAAGTCCTAGTTTGAGGTAAAAACGTGGGTGCCAATTTTGATTTTCTTGATTAATTCCTCTGCGGACTTTTAGTTTAAAAGCGTGTAGATTAAATAAAATAAACTTTCCTCAATTTCTTACATTGCTAATTGAGCAAACCAAAAGTCAAACAAACAAATAAATAAACAAATTATAGATATCGACGTTAAAAAATATTCAATCGGTGTTTCGAAAGATTTTTGGGGACATATTTTCATATACACACACACACACAAATTTAAGTGTAGCGAGGTAAATTATTCGTCAAATTTTCGCTGCGACGTCCCAAGAAGAACATGATTCAGGATGTAAAAAACGAATAAATATTAGAGAACCAACCCTTTTCAAGACGCCTTACGCGTGACTGAAAACTTTTGCTTCTTAAAATATTACATAATAGGTATACATCCTCAATGAATCAGACTTGAAATGAAAAACAGACAAACCTGAAATGAGAAATTTTCATTATGCATAAGCAAAACTAAAATTAGAATGCTCTCCTTTATAATGTTGTTGCGCAGTTATTATCGGGACTTCTGTTCGCAGGTGGCTGCTCGGTTGTCCCAGATGAGAATTGTTTCTCTCCCAACGACTAATGACACCAAAAATAACTCCTGCTTATTTGTGGCGCGATCACCCAAGCTAAAAGACATGTTCGAGGAACTTGAAAATTGAAATAAAGCAAGAGTGATATATTGAAAACAAAGAAAACTGTATTATGGGAGATTATTGAGTAGTCTTGGGGCTGATACTCAAGCGTTAGAAATACTGTATACAGAGGTGTAGCCAAGGGGCTGTCTTGGGTGTTGTAGCCCCTCTTCCATCGCAATGAAATTTTGTAGGGACAATACATAGGAATATATGAGTTGTAGCTCTGTAACCCCTCCCATTAAGCCTATAACCCTCCTCTTATGAACTTTCTGCCTACGCCACTGTCTATATATGAAAATTTTACCGTATTCGAATACTTGACGTCATTTTATAAACTACAGTTTAATCATTCAAGTTGAAGAGAACTGTGAATCTCAAACGTGTGGTGAATCGTATTATGCGATTATGTTCAACTTGCTTACACCTAAAATTTTGAACCATTTTGTCCGATTTGCATACCAGTGGGGTGAAAATTTCCAACGGAGTGCGACTTCCGTACAAAAAAACAACAACAATTCAGAGTTAAAAGTGTCATGAGTTTATTCTTAATCGATTGATGGAGGACCTAATTAAATTTACGCGTACGTATGTGCATTAGTGATTCGCAATAGGGGGTCCGCGAACCGTAAAAACTGGCCCGGCTACAAAAGATAAGAAACTGAAAATCGTTTCGGGGGCGCTAATTTTCTTCTAGGGGGGCTAATTTTTCTTTAGAGGAGGTTAAAGCTCTTACCTCAATGCTATTTCATTGAATCAGAAAATTTTCTAGCTGGGGGTGGGCATAAGCCCCTAGTTATGTCAGTGTCTATATATCATGCAAGACAATTTCGTTTTCATATCTTTTGGCCCACCGACCGAATAAAAGATCCAAAGTGGCACGTGATGAAAATTAATTGAAAACCATTGGTATACACACTTAAATTGTACCAAAAATTGTACAAATAAAATGTATTTAAATTTAAAAACAACAACAATAACACCGATAGAATTTTTATTGAGAAAGGAATTCCTTATAGTAAATAATATAAAATTATTTAAATCTAAAGTAAATAAATTAAGAATTATTATTAAATCTACTTAAATAAATTAAGAAGAATTATTAAATCTAATTAAATAAATTAAGACAAGGGAAAAGTATAATGAATGAGATTGTAAATTGAAAGAGTTTTACCAAATTAATTAATTACGTTATATGAATTAATTATATTAGGTCTAGAGCAATTTATATTGAATGTATTTTCTCCGGATCCCTCCTACATTATTTGTATTAACAGTGTTAACAACTATTATATCAATGTTTATATGATAAATACTAGTTTTAATATATAACACAAAATTCACATTATTAAATTTGGAAAGATTTTAAAATGACCAAAATTTGCAAGTTAAATTTTCGAAAACATAATACAATAATTTTGTTCAATAATATAATTTATTATTTAATTATTATTTATATTATTATTACCTTATATTTAATATAATTTAAATAATATAATATTTATGACAATTTTCAGAAGATCTCTACATAAAAGTCTTGCATCAGGACTAAATTATATAATGTAAATACGTCAGTTCCATTTCTTATAATTGGAACAGTGAAATATCGGTACTAATTAGATTTGCTTAGACTTTTCGCTGCATGTACGTAAATTAATTAAAATCTCTATATATTAATACTTTTTCGTTTACATATACAGTAAACCTCTCTAAGGCGACCACCGTCGATTCCGCGAAAGAGCGGTCGCTCGACGGGATGGTCTTTGACTAGAGGTAAATTTAGCATTGGGTCCATAGGGAGTGAGAAAATACGTTTCCACAAAATAGTTGTTGAGGGAGCAGTGACGTAGCTATAGACTTTGGGCCTCAATGCAATCGCTGGTAGAGGGGCCCCACCCCATACCAGGATCCCACAATTATGCTAAGGAACCTTGATTTTCAACCTCCCCCCAATGGCAAGGGTCCCCAATGCAACTGCATTGGTATCACTATGCCACTGTAAGGAAGGTTTTACTGTATACTTATGATAAAGTTATATTGATGAATTACAAACAATGCGACATCTTAGATTGGTCCGAATTCCCTTCGAAAATGAACTTGTACGCAAGTTGCACTCTATTGGAAATTTTCACCCCATTTGTATTCAAGTCCGACAAAATGGTTCAAAATTTTAGGTGTACGCAAATCGGACAACACCGTATTAACCCATTAGAGCCTGAATTAATTTTCGCCCACCAAAGTTTTTTTAACCATATTATGGATAGATACAATAAAAGATATACAAATATGCAAAAAATTTTAAAATTCACCAACTAGTTAGTTAATTAATTATGCCACGTGACCGTACGATCACGATAGGCTTTTAAAGGGTACAAAAATGCATTATTATTATAAAAACATTAGAATTGGTAGGTAATATATAACCAATTTATTATTAGTGTATTAAACATGTTCAGATCCATATTTCTTCCTATACATGCACAAATATAAGTATATTTCTTCGCACATATTGACATCTTTACATTTTTTTGGAACCAGCGCAAGAGTTCGTAAAAACATATAAACCGTAAATTGGAGGTTCGTAAAGATGCGAGTTCAGGGTATCTTGATGTAGGGTTTATTTGACCCTTGACATCTTGCGTTTCACCTACACGTAATTGCGAGTTACCCCAATGGCAGATTGAACCCCTCGAACAGGGATTCATCTAGTGGGGTCGAAGCAACAGTGGACAACCTTGAAATACCGTAGAATTAAAATTTGATAAAATTTTTATGTAAGAATGATGTACGTATTTGTTATTTACTATTTTACTATCTGATAAATCATTGCATTTGGAATGTAAAGGGAGTGAGAATGAAGGAGAGGTGCAACGTTTCGAGCAGTCAGTAGCGACGTACCAATACAAAATTTCTTAAAAAAAAGTCGTCTGAAATATAATTAATTAACTATAATTAAATTAAATGTATTTTATTTTGATAATGCAAATACTTGAAATCATTTTTTTTAAAGTAAGGAATATTGTAATTAAGAATTTCAGTGGTAATTTTTCTGTGACAGAGCAAAAATACCATTATTGTATTATAAATGCATTTTTGTACCCCGTAAAACGGGCGCGGTTTCAAAAATTATTTATGGAGTGAAGTCCTTCATTCGAATTGTTAACTGGGGAAGGGGTTCTTCCCAGTGGGGTCAAGAGGGCGAGGGGCTTTCCACAGTGGAGTGACACACGGAAGAGTGATTTTCGTACATTAGCTTTAACAAATATAGGTAAAACCTCTCGTTAACGGACACCTTCGAAGAATTCAGAAACCTCCAAATAAGGAACCATAGATATACGTCAAATATGGGACAATGTGTGGGAATGACTCCGATAGAAAACGTATGTTATTTTGACATGCATAATAGTTTTCGGTATTTATTTTACATAAACAAATACTTAAATACATATTTGAATTACCATGAGCCGCATAGTTATACTCCGAATTATGCTATACAATACCTAATTAAAAAATAATACCCTTCGGAACCAACTTTTTTGTTTTAAAATTTTAGCAAAGCTAATTTGGGCTCTGAAATAATGAAAAAAAATGAATATTTATAATTAATACTTTCTCATATTTCTTCGCAATTTTATCTCTATTTCTGTTTTTTCTTCAATCTCTACTATCCTCTTATATCTCTGCTCTCCACTATCCTATTATCTTTCTATTCCCTACTATTTATTATCCTCTTTATCTCCATTTTCGCTATTTCTTTCAACATATTCTTTCATTTAATGAATATTTACAACGAAAACTGACGTCGTTATCCCTTTCGAGGTGCAAATTTGTCAATTACTGTGTCAGGATTAATCAGGAGGGCATTGCTGAGTTCAAGCTCTATGAATATAATGGCTAAGTTATGAAGGAGTTCCCAGCCCTACTTGCTCGTAGGTATGTTTTAATACGCTTTATGGTGGAAAAATTCCGTTTAAATGAGGTTGAAATAAAGAAATATTACATATAACCCTTATATTGGTTTACACAGGTTTAACTGCATTCTGCATATATTAACCCAAGCATTCGCACGGTCTATGTGAATATTTATGTTTATGACTAACTTTTTCGCGTATTTTGTTCGTTATAGGAAGATACGAGTTTAAAAAAATGGATACGAGAAAAATGTATACGAGAATTATACGAGGAAGATACGAGTTTAAAAAAATGGATTTACGGCTTTGGATAATCACGATAATCTGAAAAAATGAGTTGGATCGAATAGCCAATTTTATATTGGCTATTTGATCCAACTCATTTTTTCCGCTCATTTAAAATTTATTTAATTTTCAACTCATTTAAAAATAGTTATGGAAAAATAAGTACGAGAATTGTCTAATTTCCTAATTGAGGAAATGCATAATTATTAAATGAAATTTCTTAATAGCTATAGAAATTAGTTGGTACATCAAAGGAAATCATCCTTATCAAACCCTCTCGATTTGCATATTGCTATCATGAAAATATAACTACACAAATCAGTAAGATTTGATACAGAAATGTACATGGAATTTAGTAGACGTGGCTTCAATAGCAGCAGAGATAAATAATAGGAGGTTGCGGGAACACCTCCATATGCCCCTGATAGGTTGTCATATTAAAGGCACTGGTGTTGTGTACTCTGTCTATGAAATTTGGTAAATGCAAATGATAATGTAAATGATTGCAAGATCTTAATAGAAAAGGAAGCCGGGTCTTTTTCGACGGAAATTTGTTTGTAAAATCGTTCTTGGAAAGAAAAATAATAAAATCTAACGAGAATACGGTCAAACCTCGTTAAGACGAACACGCTTAAAACGAATTACTTTTAATACGAACCGTTTTCTGAAGTTGCGCCAGATTGTAAAATACTACAAATGTGCTCTCAATTTCATTTTTATATTTAATTTTAATATTTAATAATAATTTTTATAAGTATTATTATTTTTTAATAATGACCCGTTTCGTGGACCACCAATCGGGAACCACTGGTCTAGGTGTACCCTACCCCTTCTGGATGGTTTTAACCCTGATGCTAAGACACCCTGTATAGAGTAGTAGCTCTATAACCTCCCTTTATGGACTTTCTGCGTCTATAACAATAATGTATTCTTATAGTGAAAGTATAATTTATCGAAATTTTAATGTTTGCCCAATATTTTCACTAAAATATTTGCAGATTTTCGGATTATCCGAGAATTTGATGATAAATGAAAATTGGCGGTATGTATTCATAAACTGTTGTGTGTGTGTGTATATATATATATATATATTATTATTATTATCCAGAAAACCAGCCAGGCTCATTTAATGGTACTCTTCATTCATTTCTGCAACGTAATTTCAGATTAATATTTCCAAGCAAGTAAATAACTTCGCCCGTTTCTATTCCTCATCTGTTATCAATGGTGCTATCCCATGAAAGCCCACCAATTTACGCCCGTTCCAAGCATTGTTGTTACTAGAAACAACGCCTTCCTTGCTTCCAAAGAATTCCCGTAATTACTTCCTTCTTCCGCATTGTGTGAGCGGAAGATTTTTACTTCCTATTTCAAATAAGTCTGAATTTTGTTGTTCCGTTTAAGTAGCAAAATGAAAGGATTATTCTGATTCGAATGGCAACCGAAGGGCAACACCCAGGAATCTACTAGCAACGGCCCAGATAGTTCAAAGAATGACGTACAGCATCCTTAAAATATTACCTTTCTAGTAGAACCAGTAGTTCTTAACCTTTTCAGAGTTGTGGAACACCCGTAAATATAAAAAAATACAGAACTATACCATCGCTAGCATTTACATAAAGCAATGAACCTCAATAGGCTGCCTGCAAACAGTAAAGAAGTGGCCCGGCTACAGAAGATACGATACTGAAATTTTTTTCTAGGGCGCTGATTTTTTTTACGGAAGGGGTTAAAGCTGTTACTGCAGTGCTATGCCATTGAATCAGAATATTTTTAGGTGAGGGATGTCACCCCCCCCGCTCCTCCAGTTAAACCAATGTCTATATAGCGTGCAAGATAATTTTGTTTTCATAGCTTTTGGCCAGCCGACCGAAAAAAACAAAATCCAAAGTGGCACGTAATGAAAGCCAATTGAAAACCACTGACATAAAGCAACACCGTCTTAAAACTTACTCTTAATGCTATTTATACCTATTCCTACCACATGAATTGTATGTTTAATTACGGTGTAACCTGGATAGCTCGAATATCTCGGTAAATTGAAGTGATTCACATTCCATCTTACCAACTATATAACTTAACAACTATAACAATAATACAACTATAACAACAATACAACTATAACAACAATACTATACAACTATAACACATTGCATCTTAACAACTCAAAAAGTACACAATTCGACATAGAACTCTTAAAATTTAGTTTTGAGTTATCCAAGCTCCACTGCATAGATTTTCCATTTATCAGGATTGGGTCGCAATCAGTTCAGTTAATCGAAGCGCGTGATTCACAGTATTTTGGTTCCCAATATGAGTCGCGACTTGACTTTAGGTTGTGGGAGATTTTTTGTAAATCACATTATGTTTAATAATATTAGAGATATATAAGAGCGCAAATAATGTTTAATTGATATGTTGGGTCATTATTTAAACGTGTTTCATATTTTATAAGGGTGTTGTACAACGTGTTTGATATTTTTTGGGTGGTTATCCAACGTGTTTCATATTATTTGGGTCGTTATTTGACGTGTTTCATATTTGGGGGTCGCTATCTGACGTGTTTCATATTTGGGGTCGTTATCCAACGTGTTTCATATTTTTAGTTGTTGTCCAATGTGTTTCATACTTTTAGTTGTTGTCTAGTGTGTTTCATACTTTTAGTTGTTGTCCAGTGTGTTTCATACTTTATTTTAGTTGTTGTTGTCCAACATGTTCATACTTTATTTTAGTTGTTGTTGTCCAAAGTGTTTCATATTTTTGCGTCGCAACAAAAACGAGTTGAGAACTATTAATTTATTAAAACCAGCGTAAAAGTTAATAGTGTTTCAATTGTAGATTAATGATTACAGAAGGAGAGTCCAGCTTCGTTCCATGCACAACTTGAAAATGCCATTAACAAATTTAACTCGGTTTCGACATGCATCGAAGTTTCCTTGTCATGTTTCGATAACATAAATACAAATTTAACGTCACGAACAATATATTTTTATTTCCCATCATATAGGAAAGTACTCATCCTTTAAACGGCGGTCACGGGTAAAATTTTTTCTCCCTTCTTTATTTAACATTTCTTTGTAAAAGAAAGGTTACGCATCGCTGAAGCTAACAGAAAATACTGCAGTGGTCAGTCAACCCTTCAGACAACCATCATCTTCTCTAACCGTAGTATGTTTGCATCCCACCGAAAATCGGGAGAACTTACTTGTTAGTGAAAATTTCTACAAGATGGCGACCCATGATTTCATGTCATTCTGCGCCAAACAAGGCAAGGCTGTACATCCAGTTTCATGAACGTTTCAGGGAGTAATAAAGATGAGGAGTGTCCCTGACTTCGAACTCCACGATGCATGAATTCGGGACATTATAGGAGATTGGCAAAAGTCATTCACATTGATGAGTGCATTTTTTTTTTATTAGTGCTCGTTTGTTTTACTCCCTTTAATCATTTTTTAATCATTTACGGAAGGAGAACAGGAACCACCATTCGCGCTGAAAAAACAGGCCTGCTATCTGGTAGTAGCAATTCCCCGTGACGTCATAAAAACGTTAATGAGATACTGGCTTGGTGAATAATGACCTTTGTTGTCCTTGCGCCATAAAAATGCGATCAACCAACCAAAGTCAATGAGCTAAACCACTGTAAGATTATGTATGGCGTAATTTAACTTCAGAAATTTACAGTAATCGATATTTTTATACGACATAATGGAATTAAAGAACAAATATACAGAATATACGAAAAAAAAAAATCACAGTGTAGAATTTAGTTGTTACTCTTAAAACACTAAAAGTACTCATAAAGGTGGCCATGTGTGTTGATACGTCACCATTAGAATCGAATATGGGGTCAATGCTACGGCAAACGAATGCATTCTCCCTACGCTACCGAAAGGGAGTTGGCGGCTATATTCAGAAAGATTATAAGTTAAAGTGGAGAAAAAACACACATATTTTTAATCTGGAAACTTCTAGAATTAATTATTATTTAGCGCAAAGACAGCATGTTTGTGCAGCGCTAGGATCTACAATTTTCTAAGGAGAATCCTAAGCTCCTCCGCTTATAGGAGAGTGGTTCCTAACCTGGAGGTAGTGAGTGAAATGGTTTCAGGTGGGGCGCTACAACTATTTTTAGTTGCAATTATTTTTATAAGGAATTTTATACCAAATGTTTCCAACGCTTTTATATTTCAACATGGCTACACACATTGCAATATTCTACTAATGGTTGTTAACTTTATATCTATAATATATGGATGCACTCACTTATGTCGCGCTTATGTCTATAATAATGCATGCATGCACGCAATATACATGCACGTAACATCTGCTATAATTAAATCTGAATTATTTATACGGTAGTCGAATGCGTTACCATCTTTATGCCAATGCACGACCTGTTCAATAGATTCTCTTTCGTATTTAATTGCAAATATCATTTTGGTGAGTTCTAATTTTAGCATTGCGCTATGGCTGCGTTTTGCTTTAGCGGAGAATTTTATTTTGCAGTTTATAAATTAACATTTTAAAATTGTTTGTATACATATTCAGATCCGTATAAATTATGGGAATATAGTATAAACCTTTGTTTTTAGTTACAGGGTTCTCTGTGTGTGTGTGTTTCCACGCCCTCCCTCCCTCATCCGGGATCATCATCCTCATCTCGTCATCATTATCGTTATTTGTTTTAGAGATGTTCCAAATTGTTCACTGATCCGGTAGTCCTACGATTTGGCGCATCTTTAACTTGTCTCGACAAAATTTTTTTAATAATGGCATTATTAAAATATGGCATTATTAATGGCACTATTTCATAATGGCATTATTCCTGTTTGTAAAGATGATAATGAAGAAACGAATTCCTTGGAATTGCCTTTAACAGTCTCGTCTGCAGCTTTTTCATAAGCATCGCAAAATTCCTTGAAACAAGAAATCCTCGTATAGCTACGTTGGGCCTCGTACCCTTATTGCGTAAGGGCAAATAAGACCATATTACACCAGGACTTAAAGTTTTTCCAAGTCGTTCGAGGAGGTGGAGGAGGCTTATGCAAGATTGGTAAGGATGGCCGCCAGAAGCCGCGCTGTAATCCCAGACGAGCGCACAATCTGTGCAACCACCCACCATGAGCAGGGGGCAGACTGGACTGCCGGTACGCCCTCATGGGCGATAGGATTCGCGCCTCCGAATGGGCAAGGACTCGCGCCCTCCGAAAATTCAAGGTATGCGCCCTTTGAGAGGACCCAGTCTGCGCCTGACCATAGGCAGGTAGGGGGAATATAGGGGGGGGGATTCTATCATAAGCGGCACACAGCGATGCTTGCAAGGCAGGGGTTTATCCAGGATTCATAAACTGGGGGTGTTCAAGATTTTCAGTGGGGGGTGTGGATTAGATTTCATTAAGTTATTTCCATTGATCACATTGTGCGTTTAGATTTCATTAAGGGGGTGTATCAAAAATCTGGAGGGGTGTTAGGGTATGTGTGTATAAATCCCTGTTGCAAGGGATCCGAGCTCCTTTCGTGTAAGACAGTGGTGGCCAATTAAAATTGACCCAAGATTACCAAATCGCAAAGGTTACCATCAGAGGTCCAGATTCACAATTTTGTTTTTAATTCAATATTGAAAATACAGATATATTACCCATTCAGATATCAGTAATTATATCTTTTACATCTTTAAAATTTGTAGTTATCCAATTTACGTTTTAAAAGTTATATGATACAACATTTAACGAATTTAATTGAATAAAAGAAGAGTAATAAGCGGGCCGTATTCAATAAATTGGCGGGACGGATGTGGCCTAAGGGCCGCCATTTGGCCATCACTGATCTAGAGAGAGAACCAAGCTTCGGACTTCGGATATGTAGGAGAGGGAAAAAAAAAAACAAAAAAACCGCTGGGTACCCATGCTGGAATCAAATCCGGACCATTTGTATTAAAATCAAGGGCTTTATCACTACGTCTGCGCAGAATACTCTATATAAGACAGGACAGACACAGTCGTCATCAACATAAACGAAAAACAAGTTAACGAAAATAAAATTAGAGAAAAACTATTACATTCAACAAAAAATTCGTAAATGGCTGCAAACAGCCGGATGTGATATTAGTTGTCCTTCACGATTAGAGAGAGAATGTCTGCTTAAAAATAAATCGTTAGTTTAATGCTCATTACTTGGATACCTTGGTTATAATGACGATCTTCGTGATTCGTCATTATGAATTTCAGGTTACGCCACGGCACACAAGGTGACGTAGTTATTCTACCTGTAATCAGCGAAGCTAATGAGAGGTTAGCAAACGTAGCCCGGATGCTTACAATGCAGGGATGTATGCAGTGCCGTCTTAATATGTTGGGTAAATTGGGTCCAGGGTCCCAATCCAACAGGGATCCCAAACAGCCAAAGTTTATTTATATTATTTAAATTATATTTTATCAACACATTATCGTTTATTAAAGCGACACATTTCTCTGATTGCAAAAATTTGGAAATTTGAAAGTCAGTGAGAAAAAGGAACCTAATTAATTTATCGTTATTAATCATTTTCCTATATCAGTAATAATATAAAATTAAGGCTACTAAAATATCTTAAAGAGAAAAACGTGTGTTGGTACACAGGTTAATCCCTTTTGGAGGGGGCTTGAAAATTAATGCAGAGATCTATCTAAATGTATATATTTTATTCCCTGGGGGAATGAGCGCCTCCTCCTCCTCCCTTCCCCGAAAAAAGAGGGGGGGAAGAAGAAATTATCTGAGGCACATGCGCGCTTCAAGTGAACGAGTGAATTAACTAAAAGAACATGTCTCTTCAGTAATTGACACCTTCTGACAAAAATCACTAAAAAGAGAGGGACTTCGTATATTGCTAATTTACATTACTCCTTTGTAAATAAACAAAGGAAATGGTCTAGGGATAATCAAGAAAAGTAGCCACGAAATAAAATTAAAATACTCATTTGCATGGTTTTAAATTCCAGCTGCTTTAAATTTTTTGGGGGATTTCTGAAAATAACTATGTAGGCTTTTGGAAAAAAAAAAAAAAAATAGCGGTCAGACTTGAGGCACTTCCGGGTGGAAAAGTGACTTCGGCTCTATTTGCAAAAGTTTGCAAAAATAATCCCCCTCGCTATTGCTTTTGAGTTTGGCAGTCTGACCGTATCCAACGCAATACGCAGAGGTGCTAGCTAAAGCTTCGGCTTGATGATCTCAGCACAGTTGCAGATCTTCGTTGGGCGTTAAACAGTTTGTGCTTTGCGCACGTCTAGCAAATTGCAAGATATAAAGATAAATCGCCAGCACTTGTTCGAATTGATTTTTCCAATTCGGAGAAAAGTTCGATGAAAGGTTCAGAAAGATTTAGAGGTAAGCCCAGCAAGAGTTTCAGAAAGAATTTGGAACTAGGCTTATTCTACAATTAAAGGAATGCCATTCTTGAACGTTAGAAATGTGGGAAGAGACAGTGTGTTATTCAAAAGAGACAATTCATCAAACTGGTTCAGAGTTATTCTGCCTATTTTCTAACGTAAGCAGATCAGTGCAACGGATTTTAAAACGGGAGGGTTTTTTGCTGCAAATGGGGGAGGGGTGATAGAATTTTTTTCTCTCTCATAAGAAAATTGTAAATAATACTGAAATAATCTAAAGGGAGGGGCTAACTCTTAACCCCACCCCCCACATGCATGGGCATATATGCGGCTCGAGTCCCACTAGCTGGCTTTTTAAAAAAGTTATTTGCCCGATTCTGCCATGCATTTATTTTCAAAAGATTTACAGTAGTGTTTTAAAATAAGGTACTTTTTAGCTCATTACTAATTATCAAGCAGTATAAATTATTTTTGCAGCATTTTAGTATCTTGAACATTCACCAAAATGTAAAATATTATTACCATTCTCAGGGGTAACACAATTGTCAAATAATGGTCAACACCCAAAGCCACAGGGGCGAGTTTTTTGTGAATTTTCGTGGAGGAATTTATTATATTTAATAATTTTCGACATCCACGTAAAAGCTCAAGCTAGAGCTTTTTTTTTTTTTTAGGGGAAAAGAAACGCGGTCCCCACCTTGGAGTCGAACCAGGGTCCCGCCGTTGAGCTCGGAGTAATTTGACTACTAGATGAACGATGACAGGAACAAGCTCTCTTTCTACGTAGCGATCTACGTAGTAATCATCCTTATACAAGGATGTAAGCTATTATTACCCTTCTCAGGGATAACACTGAAAATTTACTAAAATGGTTTGACAGCCTTGAGGGGGTTGCGGTAATCTTTTCTTAGACCCCTCCCTGACCCCAGAAGTACTCATATGGGCACCTATGTTCATGTGCACGGCCTTGAACATATACAAAGGTTTTTAAACCTTAACTCTTATTGGCGGATTAAAATGTAACTATAGTGAACAGTGCCGGATTAACGCATGGGCTTTAGGGGCCTCCGCCAGCTAGAGGGCATGCAGAGACGTGTTCTCTTGTAGACGATCCTTTTGAACTATTTTACTGGGGGCCTCACAATACCAGTAGTCCAGGGCCCTCAAAAATCAGAGATCTCCTTTTAACTCAGATATAACCAAATGAACTTCCCAGCACTTGAAACTGGAGAATTTTTTTGAGAACTTTCATCGCTTTAAGAACATATAAGGACTTCAGAATGACTTTTTTGAGGGAATGGATTACACTCATGACTATGTATTTATTGCGCTAAATATTTTACAACGAAAACTTAATGAACAAATATGCTGCACAATGTAGCATATAATTATAGACCTGCATATAAAGCTTATTTCGGCAATAATTACTAGTGTAGGTTCCTTTATAATTTCTTTGTTAAATTTAGCCTATCACATTGAAATTCAAGCGGTGCTTACTGAAATTTAAGGAAATTCAAATTTGAGCATTATTTTATGCATGTCGAATACACATTTTTTTTCTATACACATACAGTATTTTATTTTCAGTGTTTGGAATTTTTAATTCTACAATGAATTTAGTGAGCAATTTTTATTGGTTTCAAGCTAACAAAAGAATATAACGACAGACCAAGGCTTACTAAAACTAGTAAACTCAAGCTAAGGCCTGTAATCAAGCCGGGGCCTGGCCCCAATTGCCTCATGCTTGTGCCCTAGTTGTCCCATCGAGCTATTTATATATATATATATATATCCAGGGTGCCTTGTGCCCCGTATCCCAGCCGCCTCTTCTTCCTAGCTACAGGCCTGCTCAAGCTACTTGTTATATGCAGGTCCTACTTTACTATTAGTAGCAGTGGCGGATTAACCGAAGTGCGGGTTGTATGGCCGCACAGGGCCTCGCAAACCAGGGGCCTCCAAATTACTGGAATGTGTTACTCCCGATTAGCTATTAAAAAAAAAAAAAGTATTTGTAAAAATTTGTAAATTTGCATTTGAAAATAAAATATTTTATAGTCATTTTTGTAGTCATGTTTCCTCCATGCTAATGAATAACAATACCAAAGAATATAGATATGACTACATTCTTTGGTACGAGAATAAAGGGAAAAGAAGTGACTCGTAACTCTCATCAACCATATGTGATGAATTCAATCATCTAATGGCAGGTAAAGTGCGAGAAAGCACAGTAAGGGAAGCATGGAAAACTAAATATTTCTCCATCGGTATTGCTTCATCTTCATATGTATCTCATTGCGATCAACTTTCCTTTACGTTGAGGAACGTAATTGCCCATGACCATTCGGAAGAATGTCTCTTGGAATTCTCTTCACATCTACTCCCATACTAGTGAATATTTAACAAATGCAGTGTTTGAAGTGCTTGAAAAAAAGTATGGAATAAATGTCTGACTACCGTAGACAAACGTACGATAATGCCTCAAACACGTCTAGAAAATACAATGACGTGAAGGCTAGAATACCACAGTGCAATAAATTCGCAGGTTACATAATTTGTGCTGCCCACTCACTAAATCTCATAAGAAAATTAGCCGCCGACTCATGCAGAGTAGCTGCAGATTTTTTTAGATTAGTGCAGCTTTTATGTGATTTTTTCTCCTCTTTCACGCGGTGATGAGAAAAACTGACAAATTGCTTGTCATTAAATAAACACAGAAGGAAGTTAACTGCGAATAGATTATGAGAAATTGGATTATGTTGTCAAGGTGAGGCAATATTGGTACTGCATTTAAGTTATGATGCGATTCTGGAATGTTTCTTTAAAATCTCAACTGGTACCAAAAACAGAAACAAAACATGTACGCAGGCAAGAAAACTGTACAAAAAACTGTGTACCAGAAAACCGGTTCATGTGTATCATGTAGAATGTGTTTTTTGAACGTTTCAACGCAACAACAATCGGTCTCAGTGGAGCTGAACACGTCAGTTGATCATCTTTATTCACTATATAAGTTTATGTCAAATCTAAAAGAACAATTCAATGAGATAGAAGGCAAGGCGCTCAATGCGCCTTCGTGTAAATTGTGCCTGACTGCAGTGGCGCACCCACGTAGGGGGCCCCGCCCCCCTGGACTAACAAAGCGAAAAATAATTACGCAAATAGACACTGCTCATTTTTTTTTTTAAAGTAAGATTGAAAATAGTGATAATCCCAATAACATTTCCCTGAACTCTGGTGACATTGATGAGACTGCTCTTGAGAAAAGCAACAGCAGTGGCCCGCGACTGTCTTCAAACAACTTTGTAAGAGGTAAAGGTAGAGCAAAACATAATATCAAACACAGTTGAAGTGAAAATTCTGACTGCAGATATTTTTACTTATGTGAAGAAATCTAACCTCACTGAAGAAGGTAGGATAACAATGCTGAAAATCTTTGGGAACCATATGCAAATTGAAATTTTCCCACGACTATCACTGGTGCTGTATTAAGTCAAGGAAAACCTCACCACAGACGAAATTTCTGCTTACCTTAACTGAGTAAGCATAAGTATATAACTTACTCAAAGGTAGAACCAACATGAAACTTTTCTCTATCATAAGAATTCAATTCACAAAGCCGATGATTTTTTAAGGGTCGCGGAAGAAAAAAAGGCTTCTGTGGATGAAGTAGTGGACAGAGGGCAAGCAAAAGCAAGTTTTGCACAATAGGGTTATTTTTAAACCTATTATCAAAACGGTAATTTTTTGGAGAGGACAAGGACTTCGTTTGTAAAATGTTGTTTGTTTTGAAGGATTATGTTTGTAAAATTTTATGAACATAATCTGGTACTACTTCTAATGATTTAAGTATCTTGCACTGTACAATTATTAGTAATTTAATAATGATAACTGTACACAAAAAGACAACAAGGGCGGATCCCAAAATCCTTCAAGGGGGCTGCGATTTGTTCCCGATTCGCATTTTTAGCCGTGTCCGGAACTTTTCATCTCATTTTCCATGATATGATCCCGGCTCGGGGAGAATTTGCCCCATGCCCTCCTCCTTCAATCCCCGTTTAAAAGACAACCATAATTGATATGGCCTCCGACCATTTTTTCCATCTGGCCCCCCCTTGGGAATATTCTGGGTGCGCTACTGCCTGACAGAGCAAAAGATAAAAGATTCGCAACCTTTTCCCACATGAAACGAAGAGCACTAACGAAGAAGACGCAGAGTTGCTATTACAACAAGGAAGCACTCGCTTTAGAGTTTGGACTTTCAACGTTATAATTGACTTGTTAACACACAGCAGCCCTACAGAAACGAACTGCCTAGTACATGGTTCTGCGGAAGAGGTTTGGCCTCTAAACGAAAACGTGTAGTTCCGATTTGAGTGATACCAGAAATAGTGCAAAGGAAGTTTCTTGTCACTATAACGAGTATATCGGTGACACTTTTCAGAAGAATTCATGCAATTCATACATTTGATAAAAGAGAAAATAGAATCCTACTGTTGCAAATTTATATCAGTCACTACATGAACGATGACCTTGTTTCCACATTCCCGAGTGTGGACATCGCCCTTGGGATATAACTAACACTTCAAGTGTCAAATGCAGAAGGGGAAAGATCGATTTCCAAAATGGAACGCATTAAGAGTTAAGCACGCTCGAAAATGACAGACAAAAAGTTAAATTCTTTTTGTTTTTGCTTTCCATTGAAAGCAATTTGACGACGCAGTTGGACTTAAATGACATAATATAGGAGTTCGCGGTTTCAAAATCTCGAAAAATTACAATTCAATGAAGTTTTCATATAAAAATAAGGTACTTGTGAATACGTTTCCATTTTGCACAGAGGAATTATATTAACCACAAATAAAAATAAATAATTCTTCTTATTATAAATTCTTTTTTATATATAACTAGAAGTTATGGCAACACAACAGAGCAAAGCAGAGCAGTGACGTAAACCCCCCGCCGCTTAAAACACATAGCTGTGCATCTGCCTTTGCTACTTTGCTGATCTTGGCCATACTATAGTTGCAAGCGTAACTGTTCACACCATCCTTATGCACATTAAGTTTCTGGATAAATTCGACAGTTTCAGACATGTTCTATTAGTTTCTACATTTGTCGCAACAGCATTTACGTCCTCATTGTAAATATTCATCCTTTACCATGTTCAACGACTTGCTGACAACGAAAATAAAAGTACTCGTCTAACTGTGTGTCTCAGTTCCCTACGTCATAATTTCTTAGATGTACATAGTTCTTAGCGGCGGTGGGAGTTGTAAGTTCGTACAATTTGGTAGTCTTAGTACCATAGTCCGTCACGTTAAGCCAGTACTGCTTACTGTTTTAAGCTACGTAATTACCCTCACCAAATCGACTACAAAGTACGAAGTGTCCCCCCCCCGCCCCGCACGTGGGTGTTCAGCTAATTACGTTAGCATGTTTTCAGGCTATTCTGTGGTGCTATGGATTTTAAAATATACGGCCGGGGAAGGAGGGGGGCCTCAAAATCTAGAACTCGAATAGGGTCACAAAATTCCTTAATCCGCCACTGATTAGTAGTATTATTTATTAATGACAATAAGGAAATACCTTGAATACCTCGGGTAAGACCCGATAGAAGAAGAAGATATCTGTGATTATTAAAATATGGTTGACTGACTATGCGTGCACAACATAACAGAAGTTAGACTATATAATGGTGGTCTTTTTGAGGTAATCGCGTAAGTCAAACGGGGTATACGAATATTTTACGAAGTGGTGAACATTAAATTACTTTATCACTCTTTAAAACACTTTTATCTCCCGTTAGTTTCCTTTTTCTCGTTTACTTTTAAATATAAAAAGTCACAGAAATATATTAACCACACATGGTGATGCCGAAATATTCCAAACCATAGAAAGACAATTGTTTACCATGAGATTGCGAGAGAAGGCTAATGTGAAGATGATAAAGATTTCACGTGTTTACCTGATTTAAGCTCTTTCTGGTTGGCAGCAATTACTTGGTAAAAGCTTAAACTCCCACGTCGAATCCAACCATCCAGAGAGACTTGAATCAAAACAATGCAAGTAACGGTTGCCAGAAGCAGAACCAACAAGAAACCGCGGGAACCTGCCATGGTCTGTCAAAATCTGAAAACGCAACGAGAAGAGCGGAAATGAGCGTCATATTTACAATATATTAATTAATATCTTTGAAACAAAAAATAGCATTTAAAATATATTACACATTCGTATGTTTATTTATTCATTTTATTTATTTAAAAGGATATAAGGACGGGTACTACGTTTTACATCTTAATTTTAATTACATAAATAAGACTGAAGTAGCCAATACACATCCACTTCATTTAAATAATTGAACTATCTGCATATCCGATAAACTATGAGAATAATGTGGTGTGTGTAAAAATTCGGGCTGATAACAAGCAATTAATGTTTTTTTTTAAATAACAAAATGGATAACGTGATGATAAAGTATTAATATATAAACAATATAAAACATATAAGAATATAGCGTACAGTCACGAAGGCTTTCACGGCGTCTATTAATATACATTATAGAGCTTTTTGTGATGTTCCGCCGCGTTTGTTTATTAAAAACACTTAACGTTTCACTCCGTGTTATGCGGAGCATCCTCAGAAGTAATTGCCGACCAAGTTCCCTCTGCAAAACTTAAGACTTTCGCTTGGTTGATCGGCAGAAAATTATAAATGTTTTCTGCCGAGCAAATGCAAGCGAAAGTCTTGCGTTTTGCAGAGGGAAACTTGGCCGGCAATTACTTCTGAGAACGTTCCGCATAGCACAGAGTGAAACTTTCAGTGTTTTTAATAAACAGATGCGGCCGAATATCCCGCAAAGCTCTAACAATAGCCCGCTAGATTGCTTGACACACACAGCATCCAATTGTGATTTTCGATGTTTTAGGGAGAGAATTTTTTTTTTTCTGAAGGAATGAAGCCTTCCCCCACGTAGTTACACCAATGTTTATGAGTCAATTATGAAAGTTCAAAACTCCCTTTTATCATTTTTTTTTAAACAGCTCACACATGGCAAATACTTAGCCTTGATACAGATAGAGATTTAAAAATGACGAACTTTGACCTGTATACTCTTATCTCATGGATAGGAAAGCCACAAGTTGTATATAATAGACATTTTGAATTCTTTTCAAATGCTTCACGATACAGCCAAGGCTTATGTTTCTCCGACCTAAAGCAAATAAAAATGACTTGGCTGTTAGGAGTAGGAAGGGAAGTTAGACGGCAGTTGATAAATCAAGAAACATAAGAAAAAACGCATGACACACACACACACACGCTCTACATAAAGCGCAGTAAAGAAAAGGAAAATCGCGCTGTAATGGCGACACTTTTTCCCTTTCTTTTCGGAACTTCTCTTCAGACCCTGTGTTGAGCAGAAAGGCATACAAAAGACTACATGGAAACAGGATGCCGATTACCAACGGTATCTGTGGCTTATTGTCGAAACTGACCCGTGACCTTCATTCATTAACAATAAAGGTCATATTATGACCTTCAGAGGGTTAATCTGTTTAACATGTGGCAATAGTTAACCATAGACAGAAATGTAGTTATAATGAAAATAACCTTCGATGATAACGAATAATTATTTTGCTATTTTTTGCTAGCCTTCCTGCCTAATGGATTATTCAGGGTAGCTTGAAATATAATTACAGTTCATCATCATCATATTCAACCATTATCTATCCACTGCTGGATGAAGGTCTCTCCAAATGCTTTCCACACAAGTCTATCCTGGGCCATTCGTTTCCACGTCACCCCAACCTCTTTTCTTATTTCATCCACCCATCTAGTTTGAGGACGTTTTCTAGGTCTTCGGTGGTCTCTTGGAATCCAGTTCAGAATTTCTGTTGTCCATCGTTGATCAGTTCTTCTTGCAATATGCCCAGCCCATCGCCATTTCAGTCCTTTTACTTTAACAATGATGTCCTCTACTCTAGTTTGCTCTCTCACCCAAGTGTTTCTTTTTCGATCTCTCCTAGTTATTCCAAGCATGCACCTCTCCATGCTCCTTTGCGTTGTCTGTAACTTTCGTATTGCTCCAACTGTTAGACTCCATGTCTCTGATCCATAAGAGAGGACTGGCAATACACACTGGTTGAAGACCTTTCTTTTTAGACACAAAGGCAATTTCCCCTTCAGGATAAAACTGTTTCTTCCAAATGCACTCCAGCCAAGTTTAATACGTCTGTTGAGTTCTTTCATAATGTTGCCATCCATTGAAATCAGCTGGCCAAGGTAAATATATGAATCAGCAATTTCTAGCTCAGTGTTGTCAACTTGTATTTTTGTTTCCTCTACAAAATTATTGAACATGATCTTAGTTTTTTGTAGGTTCATCTTGAGTCCAACTTCTTCACTTCTAGTTGAGAGCTCTTGTACCATGTCTTGGAGTTCTAATGGGTCCGTTGAAAAAATAACAATGTCATCAACAAACCGCAGATATTCACCATGTATTTTATTCCCTTGTTATCTCCAATTTACAGTTGAAAATCATCTGTAAAGCAGAAGTAAAAGCTTGAGAAATGGTACTCTGCCTCACACCTTGCTGCTGTTTCGGTATCTTTATGTAACCGAAATTTTGCACTTGCATTTTTATACACACGTTTCACCATGTCAATGTACACATCCTCAATGTCTGTTGATCTTAAAGAGTTGATGACTTCTGATGTTTTATAGAGTCAAAAGCCTTCTCATAGTCAATAAATGCAACACACAATGGAAGTTCATATTCATGTGTTCTTTCAATTAATTCTCTTAATACTTGAATATGGTCCACTGTACTGAATCCACTTCGAAATCCAGCTTGTTCTCTTGGTTGAGCTGCATCTAATTTTTTCTGCAGGCGATGTGTTAGCACTTTTGTGAAGATTTTATAAATAGCAGGTAACAAGCTAATTGGTCGGTAATTTTTTAAATCCTCTTTATCACCTTTTTTATGCAAAAGAATTACTGTTGCAGAATCCCATTGGTTTGGTATGTTACCACTGTTGAGGCATTTGGTAAAGAATTTTGCAAGTATGTCTTCTACATATTCTCCAGCTTCTTTTAGGATATCCAATGTAATACCATCATCACCAGGGGCTCTTCCTTTCTTCATACTTTTTATTGCAAATGAAACTTCTTCTTTTAAGATTTTAGGAGCTATTCCTTCGACTATTTCAATGTCTTCGTTTAATTCACTGTTACTTTCGTATAGATTTTTGTAGAATTCTTCAACTCTTCTAAGTATTTCTTCCCTATTTCTTGTTACGGTGCCATCCTCTCCTTTTAATGCAATGATGTGTTTCTTCCCAATAGACAAACTTCCTTTAACAACCCTAAGGCTCTTGTTGCTTTCAATGGCCTTCCTTACTAACTCACAATTGAATTTTCTTATATCTTCTTTCATGTTTTTGCGCAAAGTTTTGCAAAGTTCTACATACTCGATCTTGCAACTGGTATTTTGATTGTCCACCTTCATAAGTCTTCGCCTTTTCATGAGTTGTTTCGTCTTCTCAGATAATTTGCTATTCTGCTTTTTACATATTACACCACCAATTTCCCCAGCAGTTTCAATTATTGTCTTAACAATGTTTTCATTTGCTTCTGAGATGTCAACTTCTTCAATAAGTCCTTCCAGTGCAGAAAAGCGATTTTTTAATTCCAACTTGAATGCCTCGGTATTTTCTTTTAATTTCTTTAAATCCACCCTCTTACATACTTGTTTCCTAATGAGCTTCTGCCTTTCTAGTTTAGTATTTAAGTGCATTTTACATCTCACCATTCGATGATCACTTCCAGTATTAAATCTGTTCAGTACGCTGCAATCTTCAATAATTGATTTCTTGTTTGCCAGTATATAGTCAATTTCGCTGGTTCCTCCATTGGGGTGTTTCCATGTCCATTTTCTTTGTAGTTTCTTCTTAAAAAATGAATTCATGATGCTAAGATTTTCAGCTTCGGCAAATTCTATGAGTTGATCGCCACGTTCATTCCTTTCCCCGTATCCGTATTTACCAACCGATGTCTCTCCTTGTTCCTGTTGTCCAATTCTTGCATTAAAATCTCCCATGATGAGCTTGATGTGTTGTTTCCCCTTGGTATGTAGCTGTTTGATTTCTTCATAGAATTCCTCAACCTCCTCGTCGGTATGGCTTGATGTTGGTGCATATGCCTGTACTATCTGAAGTTGGTATCGCTGGGTTAGTTGAACAACGAGCCTCGCTGCTCGATCTGACGTGCTTTCGACTTCAAGAAGGTAGTCTTTAATTCTTTTGTTGATTAAGAAGCCAACACCACTTGTTCTTCCAGTTTCCGTTCCTCTATAATAAAACAAATGTCCACTTTTAAGTTCCACCAACTCTTCACCTTTTCTTCTAACTTCACTGAGTCCTACAATGTCCCATTTGATCTTGTCAAGTTCTTCTTCCAATTCTTGAAGTTTTGCTTCAGAAGCAAGGGATCGTCCATTATACGTTGCCAAGGTCAATAACAAACGGCAGCCTGGGCCATTCCAGTGATTCTTAGCACCCCCTGCTTTCATGCCACGCTGACCGCTGCCTTGATCAGGAGCACTCCAGCACCTGGAGACTAGGGGCCATGGTTTTTGGTGTATTAGCATAATGGAGGAATTAGCCATCATTTCACCACGCTGGCTAGACGGGTTGGTGAATTAGCCCTCCCCTTCCGCCTTTCTATCCGTGCAGCAAATATTAATTTGCCTCATAAATAGAAAGCCCAGCCTGCACCACTTGAAGGCGGGGTAGGACACTAGGTTACTGGCCTGGCCGGTTCCACACATCGTCACATACGTTCAGCGTGTGGGTCTCCTTCCAGTTAGATACCAGCAACCCTTTTGCAGGCCATATATATAATACTCTCTTAAAAATAGAATAAAAGAAGTAGATGATATTGAAAAAAAAATAGTAGTACCTATTTGGTACTTCCTTATTATAGCGGGGTTCTCGATATATCGCCAAGATAGTGGGTAATTTTTGTAGAAATCTTGCCAAAATGTTGCCAAGACTTGTTTATTAAGAGTTTCGAATTTGCATTGCTTTTTTAAAATTATTATTTGTTTTTTTGTTTTTTTTGAAATACGCGATTAACAATCTTTAATTTACCAAATACACTGTGCATGAAGATACTGATTCATCATATGCTGATTCAGGCAGCGCACATCAAATGCGATCGAAATGGCATGAGTCACGAAGCGAAGAGGGGGATGTCTGGAGGGGGGTCTCCTCCCAGTTCGGTCTCTGTGATTCAGGTAAGTACTGATTTATTTATAAAAGTACTAATTCATAATCAAAATACTATATTAGCGGGGATACAAATAGGGATCTATACTATCGCTTGATATATTATTATCGCTGCAATCTTGGTGTAGGTAATTTAAAAGTCGCCAAATAAGATCGGACGCCGCTATAATAAGGAAGTACTACATATTTTTTTTAATATTTGAAAAGGAAAATTTTTACATACAAGATAATTTTAGATGGGTTTATTCGAACAACCTATCTCCTCTTATTGCACATTACTACGACATGCTTTTTTAAATTCCCAAATGTGAAATTTTGACGTCTATCTGTTAG